>CM054143.1:63432396-63463848 GCA_028751875.1 Rapana venosa
GTTGATGGGTGTGTGTATGTTATGTGTGTGTGTGTGGTGTGAGTTGTTGTGTGTGTGTGAGTGCAGGCGAACTCAGCGTGCGTGCATCGGAATGTGTGTGTATGTGTGTAGGTGTGTGGACGTGCTGTGAGTGAGCCAGCGGCATATATGTCCTGCGGTGTGTGTGAGTCATGTGCGTTGCTGGGCTTCTGTTTTCAGTATATATGTATTCATGCGTAAATATGTTTGTGTTCACAAATGGTGCTCGCAGGCATATGCTTGATGTGTTCGCGTGGTGTGAGATTTTAAATAAAAACATTTTAAAAAATCTTCTTCATCAAAATTGGAAAACCGATTACTCTCTCCTACTAGCGTCTGCCCCAGTGTAAAATGAAGCTGCTGTCTATGAGTAGTTGGGGGTATTGTAACCATCCCTCAGGGTTAACTATTGCTTCTAGTGTAAGCTGATGTGTGCTTTCATATAAGATGTGACAAATGATTACATCAGTTTGTGTCTATTGTTGATGGGAGTGGGTTGATTTAAACGTTCTCTCTCTCTCATCTCTCTCTCTCTCTCTCTCTCTTCTCTCTCTTCTTCTCTTATCTTCTCTCTCTCTCTGTATGGTAAAATTGTGGGACAATAATCACAAGAGATGGATATCAGAAACCTTTATATTCTGAAACAGGATGTTATTTGGTTATTGATAATATAAACACTGTTCCATTGATTTGTTCTTCGTCTCACTTCTTTTTTGCCTCCTTGGCATAGGCCCTGCTCTCTGCCCAGAAGTCCATGACATGTCCTTGCGCCAAATTCACTCGTTTGGTATATAAGGCGCATCACCGTTTGCTGTGGTGTTAATTATTGTCTGAGTGTTTTAGATTAAGCCCTAAATGACTTGCTTCCGGTTTACTGCAATGTTCAGTTGAAAATACTGGGCACTCGCTAGAGATCCATTCAATTCCATGTCGTGTGGAATGGCCTTACGTGCATTGTGACTGAAATAATGTTTTTGCTCATTTTGACTTAGCATTTCTCCAACTTTCATTAGGTAATGGTTCCCTGTTGTTCTGTATTTGTAATTATTATCAGGAATTGTTTTAATGCCTGTTCTTTCCATGTCCGAAAATTGAAAGTTTTATGTTTGTACTTATTTCTGTTAAAATGAGTTGTTGCTCCCCCTCCCCAACCCCCACACACCAATATCTTCTGGCTTTTGATTTAGAGAGATCTTGGATGTGTTATCCCATATAGGGCCTTAAACACCTCTCTCCAAAATTTGTTTTGAACAAAATGTGAAAGATCTAACTTCGAATAAATGGTTTTTCTGATGCAGTTTTACCAAAATACTAAGAGGATTGTGAACCAATCGCTTGTCCTTTATTAAATAAGCTAGCCTTGCAAGTAAAATTTGTTTTGTATTTTCAATTATCTTAATCTATGTTGTGTCCTCACGCTTCATAATCAGATTTCTGTTTTTTTTTGTTTTTTGCTTCACTTTTCAAAAGCATGTAGATACTGTATTTGCTTTGCTATTAAAACTTGTATAAAGCTGTGTTTTTGTTTGTAAGAATGTGTTTTGGGAAGCCATCCGATGCCTAACGAGATAAATTAATTATTCACCTTCATTACCAATCAGTGGGGTATCTGACTGTTGGAACGTTTTATTGATTTCAACGTTACAATAAATGGTAAGTCTCTGTGCTCCATTCCTTTATCATTAACTGTTACAATGTACAGTTTACTTTTCCAGTTGTCCTCTATCTTTGTCAGCGTTTTGTGGCTTTCAAAAGTACTGCTGGGATTTCTGTCCTCTCTACCCTAGTTTAAGGCCCATGTTTCGCTCCTTTCTGGTATTTACTGCCTTGTGCTAGTAGTTTATCAAAAAGTATTACTTTATTCCCAAAAATGTGCAAAACTATTTAAACATTTGCTTTTTGCTATGTTAATTTCATTATAGTTTGCATTAATACTGAAAACCTCATCTGCAGTTGTTATATTTTAATACATTGTGGATGTCTATGATTAATTTTGTGTCCGGTAGCTGCACACCAGCTATATGCTGTTCTCAGTGCTTAGACAGCAACCATTCACGGTTAGAACAATACTAGGAGGGAACGGGAAAACCTTGTTTAATGCCGAAGTTTACATGGAGAACATTTCAATATCCCCTCCAAGCATACACACAACTGCAGCATTTTTCCATGATTTATTCGTACCATCTTTTAAAATTTGGGTCAAAAACCACACATGTCAAATGCCTAATCAGAAACTATTTTGATATTGTGTCAAATCAACTCATCTCCTCTGTTCCCAAAACCCCCTCAGGGGTCATAGGGAAAGTTGCAACAGTTGGCTTCGATTTGCAGCAGTGAGGGCAAGTTGCTTGGTAGTGGAGAAGCTCTTCCAGGTCCATTTTATGTGTCTGCCCATTTCTTGTTCGGCCGCCTCGCCTGTCTCTCCCCTGCACTGTTCCTTGCTGGATGGTTTGGAAGAGAGGCTTCATCTGATCTTGGCACCTGAGCTTCCTCTTCTTGACTGTGATAAGCAGTGCATTGTATGGTTTACTTGTTGGGTGATGGTTTGTCGACTGTTCATTGCTAATGTGGTCCATGTATGAAATGCCAGGAGTTTTACTGAGGCAGCTCATCTCCAAATCTGGTCTCCTTTTTGTAGATCTGCATTCAATGTCCAGGATTCGCATGCATACAGAAATGTGAGAAGTAGTTAGATTGCAGTAGCTTGACCTTGGTCCTTGAGGAGATGTTTCGGGTCTTTCCAGATGGTCTAGAGCTTAGCCATTGCTAGCTACTGTTTATGCAGCTCTTGAGAGGATTTACGCCTTTGAAACTTCTTCACTAACATCTCCAAGGGACTTGAATGTGAGTTTCTTTTTTCCACTTTTGTGCTCTTGTTAGTCGATAAGTCAATGCCTTGGTGTAATCAAACTGTCAGTAAGAATCCCTTCCTTGCCAGTTTTATTATGTATTTAAGAGCATAATCAATTCATTCATGTAATAGGCTTATTTTCATTTCCATAGGGTGACCCACTTGGATCCTCATTCACTAGTGTTATGTTAGACTTTATTGATCTAGTTCCCAGAGGCTCTATCCAGGATTTTGTTAATATTATGTCAAACATTTGTTTATGGGTCTACATATAGTTCGTAAAGGATGTTATGACACTCTTATTATTGCACATATGTATGACGTCGTCTTGTGGAAAGATTCATGAAAGAGCTTGACTAAATCTGGTGACCAGAAGAATTTAATAAACTCAATGGTGAATTCCATTGAGTTTATAAATTCTTAGAGATGACCATTTTTCTTGTTAGCAAATGCATGTGTGAAGCCTCTGAACAACAGATACATGCCTGGCGTTGTGTCTTTTTGGGCATGGAAAGCTATGCCATTTGTGTCACTCGACCAGGACTATGAGTCGGCATTGAACCTGTCCATCATCAGGAGCCAGTTCAGGCAGGTGTTGTTCAGGTTCTTAATTTTAAGATTTTTGATGATTATAAAACTATAGCCAATTGTACCTTGGACTGAGATATCAAGGGTGTAATTTTGTTTTCTATTGGTTTGTAAAACGGTGTAAACTCATTCTTACCGTTTATTACAAATACCAAACAGGTAATTTCTGACTTCCTACATCATTTCATTTTTTAATAAACTTTTATCAAAATTATTCGGTTTCAAATCTGGTATTTTCTTGTTATTGAATAGTCTCTTTTGTGTAGATCAGTACCATGCTGACATCTGATGCATTCCCACTCATCATGTAGTGGAGCGTTACATTGATGGATTTGTTTGTGACTTCCACTACAGTATCAGTGCCTGTTTTTTCGATTATATATATATATATATATATATATATATATACCTATCTATCTATTGAGATATTGATAAAATATAACCGGTTATATTATGATGGAGAAATATGGTGAGGATGAGAAAAAAACAAAGTACAGATAACAACTACAACTTCGTCTCTTATTAAAAAAATGTTTTTTTTGTTCAAGATTAGAGAAAACGACTACTACAAGATAAAAACCATTTGAAGCAGGCATTTGGTAACTGGTTAAGGTAAAAAAAAAAAGGACCTTATTAACCACTTATAAAAGTGATGGTTAGTGGGTTTGGGATTGGAAGCTATTGCTACGGATTAGTCATTATATTTTCTTTTTTACTGCAGAAATTGGGAATGTCAACATGTACTGTATCACTTGCAACTTCTCAATCATTTTTGGAAATGACTTTCATGACTCAAAGAATATAATATATGATAGAAGCTAAAAATTTTCAATGGTTGATCGATGAGCTTTTTATGTAAGGACCATTGCCTTTGACTGTCTGATGGTTTTGTTTCAGCTCCTGGATGAGCCTACGTCAGAGGTCCTAGCAGTGATTGAAGCTTCACTCCCCTGTGGTACCTTACAGCGAAACACTTTTCAGAATTTAGAATTGTCAATTGCTATCACAAGAATATTTGATGTTCCTGTGGCCTTTTAAAGCTGCTATCAAAAGACGATTATTGAAAGGAGGAAGAAAATATGCTTAAAATATATGTTGCAAAAATAAATAAATAGGAGAAAACCACCTAGTGAATCATTGTGCCTTATGTTTGGGGATCCCATTGAAAGCATACAAGGGAGGTCATAATGTTTGTATCCAGCCAAGTGGTCAGCCTTACCTAGATAAAAACACAAACATTGCCATACACTTATAGTTCAAGCACAGGCAAGAGAAGTTTTTCTTTTGTCTTATCTTTTCCAAATTACAGAACTCTTTTGTAGTTTTCTCTCTGTCTTTGATCCCTAAATATGTGATCTGATCTGGGCTCGTTTAGAATTGTGCATGTCTAAAACGTTCAGTTTTTGTTTAAGTTTACAAAGTTCTTTCTGTAGGCTGTTGTTCTTATGGTCTTTAATAATACTGATCTCGATCTCCTTTAACATCTTTGCAGTTCTGCTTTTTATTTCTTCTATGACATGCCAAACGTTTTCCAAAGTCAAAACAGAAATTTCGAAATTCTGCTTCCACTGTTTCCCATCTGTCCGACAAGAACATGCTAGGGGCTGATCTGGTGTCAGTTGTACAATGTTCATGGATATTCATCATCATCAGAACCCGTGAACTGGGCGGTACGTTGGGGGAAGCACCGAAAGGGCACGATGCCGTGTGGTATGCCTCCTCCATCCATCTTGGTCCTCGGCTAAGCGCAGTAGTGCCGAGGTCATTCATTCTGGCATTTCTCTGATGTTTTGTCCATCCATGACTTGTTCTGTCTTCCATTCGTTCTTGCCACCTTCGAGTGTTCCCTGCAGTACTGTTTTTTGGCAGGTGTTGTGGCGGGTGATGTGGCCGTACCATGTCAGGTTTTCTTCTTGACGATGGTGAGAAAGGGGTACCTGTGGGACCTGCAAGCCCGTGTTATTTGCTTTGACAACATTCATTGGTCTTTCGTTCTCTCCAGGATATGCCCAGCAGTTTTCTATGGCATTTTGTTTCAAATGTGACTGGATTTGCTTTGCTGTGTCAGCAGTCATTCCCAGGTCTTTTCAGTCGCTACTGCAGGATAGTCTGAATTAGGGCTTTGTAGAGCTTTAGTTTGATTGGGGGAAACTGATCTCTTTATTTTCCATATGGTGGTGAGTTTTGTCATGGAAAGATGATTGCATGGCTATTCGACTTTGATTTCTGTCGTCGATCGCCCGTCCTTTGTGATGTGTAGCGCCAAGGTATTTAATAAGCGGCTACCGCCTCAGTTGTAGGCCGTTCTGTAAATTTTAGCAGTGGCGTTGCTCGTGTGGTCAAAGTACTTTACTTTTCTCAGAGCTCACCTTCCATCCCATATGTTTCGCTCTGATCTCAAGTCTGGATCGTAAGATCTTGCCGCTCTGTGTTACTCCGGCCGAGGTCAATGTCATCGGCAAACCGCAAGTTGTTGAGGGGTCTGCCGCCAATGGATTGATGGTAGTGTGAAAGTCATGGGGGTCTCTCTCTTAATGTTTTCCAAGAACAGATTAAACAGGACTGGAGATAACAGGACATCCTTGTCGGACCCCAACTGTGTTTTGAAGTAGTTCGACCTGATTGTTCAGAAGGACTGCACTTTTTTTTGGGTCTTGCGGTGTTGTATTGTGCTTGAATGGTTTGCACTAGTCCTTATTCAATGCCAAACATTCTGAGGACCTAGCCACAGGCCTCGTGCCATACTCAGTCGAAAGCCCTTCTTGACCTAGTCGATGAAGTTGTGGAAAAGGTACTCTCTTGATGTTTGAAAGATGTTTTTTTCATAGGATGTGGCAGTTAAAAATCTGTTCGTCTGTGCTCCTGCCTGCCCTGAACCCAGCTTGTCCCTCTGCAAGGTGTTCTTCTGCCTCTTCTTGAGTCGATTCAAAATAACTCTGAGCTGATCTTTGCTGGCGTGGCTGATGATGGCTGATGGGTTCTAATAGTTTTGGCATTGGCGTAAATTCCCCTTCTTGGGCAGGGGTATGTATGAGTGGATGTGTCCATTTCTGTTGGCCCACTGTTTTGTCTTCCAATCTTCTGACAGATAGCTGTAACATGTGTGATGACTGTTTCGCCACCATCGCTTGAGCAGCTCTGCTGGTATGTTGTCTGCTCCTGGGGGACTTTCCTACTGGTAAGCATGCGGTTGGCTTCTTACTTCTTCCATCAGTATTGGTAATGGCGAGGGTGCTCTGTTGCTGCGGCTTTCTCTACTATCTACACATGTATCTAAACACTCTTTATTAATTAATAAAACCATTGTTGCATTTCCAGTATCCTGATCCTCCTGTGAAAGTGCTGCTTTCCAATTCGAGAGCAACGGCTTATGGTTCCAGTTAGAAAGATGGTAGTGCTCACAAGAGGAGCATAGGGATACAATTTCATCTGATGTAATAAAATGGTCCAGTCTGCCTACTTTGAATAGTTTAAACCTGTTTCATGTGAAGTTTTTTTCCCATCTGGTTGGACAGATCTCCAGAGACCAGTGCAACTGAGCTCTGGCTTGAAAGGCATTATTCTCAGCTGCATTGTGTGGATTGCTAGATATCATATCCCTGCATTGTTTCCAGCACAGTTAAAGCCTCCACATAAGATAACATTATTATCTACTATTGTATGCATTCTTTGAAAAAGAAATCCCCTTTCCCAAGGAAGGGTTAGGAGCATGTATGTCTATAGCATGTATGTTTATTCCATATTACTATTTTGTTGTTAGTATATGGCTGTTACCAGTTCAAAATTCATATGTAAAATGTTTTGAAATAAGAGTAACATGACCTTTACTATGGTCTGTGCCTTCCTGGATATAGACAATACCTCCCCACTCCTTTTTTGAAAACACCCTGTCTTTGTTTTTGTTGCCGTCTTCAGGTCAATGTTTCACCAAAATCTGTCCATCCCTTCTCTAGTTCCAATAAATGTACCCATTTATAGCGGCATATATACTCTAGTCTTTGATTTTTCCGCACTAGGTTAGAGTGCTACGGACGTTCCATGTACCATGGTTGATTTGTTCTCTAGGGAGCTTAAGTAATGTTTTAAAACTCCAGTAGCTGACTGACACTTTCACCCTGGTTGGTGTTGATCAATGGAAAGCGCGGTCGTTGGTAACCCGGCGACCGATCCGGTTTTCTTTGGGCTTTGGCTTTTGTCTTTCATGTTTTTTCTGTGGGCTTAGGATATTCTTGGCTGGCGCCAATTCCTCTCCAGTCTCCATATGTTTTGGTTTTTTTCTATTGGGGTTCCTCCCCCAATGCGATCAGTTTGTACTGTGGTTACTGGATTCAGTAAGCAAGTAACAGAGACTTCAACAGAGGGTTACTGATCTTATAATTTTTTTAATCACTTGTGCAAGGCAGCCGTGGAGAGATTCGCAGAGAGGGGTAAGTGCTCAGATTTGTTCTTTCTGAGACTAGTCGGAGTTGCGGAGTTTTGTATACGTTGAAGGGAGTGGGGATTAGATGAAGCTGGCTGACCAGACAAATGAGAATTACAATAGTCCAGACGTGAAAGAATGAGAGAAGAAGTGACAAGTTGGCTGTTGCATCAGTTGGACAGGTACTTTCGAATTGCACTAATACGCGTAATTGATAGTAGCAAGATGACAGGTTGGTGATGAATTTTTTCATAGAGAGTGTGTTGTCGTATAACAACACCTAGATTCCTGTCACAGCAGTGGTTAGAGGGACTGATGTATTGCCAAGTTCTTTGAAGTGTTGTTAATGAAGAGGTTTGTGTTTGGTCCCTACGAGCATGGTTCGGTTTTATCTGCATTAAGCTGTAATTTGTTTCTGTGTCATCCAGTTTTGGAAATATCTTCAATAGCAGCGAGCCATATTTTTCAGGAGTGAAGGCAGATTTTCAGGAGTAAACATCTTTGAATCTGAGAGTCATCTGCATAAAATGATGGTGATTTGATGACGGGTTATTATATTGTGACAGGAGGTGCAGTGTAAGAGTGAAATAACAGGGGCTAGAAACTGATCCCTGTGGGATCCGCATTAGTTTGGCCGGTATTGATTGAATCTTGTTTTACTGAAACTGTCTGGATCGGTCAGTAGCGTATGAATTAAACCAGGTGAGGCTATGCCTAGTAAAGTAACACCGAACATTTTTTGAGACGGCGAGAGATAGAATGAGTGGTTCTATAGTATCGAAGGCTGACTGATAAGTCGAGTAGAATGAGAAGGGCGATTTTCCCTGAGGTTCAGTAAAGCGAGTAGAGAGAAGCGTGTTTAAAGTGTTGTATGGTTGTTTCAGTGCTTGTGGTTGCGCGATAGGCAGACTGAATCTCAGAAGAAGATTTGTGGAGAGAAGGTGGTTGTTGAGCTGTTTGAGAACTACTTTTTCATAGGACTTTAGAAATAAAAGTAGATTGGAAATGGTCTATAATTCTTCAGAATGTTAGTCAAGGTCATGCATTGTGAGTAGTGGTGTGATTATAGCAGTTTTGAGAGCTGATGGAACATTTCCTGAGACAGAGATGAGTTTACTATTTTTCGTGATAGCGTGCGTGACCGTGTGCCGATATATGAGCTGTGGTAAGGACACTGTGTGAAAGAGAAAGAAGCTGGTTTTGGGATCAAGATTCCACATGATTTATAGTCATTTCTTTCAGTATTGTATGATGTCATCTTCCCTTTCCACATCATGATCTAGGTTCACGTCCAGCTTGTTTTCCTGTGGTGGTTGTAGGACTGTCGTGTTCCCGGAGCGGCAGCGTCTTTGGGTGTCTCTGACCACCTCGCTCCTTGTTGAGGATGGTCCTCCTCAGGGGCGGCCAGACTGCAGTGCAGGGTCGTTGCTGTCTTGTTGCCGCCCGTCCTCTTTCCGCAACAGGCCTGCCTGCCCCTCTCTGACCCCCCGCAGCCTTTCCTGTCCTCATCTTTGCCGTGTGCTTTTCTCTTTCCTCCTGATTTTCCCCCTCTATCCTCTGTGGCACGCTCCGCAGCTGTGCCAGAGGAAATCTTTTTTTTTGGTGGTGTCTGATGCCTGTCCTTAGTTTGAGGCCTGTCCTGAATTTGAGGCCTGTCCTGAGTTTGAGGCCTGTCCTCGACAAGACGTGTGGGCGTTGTCTCCCAAGAGGAGTCTTTCTGGGACAACACCAGTCGGGTCTCTTCTGCCGTGACCGGGCTGCTGGCATGCCTGAGGCACCTCCTCCTGAAGGTAGGGAGACGCATGATGGTTGGGCTGGAGACAGAGCAAATCAGAGCAGCTAGAGCAGATCACCTACATTTAACACTCAGTATGGATAAAACAGACAAAATGATTTTTAGAATGGGTAGGCATAATCAGCACGTGAAAATGGTTTTCTTGAAATGAAGAAGTGAGAGGTGTGAATTTTTAAAAATGCCTATTGGTGGCATTTTTAACTAAGCTTCACCTACATTTTGTATGGCGTTCATCTGGAAATTTTAAAAGCTTCAGAAATGCTGAATTCGGTAAATTTTTCTTTCCTTGGGAAATCGTTTGACGTTCAAATAAAACCTTTGCTTACATTTGCATTCCAAAATATGGAGATTTACTGTTAATTCATGAATAGAAAAAGTGCATACATTTGCTAGCAAATGTGTTTTGAATGTCCCAATCCATTCATCAAATACTGTAATATATGGAGAAACGGAAAGGTATCACACATCAGAACGTCTGTTAAGTGTAATAAGTACTGGCTAAAAATACTGAAACTTTCACAGTCACGTTTAGGTCGGCAATCTTATGACATAACGGTTATACAAATGGTGTTGGTTAAGAAGAATTGGACATTGAAGTTTTGAAATTGTTGTCAGAACATGCTTTTGGAATCGTGCGGTTGTCTCAGGAAGTAGGCAACGAGCATCAGTTTATTTCTGAGTTTGAAGACAGACTCATTTGTTCATTTAAGCATAATTGGCACTCAGATATGGAAAGTAAAGATGAATACGGCTGTTTGTTTTTGTTTAAGTGTGCATTTCAGGCTGAACAAATCCTTCTAATAGTCACTGTCAACAATAATTATGGCATCAACTAAATTGTGCAAGATGTCCACTAAGAACACTTGGTTTTAATGCAAACAAAAGATGTTTTAGCGTGAGAGTCTGCAAAGTTCCCATGCCCCATGTACGGTCATATTTTTGATGATGAAGTACATTTTCTATTTCAATGCCAAGCATATGGTTCCCTACGTGAAAACTGAAGTATTGTTCATTTAGAAGCTTTCCAGAGGCAAGCTGTCTTTCTTCTGTCTTATCATCTGATGATGATAATTTGATCACATCTGTTGCAAAGTTTACTACTGAAGCACAGAAAACCACGGCAATCATAGCTGAATACCAATCAGTTTAAAATTTTGAGACAACTAAAGACAAATTTATATTGATGTCATCTCCAGTAAAAATACTAAATAAAATTTTCAAATAAAACTTGATTGGCTTGTCAAATATAACTTTCTAGAATATTCTTGGTATTATTTTATTTGTTGTTTATTGTTTCCCGTTGTTTATTCTTTTATTTTCTGTTTAAACCAGAACTTAGTTGTGTCCATTTACAAAGATCTCTTTTGTGTTGATTACATTCAACCCACCCTGTAACATCCCTTGTATTTGTTTGTGTTCACAAACCAGTCGTGTGTAATCCCTCCTGCCCTTATCAACAGGCCACATTGGGCAATGACAACGACTAGGTCCAAGCATCAGCGAATTTTGGCCTATTTGGTTTGACTAAGACAGCTTGTTTTCTAATGGCCCTGTTGAGTGGCAGGTCTGAGATGGGCTCACATCTGTTTTCACTTGGAACAGTTTTGAGTCTTGGTACTCTGTATCCATTTGTAAATGGTGAGACTGCAAACACATTTGGCCAGCTGATGTGTTCCATCACTCACAATGTACTATCTCCTTCGGATGAGACTATAAACCGAGGCCCCGTGTGCGAACGCATGCAGAACATCTTGCGCACACGTTAAATCCTGTTCCGCTTTTCGAAAGAGTAGGCCATTGTGTGCCGGTGAGAACAGATGACAAAATTGACAAAACCGCATACACACGGGGACTGGATGTAAAAAAGCACATGAGTGCTTATTCCATTATCCTCGATATAAAAAAAAGTCAAAGTCATCTTAAGCGACATTGATTTGTTCATTTGGGGGCAGTCCACATTTTTACTTCAACTTGTTACAATTTTGTTCAAAAATCTTTTTTCTAACTTTCAGGCCTTTATGCAAATAGGTTATAAAAAGAAAGGGCAGACAATAATGAGCCAAGTAGTAATCTGTCCCTAGACAGGCGGCTTCATCCAAGTGAAGACTGTTGAAGACACACTGTACTGCTAGCTTACTAAGAAAAGTAACGTCTTCTTTACAGACTGAAACTGAGTGCATTCCAGGAAAAAATGGCTAGAAATGGATACTGCATTTGTGACAAAACGATCTAAAATATTCATATTCTTTTCGAATATAAGTTTTTGAAACACCTTCCTGACATTCATGAAAATTTCTTGGTTAAGGTTTTCAGGAACAATATATTGCTATGTGAAATCGCGTTGGCGTTATAATTATGTGATGGCATTCAACAGACTGCCTTCCCCAAGGCAAGAACATTTTCCCCTCCGTCTCTTATATCAGAACAGTTGTAATTGATTTTCAATAGTTTGATTCAGAGTTTTCTTCATTGTTTTACGTGATGTTGACTACATTGTTATGTAGATAGTTTTACAGTTCCATTGTTACATTACTTTCCTACAGTTCATACCCTCTCTCTCTTTCTCTCTCTCTCCCCCCCTCTCTCTCTCTCTCGCTCGCTCGCTCACTCTAATGTCTAATCACTTTTTGTAATAGACATAATATAGAAGAAACACACTGTACTGCCTGAAGTGAAGAGGTCAGTCAATCTGACCACAGGCTGCTGTTGAAGACACACTGGACTGCCTGAAGTGAAGAGGTCAGTCACCTGACCACAGGCTGCTGTTGAAGACACACTGGACTGCCTGAAGGAGGTTTCTCAATACCTGCAGGCTCCTTTCATAGTTCATGAAGAAGTCCAGTGATGGGGTGTCAGGATAGGTGATGAATGGTAACTGGGAAGGATGAAGGAGAGGTCACTCCATGTCCCCTATGATATACACAAGGCATATCATTTCAGACCAGTGATGTAGACATCACATCGAAGAAACTGACTTGTTCTTCTTGTTGTTGCTGTGAATTCCCAAGCTTAACCCCTTGGGGTCACCCAGAGTATGCACTCTGACTCAGTCGTCCCACTTGGGAATCTCTATGGTACTGAAAGTACACAATGGATGAGAAGTGTATGTGTATGTATATTTCAAATACCCCCAACCCCTAGGCAGCCATACTCCACCTTTACTTAAGAGCTTTTCATGGCTGAAAGCAGTCTCAACGTATCATTTTACAATATTTATGAAAGAAGACAAAGGAAGAATCATGGACAGACTACATTAAGTAGAGAGAAGTCTTGGAGCCGCAGAGCAGAACCCGAAATCTTGCAGTGTCAAGATCATGAATGTGGAGGAACAGCAGTGGGAGGATGAATATGCCACCACTCAAACTGTCGTTGACCTGCTGAATGACCATGGCCAGTGCTCTGGCTGTGGTGAAAAAACATTGCCAGAGCTTTCCGTATAGGGCAGCAAAGACCACGTTCAAGTGACCCTCGTCCCATCCTTGTCCAATTCTATCGGTGGATGGACAAGATGGCGGTGCTGGGTGATGGAGACCTGAGAGACAGCCTGAGGAGATGCGGTATTCGGTGGCCTCCGACCTCGCCACACAACAACCGGGACATGGTTGATTTCCACCGAGGGCAAGGGAAAATAGCCTACATACGAAATGGAAAGCTGCAAGTCAGGGACAGACAACCAGCTGCTTCATCCAGGTATAGCACTGAATGGCACTACACCCAAAAGGATAAAGGACATGTGGAGAACTGGCCACAACTACAGCCAGGCCAGAGAAATAGACGGTCCTGGAAGACAGAAAACCTGCATGTCAACGGACCTATGTCAAGAAGGGTTTATGGTAACCAGAATGGCCACCAACCAAGCAGGTTCGAGGTCAGCAAGATCCCCGAAGACAGCATGAACTGGTCTGAAGAGAGACATTATAACAAGTTCAGTTCATCACAGCATCGCCACCAGCTGATGCCCTGGCAATCAGAGGAGAGGAGGAACATTACAAAAGGCTACTCGAATAGCAGAGAGACACATGGAAGATGGAATGACAGATGGGGTGACAGACCAAGAGACTGGAAGAACACTCAATATCCAGAGGCAAGGAGAACATCCATCATACCAGTGGTTCCCGGAATCCAGTCATACAGCAAAGCAACAAGATATGGAAGGCCCTCACAATCTTACACCACGCCAGACCACAGAAGGGTGGTCATGTTGAAAAACAACCAGAGGGACCCCAGTGCCTCAAAAGTCATTAAAGCAGGAACCCAGCTGCGGGAACAACAGGAGAGATCCTGTCAGACAGACTGTCAGCCCTGCCGAGGCTGAGGATCACAGTGACTCTGACAATCATGACAATGACAGACTGAACCTGCTGGACAAGGATGACGAGCACTCTGATCTAGGAACAGATTGCAGTAGAGACCTGGTGTATATAGAAAACTTTGGGCAAACATCTGGTTGACAGACAAGACAGTGACAGTGATGACAGTGTTATGGTAGAAGGAGATATACTGATAATGTTACAGACTTCAGAAGAGAGGAAGAGATCACTGATCTCTTAACCATATTGAGATTCTTAGGAACAATGACAAAAAGCAAGAAGCAGATGACAATAGCGAACCTCAACAAAATACAGAACAATATAGCAAGGACAAGGTATGTGACAGATAAAAGGAGACAAACAATTTTAACACAGGAAACCTACAATGACCAGACATGACTACTGACCAACTCCCAGAACAGAGCAGGAACTCTGAAGTTATAGGTATGGTGAAACAACCACAAAAAACAAAAACACTAGGTCTTCTGTGTGAACACTAGGTCAAAGACGTCTCTAGCACTGGACTAAAAAGTCATAGAGGAGTTAAAACCTCTGCAAGGTCCGGTAGTCAAAACAACATCGTTGACTCATTCAGAAAAGTGCAAGCACACAAACAGTCAAAGGCTTTAGACAAACAGTCCCATAATTATGTCTCAGTCTGAGCAGGAAGCAAATGAGATTCCATGCACTAGTACATAGGGCTCAGCCAGGCCACAATACCCAAGAAGCAGCACATAAGAAAACATGTACATGACGTGGAACATGATACAGCTATATTACAAGTAAAAAGTTCAGCAACTCAATCAGCTATTTTTGTAAAATTATAGTGTAAATAGTTATTGAGTCAAACTTCTAAACTGGTAAATGGCCTCTTACCAAAGCTAGAAAATGACCACTTTGCAAATTTAATTCTTTCTTACAATTTTGTGTGCTTGACAGAAACTTTTTTCTTGCTAATGATTTTGATTCTCCTATTTTCAAAGATCATATTATCTTAACGTCAAAGGCCAAAAAACTGTCTTGGAAAGGACGGTATTGAGGGGGTGTCATTGTTGTGTCATTTCAAAGTTATTCAGCGCGCGTAAAAGAACCCACAGCAACAAGAGAGTTGTCCCTGGCAAAATTCTTAGAAAAAAGTCACTCTGATAGGGAAACAAATGCTGTTGCAGACAAAAAAAGGGTGGCTGCTCTTGTGGCGGTGTGCTCTCCCCGAGGAGAGCAGCCCGAATTTCACGCAGAGAAATCTCGTGACTTAAAGTGGTATAAATAAATAAATAAACTATGGTAAGCGTTAAAAAGGGTACTACACATAAAACAGCAAAGGGGGAAAAGCAGTTTTACAATTAAATAAGGTGTTCGAAAAGTATAAAAAGATGACCTTGAATGTATTCTTTAAAAATGTTGACACTAAAATTCGGTCAATATTCATCAGAAATTATGGGGAATGCAGAGATCAGCGCATGTAGAAAAAATTCATTTAATGGCAAGTAAACGATTACTGGTGGAACCCCTACAAAAAAGATCAGAGGAAGGGACTACATCACCATCGCAACGTGGAACGTCAGAAGTCTGGCCCAAACAGGCAAACTCCAAGAACTGCTATACGAGCTGGACAGGTACACCTGGCATCTGGTAGGTCTCTGTGAGGTCAGGTGGAAAGAGCACGGTGAACACCATACTGACGAGGGTCATATGCTCTACTATAGCGGGGAGCAGGACAAGCATATCAATGGCGTAGGCATGCTTGTCAACAAGAACATCAAGAACTCGGTAATAGGATACTACCCATAAACAGCCGGCTTATGGCCATCCGCCTCAGGGCAGCCCCATTCAACATCACAGTGATTCAAGCCTACGCACCAACAACGGATCACGATGATGAAGTCGTAGAGGAATTCTACAACCAACTACAGGGCATCATCGATAAGATGAACAAGAAAGACATCCTGATCATCCAGGGAGACTGGAACGCCAAGGTGGGCGGAGACGCACTGAAAGACTGGAGCAAATTCTGCGGTCCCTCCTGTAATGCAGTCACCAATGAGCGAGGACTCCGACTACTGGAATTTGCCAGCTACAACGACACGGTGCTCGCCAATACCTTGGAGAACACAAGGCATCCCGACTCTGGACATGGCATGCACCCAATGGGATCCATCACAACCAGATTGACTACATCCTGGTGCAGAACCGGTTTCGATCTGGGATCAACAGAGCCAAGACGAGGACATTCCCGGTGCAGACATGGGGAGCGATCATGACCTCGTGCTCCTGAACTTTAGAGTCCGATGAAGAAGACCAATAAGACAAAGAACGCCAGACTCAAGTTCAACCTGGACAAACTGAAGGACCCACCATCGCCGAGTCCTTCCAAGCAACAATAGATGGGAAATTCGCACCACTGCTGGCACTTGAAGAAGATGCCGAAACGATGACCACCAGTTTTAACACAGTGATGACTGAGACAGCAAGCATACTTCTTGGCAAACATCGCCGAAAAACACAACCATGGGTCACAGATGAAATCTTGAATATGTGTGACAAAAGACGAGACCTGAAGAAGAGCAAGAACACTACAGGAGGAGCAGTTGAGTACAGAGAAGTAAACAAGAAGATCAGGAGAGACATGAGGAAGACCAAGGAGGAATGGATAGAGAAACAAGTACAGAAATCGAAGAGAGGCCTGACAAAGAATAATAGCAGAAGAGCATACCAGATTGTGAAAGAGCTCACCAAACAGAAACAGGCAAGAGTCAGTAACATCCAGGACAAAGAAGGGAATTGCCTAACAGAAAAGAAGGAAATCGTTGGCAGATGGACGGAATACTGTTCCGAACTCTACAATCATCAGACGCTAGGCGACCCCAGCGTTCTTGCAAGCCAACCCATCGAATAAAGACAACTTTCCAATTCTACGCGAGAAGTAGAAGTAGCAATTAGATCGCTGAAGAAAGGAAAATCAGCAGGAATCGACAACACCCAGCAGAGCTGATCCAACACGGGGGAGAAGCAGTGACAGACATCCTTACAAGTATCTGCAACAAGATCTGGCAGACCGGAGAGTGGCCTACACCATGGACCCAATCACTCATCATCACTCCCCAAGAAAGGAAATCTCCAGCAGTGCCAAAACTACAGGACAATCAGCCTCATAAGTCATGCCAGTAAAGTCATGCTGAAAGTGATCCTGAACAGGCTGAAACCACAGGCAGAAGAGATCATCGCCGAAGAGCAGGCCGGTTTCCACCCAAAAGAAGCACCACAGAACAGATATTCAACCTGAGGGTTCTGTGTGAAAATACAGCCAGCATCAACAAGACATCTTCCACGTCTTCGTTGATTTTAAGAAGGCCTTCGATAGAGTATGGCATGACGCTCTGTGGGCCACCATGAACAAATTCAACATGGGCCAGAAGCTGATCCACACCATCAAGGAATTCTACTCAAAGGCCACCAGTGCAGTACTCGTACAGGGCACGGTAGGGGAATGGTTCCCTACCTCAGTTGGGGTCCGACAGGGATGTCTGCTGTCGCCGACACTATTTAACATTTTCCTCGAACGCATCATGACTGACGCCTTGGAAGACCACACAGCACAGTCAGCATTGGAGGGCGAACAATCACCAACCTCAGGTTTGCCGATGACATTGACGTCTGGCAGGAAATGAAGAGGAACTGGCCAACCTAGTGAAGAAACTGTACGAAATATCCTCACGATAAAGGCATGGAAATCAGTGCCGAAAAAAACCAAGCTCATGACAAACAGTGCCCAGCCAATCACCACCAAGATCACTCTCAGCGGAAAAGAACTGGAGACAGTTGACCATTTCAAGTACCTTGGAGCCATCATAAGTGAGAGGATCGAAGACCGAAATCCTAGCAAGAGCGGCACAAACAGCAGCAGCAATGGCAAGACTGAAGACCATATGGAAAAGACAGAAACATCCCTCTCGGAACCAAGGTAAAGTTTCTAAACGCGCTAGTCACCTCAATCATGCTTTAACGCATGTGAGGCATGGACATTAAAACGCAGACCTACAAAGGAGGATCCAAGCAGTAGAAATGAGATGCCTCAGAAGGCTCCTTGCATCTCATACAAGGACATGTCACCAACAAATGAAGTCCGCAGAATGATCACTCGACAGGTGCGGACTATGAAGACCTACTGACCACGGCGAAAAAGAGGAAACTCAGATGGTATGGGCACGTAACACGCTTAGAAGGACTTGCAAAGACCATCCTGCAAGGAACAGTCCAGGGGAAGAGAAGACGGGGCAGACAGAGGAGAAAGTGGGCCGACGACATCCGTGATTGGACAGGGGAGGACTTCAGTGTCACCCAGGCACTTGCCCACGACCGCGCTAAGTGGAGCCAGCTGGTCCACCGTTCGTCCACCATGCAGCGCCCCCACGACCCTGGCGGGTTACGGGACCAGTGAACAGTGAAGTGAAACGATTTCTAGGAGTCCCTGCAAGAGCACCAAATAAGATGGTTTATGGCGAGCTTGGAAGATATTTCTTATGTATAAATTCTTGAGTTAATTACTTCAGCTACTGGTTAAAACTGTTACAGATGGATAAGAATAGATTAACCCATAAGGCTTACACGATGCTTTTTTAATTAGATAGATCTGGAAAAGATTGTTGGGCTACAAGAGTAAGAGAAATTTGTGTGAGACTGGATTTAATATTGTATGGATGCAGCAATATTGGGGATGTAAAAATGTTATGTGTGCATTTAAACAGAGGCTAATTGGTTTATTTATCCAGGGATGGGATGGAATCATCAGAGACCGTAAAAGGTATGATGTATATCGATAATTTAAATCAGTTTTTGAACAAGAAAAATATGTATGTGATAAGGAGACATATTGTTTCCGTGTTGCCATCACCCAGTTGAGATTGAATGTACTCCCGCTTAAGAATAACGTAAATCGATACAGTGAGGCAACACAGGATAAAAACTGTCCATTCTGCAAAGACAAAGCTGAAAACAAGCACCATTTTATTTTTGACTGTTGCCTCTATAAAGACTTGATGGATACATTTTTAAAAGAATCAGTAAATGTTCCTGTACATGTGCTTTTGAAAGCAAGAAATAGAAATCACAGACACAATTTGTCCAGATTTGTTTTCCACGCAATAAATAGGAGGCAACGTACAATTCTATGAACCCCTCTAAAGAAGATGAAAATAATATTTTGTCGGTTTACATTGATGCATTTACTCATTTGATTTGATTTGATGTTTTGAAAAGGTGCTTGTTGCTTTTAGCTTTTCTGATATGCTACAAAGTGCAGATTAATACTTTCATGATTACGAAGATCGTAAATTGCCATTTCATGTTATACACATTTTGTCCTAACATGTCGATGCATTGTGGCCAAAGGCTAAAGTACATTAAAATCTGTGAGTTCTTGAGTTCTCTCTGTAATAATAACTGATATTACCTTTAACATTCGAAGAGGACGAGATTTTATCCTTGTTCTTTTCCCTTAAGGGGAGAGGTGAATGTACATGAAGCCATTTCATAGTTCAGAGTTCTTTCTCTCTCTCAAGTAGTGAATAGTTATTGTTATTTAGGATTTAAATTTACAACGAGAAATGGTATACTGCATTTAACAACAAAAGGCAATAAGGTAATAGCTCAGCTTAATAGAGTATTTTTTTAAATGACAGCGAACACTTATTTCACAATTTTCGATACGAAAATACAACCAATGTTGCTGTATGCTGCATAAATTTGGGGAATAAATAGGTTAGAACACAAAGAAAATGTGCATATGTGTGCATGTAAAAGGTTTCTAGAAGTGCCAACCAAAACAGCCAACAAAATGGTGTATGGAGACTTGGGTAGGTATCTACTTTATACACATTCATTCGTTACCTACCTAAGATATTGGTTTAGATTATTAGAGGTGAATGCAGAATGGTTACCGTATAAGGCCTATCATAGGTTACTACAATTAGACAGTATTGGGAAGCAGTACTGGTATCAAAAATAAGAGAAATATTCTGCATGACTAGCAAGGTGTTGGGGATGTAAAAATGTGTCTGCATATATTTAAACACAGGCTTGTGAATATGTTTATTCAAGAATGGACAGGCACTCTCAGAGAATGTGATAGATATCAACCTTACATTTCATTTAAGGCAATATTTGAAATAGAGCAATATATAATATATTCTAGATATGAACTGATATTGCTTTCGTGTTGCTATTTTCGTGTTAGATTTAACGTTCTCCACCCCTACCCCTCCTAAAAAATAGTACATGCTACAAGGGTTCTAACCATGATAAAGCTTGTCCATTTTTTAAAAAATCATGTCGAAGATGAACAGAACTTTTTGTTTGCCTGTCCTATGTGTGATGATTTTAGGCTTAAATTTCCAAAGGAATCGAGAGGACTTCCTCTGCACATATTGTAAAGAGCCACAAATGCTACGCACGGACATAATTTCTCAAAGTATGCGTTCCATGCAATCAGCAGACGGAAGAAAATATTGTAGGACAATAAGCTGAGCGTGATCTATGCTTCTATATGGCTGTACCTACCTATTGAATGGGACATCACCTTTTTTCCCCCTTTCATTTTCTGCAGAACCGGCAACCAGCTCGTTAGGGTTAACCAGGGTTACCGTGACTGTGCAGCACTGGTTTCCAATCCCCATCTCTGCCCTGATAACTACCTCAACACTCACTTCATGGGAAATGGACATTACACATGTTTTCTTAGAGTCTAATAACTTTTGATTGGTTTGCTGTATATTTGAAAGTACATTTCTGCTTTTGGTCTTGTTCTATTTGTGAAAAAGATTGGTTCATCGGTGTGCAGCAACATGTGGCGAATAGCCTGTGGTGCAGACTGTTACATTTCTGCATCCAAGAACAAACAAAATAATGACGAAGAAAGACACCGTTAGTTGCAAATGCTGTTTTTAAGTATGTAAACAGAAGGAAGACATAATTGCTCAAGACCTGAGATAAAATAGCTACTACACAATTAAGATTTGGTGTACTTCCGATCAATAATAATGTACATGACATAGTGAATCTGCTCCGGACAGAAGTTGTTCGTTTTGTAGTAATCAAGTTGAAAATGAACACCATCTGTTGTCTGACCGCATCCTTTACGAAGTCTTTCGAGACATATTTCTTGAGGAATCGTCACCAGTATCTATACTCTGCTTAAATCGTCAAATGAAAATCGTAGGCATAATGTATCCAGATATGTTTTTTGCCTGCAATCAACAGGAGGAAGACTGTACTTGTCTTACAATAATAGCAGGCAGCTGAAACTGGCTTATTGTTTGTTAAATTAATGTCAACTGATAAGAACTTGACATTGTAACTTTATTATCAATACACAATTCATTTGTTCTGCCTTAATGTGAAAATGCATACAAATTATATTGCCCCCCCCCCCCACCCACGTCCCACCTTCACCTTTTTATGAATGCTTGGTACTGAGAACTCATGTGTGTGTGTGTGTGTGTGTGTGTGTGTGTGTGTGTGTGTGTGTGTGTGTGTGTGTGTGTGTGTGTGTGTGTGTGTGTGTAAGTAAGTAAGTAAGTCTTCAATTTTAACGTCTTTCCACTTAAAGTGATACCAGACGATCCTTAAATAGGAGACTGGATATGTGAGATAGAGAAAGAGGAGAGAGAGAGAGAGAGAGAGAGAGAGAGAGAGAGAGAGAGAGAGATGAGAGAGAGAAGAGAGAGAGAGAGAGAGAGATCGATCTACTCTTTGTGTGTGAGTGTGCGTGGGCGTCCCTACATGCATGCGCGCTCGTGTGTGTAATAAATAGTAATAACAATGGAAATAGTATTCTTTAACATGAACAAATCAAGAACAGAAATTAAAAAAAAAATGAAATTAAAAAAATAACTACAATAACTACAATAAATGCCCTATAGGGCTTAACAATAAACCCTTAGCAATATCAATTGTTAACTTAACATTGTTCAAAATTTCTTCAATGGAATTCTCAGAAAAGGCAGGGAGATGAGGTTTTAGCTTCTCACATTCAAGTATGATATGAGTATTTGAAATATATTCACCACATAAGCATTTAACATCCTTGCTGAATTTTGTTGTAAATGCATTTAATCTTATCCTAAAAAATAAGGCCTTGAGTTGTCTTTCTTTTACAGCATTTGTATGAATCTCTAAGTCTTCAATGTATTCAACTACACTATTCACACTCAGAGTTGAATGTGAAAGCCGATTGTTTTGCTGATACTTTTCTATATTTTTTTAAAGGATGCTTCTTCTAACAACCGATAACCCTCTGCAATGGATAGAGGGACATGCAATACTATAGACCCCTTTTCATTACGTGCACCTTTCTTTGCAGCCCTATCAGCCCACTCATTAGAAAACAATCCTATATGTGAAGGAATCCAGCAAAAGGAAACATGAATTCCTCTTAAACGCAGAAGATTTATGAAGTATTTGACGTCAAGTATAAGTTTAGCTGATTGCTTATAAGTTATAGACTTTAAGGCATATAATACTGATATTGAATCCACACAAAGTAATATATGAAAGAAAGAGTATGGATGATCTAAAATGAAATTCAAAGCCATGAGAATAGCGATCAGTTCAGCTGTAAAAACAGATCGATTTTTACCAACATGATATGACTTTTCTATTTTTAGTGTCGGTATGACGAATGCTGAACCTGCTTGATGGTTGTCTAAAAGTGAGCCATCTGTATAAATTTTAAGACAATGACAGTAATTTTGTTGTAAATGTGCATGAACATTAACTGCCATTATATTTGGATTTTCATTCTTTTTCATGTTGATATAGTCAACATCAAAGTGTGTGTGTGTGTGTGTGTGTGTGTGAACATTATCAGAATATGATTATAATGAAGAAAATTCAAAACGCACTTGTTTCCTATCTGATGTCTTCCCCTCATGTCTTTATCTACTTTTCAACAGCCATCTTCATCTCCACCACTCTGCCCAAAAATTGTGTGTGTGTGTGTGTGTGTGTGTGTGTGTGTGTGTGTGTGTGTGTGTGTGTGTGTGTGTGTGTGTGTGTACGCGCGCACGTGTTTTTGTGTGGTTGCGTGCGTGTGTATGAGCGTAAATTTGATAATGCTGATATTTTGTGGAAGGCTGCATAGATTTTAATGCAAGTGCTTCGCTTTGTTTGCTTTGCAAGATTCAGCGCTATATAAATACCATACATTATTATCATTATTAACATGATAATACTATGCTAATATTGTCCAGTAAAATAGACTACTAAAGGATTCTTTTTATGTTAAAGAAGGTGTAGGTTATCCACCCACTGTATATATGGGTGTATGCGTGATGAGCTTAATATTGTAGAGAGGACGAAGATGGGGGGGGGGGGGGGGGGGGGGATGCGATAGGCGAACTTTGACCTCAGTTTATTCTGATATTCTGTAGAAGCAATTTGACGTCTTCAGTTTTCCACCAAGAGTTTCAATCACTCCTTGACCAGTTCAGCCTCTCTCCCAAGAAACTTATCATTCTTGGTGACTTTAACTTCCACTTTTATAACGAGTCTTCTCCTGATGTTAAGCGTCTTTCTCTTTCTTTGTCTAACCACTCTCTTTCCCAGCTGGTAAACGAACCAACTCACAGATCTGGTCACATTTTAGACTGGCTTATCACCGATGTTTCACAAGGTCCAGTCACATCTCAGTCTGTATCGATCATTGAAGAACTGCTCTCCGATCATTCTACCATTCTTTTCTCCCTAAACATTGCAAAGCCTATCAGAAAGAAGAAGTGCATTACCCATCGCAACTTCAAGGCCATAGATATTCAAACTTTTCTTTCTCAAGCTTCTGAACGTCTATCACAAACGCCTGACCGTAATGACCCTTCTAAACACTATAATATTGTTCTCAGCCAACTCCTTGATAAGCATGCACCTCATACTCCTGCCTGAGAGACCATGTGCGTCATGGTACAACCGTGACATCCTGGTCGCAAAACGCAAACGCCGACAACTAGAACGGCAATGGCGGAAAACAAAAACTGAAATAAACAAACAGCTTCTTCTTAAATAAATCAATAAAGTCAAAACCCTAACCAATTCAGCAAAAACAAAGTATTTCACTTCTCAAGTTCTTGATGCCACGTCTATGAAATCTCTCTTTTCCCTCACATCCACTCTTCTTGGATCTGCGAAGGCTAGCCCTATGCCTTCTACCCACAACCACTTTAAACTTCCTTCTATATTTTCTGCATTCTTTTCTGAAAAAGTCCATAACATTCGCTCTGCTTGGATTAGACTCCTTTCCAGCCTGCAATTTCCGATTCTCAATTTTCTGGTACTCCTCTTCTTTTCTTTCATCCAGCCAGCGAGAAAGAATCGCGATAATTCTCAAAGAAATGACGGTAAAATCATATGATCTCGACCCCATACCTGCTTCTCTTTTTGCACAGTGCCTACCACAGCTCATACCCGCTATCACAAAGATAGTAAACTCATCTCTTGTTTCTGGAAAAGTTCCTTCAGCTCTCAAAAGTGCTATAGTCACACCACTACTCAAAAAGCATGACCTTGACCCTAACATTCTGAAGAATTACAGACCTGTTTCCAACCTACCTTTTATCTCTAAAGTCCTTGAAAGAGTAGTTCTGAAACAACTCAACAACCACCTTCTCTCCAACAGTCTTCTTCCTGCGTTTCAGTCTGCCTATCGTGTCAACCATAGCACTGAAACTACCCTTGTCCACACCTTAAACAAACTTCTACTCACTTCTGACTCAGGGAAAATCTCCCTTCTCACTATACTCGACTTATCTGCAGCCTTTGACACTACTGACCACTCTATTTTTTTCTCCCGTCTTCATAAAACGTTTGGTGTTACTGGTACAGCCCTTACCTGGTTTAGTTCATACCTTACCGACTGATTCTAGACAGTCGCAGTAAACAAGATTCAGTCATTTCCTGCCACGCTGGAATGTGGCGTCCCGCAGGGATCAGTTCTGGACCCTGTTCTTTTCACTCTCTACACCATTCCACTGTCACATATAATTAACCGTCATCAGATCAACCATCAATTTTATGCAGATGACTCTCAGATTCTAAGCAGTGACACTCCTGAAAATCTGCCTTCTCTCTTGACAAATATGGCCTACTGCTTTCAAGATATCCCAAACTGGATGTTAGAGAACAAGTTACAACTAAACGCTGATAAAACTAAAGCCATGCTTGCAGGGACCAAACACAAACTCTCTTCCATTACAACAGCTTCAACAGAATTCAGCAATGCATCAGTCCCTCTATCCACTGCTGTGAAGTATCTAGAGGTCATTATCGACAACACATTCTCTATGTAGAAATTCATCACCCAGACCTGCCAGTCTTGTATTAGTGCAATTCGAAAGTACCTTTCCACTGATGCAACATCTAAACTTGTGGTATCTCTCATTCTTCCCTGCCTGACTATTGCGATTCTCTTTTGGCTGGTCTGCCAGCATTATCTATCCACTCCCTTCAACGTATTCAAAACTCTGCAGCTCGCATTAGTCCTCAGAAAGAAAAAAATCTGAGCACATTACCCCTCTCTTGCGATCTCTCCACTGGCTGCCTGTGGCACAAAGAATACACTATAAGATCAGCACTTTCTGTTACAAATGTCTCCACAAAACAGCACCCCCCTACCTCTGTGAATGTCTTCACCTGTTCACTCCTTCTCGTTCCCTTCGGTCTGCTGCAGATTCCTTGTGCTTACGAATACCTAGATTCAGCCAGTCCACCGTCGGCCGTCGCTCTTTCTCTATTTCTGGTCTATCAATCTGGAATGGCCTCTCCATCTCTCTTTGCAAAAGGCCTTCTTGTGACGCTTTTAAATCCGGCCTCAAGACATATTTGCTTCAAACCTAAGGTTTCCCTCTCCTGTTTCATTTCATAGCTGTCCCTGCTTTTCAACAGCCCCAAATCCCATCAGCCTGCCAAAGTGAATAACCTCAGTGTCAAAGTCAAAGTCAAACTTTCATTTTCAGATGGTACATTGAATGAGCAGTGCATTTACTTTTTGCTTTTTTCATCAAGCCATCTATCTAAAGAAAAAAAGAGAAAAAAGATAACATATATGTAGACATAAAATAAAAACCTAATCAATGATAAACCATACAAATCAAACAAGAGAAGACATTGATATATGCATACAGGGAATTAAAAACAAAACATAAAACCCCTGAACAATATCAAATCATACAATTCAAATGAATAAAAATCTTCTGAAAATATATCCACCATAAAACAAACAAACAAGCAACAAAGAAAAACCAAACCAAAACAAAAAAAGACAAAACAAAATACAAAAACACCACCAACTGCTCCCCCCACCCCCACAAACACACAAAAAACCTCCAACCATACAAACATCATCATCATCATCATCAGACCCGTGACCTTGGCGGTCGTGGGGGAGACATGAAAGACGATGCCGTGGTAAGCCTCCTCCATCCATCTCGGTCCTCGGCTCTGCGCAGTAGTGCCGAGTCATTCCTCCTGGTCCATTCTCTGATGTTGTCCATCCATGACTTGTTCTGTCTTCCCCTCCTTCTGCCACCTTCGAGTGTTCCCTGCAGTACTGTTTTGGGCAGAGTGTGTGGGCGGGTGACGTGGCCGAACCATGTCACTTTTTCTTCTTGACGATGGTGAGAAGGGGTTCCTGTGGACCTGCCAGCTGTGTTATTTGACTCTTGACAAATTCATTGGTCTTTCGTTCTCTCCAAGTATGCCCAGTAGTTTTCTATAGCATTTTGTTTCGAATGACTGGATTCGCTTTGCTGTTTCAGCAGTCAATGTCCAGTTTCACTTCCGTACAGCAGGATTGACTGAATTAGGCTTTGTAGAGCTTTAGTTTTTGATTGGGAAACTGATCTCTTTACTTTTCCATATGGTGGTGAGTTTTGTCATGGAAGATGTTGCCATGGCTATTCTGACTTTGATTTCTGTCGTCGATCGCCCGTCCTTTGTGAGTGTAGCGCCGAGGTATTTAAAAGCATCTACCTCCTCCAGTTGTTGGCCGTTCATGTAAATTTTAGCGGTGGCATTGCTCGTGCTGCTCACAAGTACTTTACTTTTCTCCGAGCTCACCTCCATCCCATATGCTCCAGCTCTGTTCTCAAGTCTGGTCGTAAGATCTTGCAGCTCTGTGTTACTTCCGCCCATGAGGTCAATGTCATCGGCAAACCGTAAGTTGTTGAGGGGTCTGCCGCCAATGGAGATGGTAGAGTGGAAGTCAAGGAGGGTCTCTCTCATGATGTTTTCCAAGAACAGATTGAACAGGACTGGAGATAACAGGCATCCTTGTCGGACCCCAACTGTGGTTTTGAAGTAGTCTCCGACCTGATTGTTCAGAAGGACTGCACTGCTTGCAGTGTTGTATAGTGCTTGGATGGATTGCACTAGTCCTTCTTCAATGCTAAACATTCTGAGGACCTGCCACAGGCCTTCGTGCCATACTCTGTCAAAAGCCTTCTTGAAGTCGATGAAGTTGTGGAACAGGTCTCTCTGATGTTGGAGATGTTTTTCCATCATGATGTGGCAGTTAAAAATCTGTTCGATTGTGCTCCTGCCTGCCCTGAACCCAGCTTGTTCCTCTGCAAGGTGTTCTTCTGCCTCCTTCTTGAGTCGATTCAAAATAACTTTGAGCATGATCTTGCTGGCGTGGCTGATGAGGCTGATTGTTCTATAGTTTTGGCATTGGCGTAAATTCCCCTTCTTGGGCAGGGGTATGATGAGTGATTGTGTCCATTCTGTTGGCCACTGTTTTGTCTCCCAAATCTTCTGACAGATAGCTGTAACATATGTGATGACTGTTTCGCCACCATGCTTGAGCAGCTCTGCTGGTATATTGTCTGCTCCTGGGGACTTTCCTACTGGTAAGCTGCGGATGGCTTCTTCCACTTCTTCCCTCAGTATAGGTAATGGCGAGGTGCTCTTGATGTTGCTGCTTTCTCTTCTATTATGCTCTTGTCAGGTTGTATTGGGTAGTTGTACAGTTCTTGACAATATTCAGACCACCTGTTCAATGCAGCTGAGCTTTCTGTGAGGAGGTTTCCGGAGCTGTCTTCAATGACTGATGATTTGGTTTGAAGTGGTTTTGTGAGTTTCTTCAGGGTGTCGTATGCCTTTTTACTGTTGCCCACTTTCATGTTTTTTTCGATCTCATCACATTTATCTTTTTTTTGTTCTTTGTATATGCTGCCTTCCAACATGCAGTTACAAATAGGAACAATTACAAACTACAACAACAATATTATTATTGCTGGAGATGATGTGCTGATCAGCAATAACAACTGAACAAAAAAAAGATAAAACAACAAGAACAACCACAACAAGCAAATAAACAAACAAACACACATACGTACACAACAACAACAGCGACAATAGCAAACAAAACAAAAATAACAGCCAAAACAAATGAAGAACAATATACAACTTAAAAAAGAAAAAAAAAGTCCAAAATACCCCCTCTCCAAGAAAACCACCCTAAAACAAAGGAAAATCCAAAACAAACAAACAAACACAAACCAGAACTCCACCCCCATCACCACCAATAACAACAACCAAATGGATATAAGTAGAGGAAACTGATGTATAGTTTCCTTTTAAATCATTTAAACACTTACATACACGTACACACCCTCACCCATATCCCCTTCACCACATATACTCATATATAAAGGAAAACAAGAAAAAACCAAACAGACATTGGATTCAGAGCAAAAAAGTAAAACAAAGACATCCATTTCCTGCCTCTCTCCTGGTCATAAAACACGTATGTACATGTGCTTTTTTATTTAAGGTAGAACTACGTTAATCCTTCCATCAAAGAATAAATTCAGGCAATATAAACCCGCCCAGCAATACTAACATCAGCAATAACAATTTAAGTCATCTAATACAATGAAAAAGAAAATAAACAGCGAGAAAATAAAACAAAACAGCATTATTTTGTGTAATACAAAAATGAAAAAAAAACCCCAATAAGAAAGTAAAAATCCAAAACCGAACCATTTTACACAACACACACGCACTCACACACGTGTACACACACAATACACAGACACACACAGACACACACACACAACACACACAAACACACACACAACACAACACACACACACACACACACACACACACACACACACACACACACACACACCCACACACACACAAAACACCACACACACACACTTGTAATTGCCCTTCATGGGATGATTAAAGTGTTTTTGACTTGACTTGACTTTGACTTGACACACACACCAGATCCAAAGTGTGTCGGGGTCGATATCATATCAACCCATATGTAGATCAATACATACACATGTACTCTATATGAATATATAAACTTAGGTCACATCAGATTTTATTGACAAGAATAACGTCAGTAACACCTTAATTGCTCCACCACCCCCTTACACATGCTACATGCAACATTATATTGATTTTAATTACTACAATAAACCCAATATATAAATGTTCAAGGGAAACAGTTCTGGATGATACCTAAGCGGATGTAAATGTCTTAAGTTTACAAGTGGCATTCTGAACTTTTATTCATGAAATATCTTTTGAGATGTTTTTTTATACTGATCTTTGCTTTTAATGCATTTTAAATTTTTGGGGAGTTTATTCCATAGGTCACTGCCTGAATACAAGTGGCTCGATTTATATAGGTTATTTCTGGGCCTTGGAAATGTTAGCAAATGGTTGTGTCTATGCTGGTTGATTTTGAAAGCTTTGGTAATCTTCGGAGGTGCATTTCGTTAACAACGTTTTGCATAAACACAGCTTTATTGAATAAAAGTCGGTTTCGAAATGTCAGGACATCAATTTGCTTATAATCCTCATTTGTCAGGGTGCTTGTTTTTAACAACACAAGTTTTACTGCTCTTTTATATAAACGATGAATGAATTTTAAGTTCGTTCCACTACTGTATCCCAAATAGTTTACGCATATTCAATGATTGGTAAAATGTGACCGCCAAAAATACGTTTCGACAATAATTATTTAGAAAGTTTTTTATTTGGGATAATTGAAGTAGCCTGTGAGCTAGGCGTTTATCTAGTGACATTATGCGATCAGTCCAAGTCATATTTTTGTCAATGGTAACACCTAATATTTTATGAGAGTCAACTTCTTCAACTATTCAGTTATCCAATAACAGAGGTTGAAACCTATCGTTCATTTTTTGCCTTTTCTGTTTTGCTGATACGTCCATACACTTTGTTTTGTGCATTTAAGGATATATGAGAGGTCAGGTCAGAGACTCCCTCTGCTACTGGTAACCATGTAACCCAGTACCACCTGCCACATGTGGGGAGTAAACCCAATCAAAAAATCCGACCTGGAGAGGGATGGGCTCCGCCAGGTTTGATTTGCCCAAGACACACCCATGAAAAAGACAGCCAGAATCTCCATACCGGATCGGTCGTCACCCGGGTTACCAAGGACCGCGCCTTCTGTTGCTCATCAGGACAGAGGTCGAAAGTATGCTACTGATGTAAAACACAGCAAAATCCGTGCCAGAAACAACACCATCATTGGCACATGGAATGTACGGACACTAAGAGCTGCAGGCAAAGTGGAAGAACTGACACATGAGATGTCCAGATATCATTGGCACATTCTTGGGCTCTGCGAAGTAAGGTGGAAAAACATGGGAGAAACAACGACCCAGGAAGACCACAAATTATACTACAGTGGAAAACAGGATAAACATGAACACGGCGTGGGGTTTCTCGTTCACAAGGACATCGTGAACACCGTCATGAGCTGTCAGCCTGTGTCCAGCAGACTTATTACCATCCGCCTGAGAGCAACCCCCTTTAACATAACTGTAGTACAGGCATACGCCCCTACATCAGACTGCCCAGATGAAGCCATAGAAGAATTTTATGACCAGCTACAAGAGGTTCTGAATCAAACTCCCAAGAAAGACATCTTTGTTGTGCAAGGTGACTGGAACGCCAAGGTAGGAGAAGATGCATGGAAAGATTGGGAGGGCGTTTGTGGGCCACATTGCAATAACCAATCAAATGAAAGAGGCTTGAGACTCCTGGAGTTTGCTAGTAACAACCACCTCCAGCTAGTGAATACACTTGGCCCACACAAGAAATCCAAAAAATGGACATGGCATAGCCCAAATGGAGAACACCACAACCAAATAGATTACATCATGGTGAAAAGACGGTTTCAGTCTAGCGTTAACATCGCACAGACACGAAGTTTTCCAGGAGCAGACATAGGGAGTGATCATGATCTTGTGATGATGACTTTCCGACTATGTCTAAAGAAAATCCACAAGCGGAACAACATCAAGATCAAATTTGACCTCGAGAAGCTGAAGGACCCAGAGATAGTAGAAATTTTTCAAGCAAGGATAGGTGGAAAGTTTGCAGCACTCACTGTGATAGACTCAGACATAGATACACTGCAATAGTTTCAAACATCTAA
>CM054143.1:63464348-63479966 GCA_028751875.1 Rapana venosa
AGCACTCACTGGAAACTCAGACAAATACATGACGAATAGTTTCAATACAGCAGTGACTGAAACAGCAAACGAGCTTCTTGGCAAACGCCGACCAGTCAAAAAAACCATGGGTCACACTAACATCCTACAATATGCGACAAGCGTAGAGGAGTTGAAGAAAAAGAAAAATGAAACAAAAGAAGAGCAGAAAATATAGGGCAGTCAACAAAAGAATCAGGAAGTCCATGACGGAGGCAAAAGAGAAATGGATCGGTGAACAGTGCCAAGACATTGAAGAGAACATCAAGAAAAACAATAGCAAGAAAGCATATCAGCTGGTGAAAGACCTGACTAGCACGAAACAGAGATTTTCCCACACTAAAACAAAAATGAATTGACCAAAATGTCACTTCTGAGGAAATTTTAAGCTACTTTCTTTCCTTATTTTGAACTTTGAGAAATGGCAATATGAGGACTTGTTATTTAAACATATTTCCTCCAAACCACTAGTTATCCCTCAGGGACATATTAATTTCATTCAATATTTCCACCTGGTATTGGTCAACCACAATCAAGAATAAGAATGGAAAAAAATGTACTAGATGATCAATCATGTCGTGTTTTTAACTCCTACATCATCACAACAGTATTATACATTTGGCTAAAAGCACCACAACATGTTTATGTGTCAAAATTAAACAAAACAAAAATGTCTTCTGACTTTTACAAGATTGACTTTTGTCTAGATTGATAACATTTTGATCGCTCTACATACCACTGGCAGTCTGGTTCTGGGCCTTTCCTTTTGAAGCCAGTTGCAGGGAACATCTTTGGGCTGGAGTGGAAACACTATCAGGAACCAGTTCAGTCTCTGACTCATAGCCAGAACTACCACATCTGTCAGGGGTTGTCTTGCACTGTTCATTGCACTGGTTTGTGGACACAGATGCAGGCTGGTGTTCCTGGTCAGCAGTTGGCTCTGCGCCACCTACCAGTGGTGACACATGATGATGTGCAGGCGTGGGCCTCATCAGCTTACACCTGGGTGGGTGTCCTGCTGGTCGTCGTCTTCGTCGTCGCCACTGGCATTTCCGTGGCTCTTGGACGCATTTCCATGGCTCTTGGACAGGTCGTTCCACACACTGTGCCATGGAACGTGGGACCTTGACAGGCCTGTTGCTTTTACCAACTTTAAGGCTGTTGGCAACAACCTGTGCACATTGTTCTTTCTGTGCAGCCCGTGCCTCCCGTCCTAATGCTTTCCTGATGTGGCGTCGTTTTATGCGACATCCTTCCTCCTTGTGACCCCCTTTCTGACACCAGAAGCAGTAAGGGGGGTCAGGTTTGGCATCCTGCAGGTCTGTCGCACAGCTGTGGCTGCAGAGGGGTGTGGCACACTGTTGCAGCTTGCCCCTCAGGCTGGCAATCTCAGCTGTCAGTGTTGCCAGCTGAGCCTGAAGGTGGGTGACAGTGGTTTCCAGTCTCCTGGAATCCCCCCTGGCAGCTCTCTTACTGCCCATCTGTTGGTGGTGGTGGGCACATCGCTGGTATGACTGCTTGGCCTGGCAGTCTGCCTCACGGTGGCCCCAGCGTTGACACCACCAGCAGGTCAGGTCATGCTGACCTGGGCCATGAGGTTTCTGCTTTCTCTGCTGTTGATTGGTCTGGCGTGGTGGGGTTGGGCTGGTCTGGCGTGGTGGCGTAGCAGGCCATGAGGTGGCTGGATCCTGCCGCTCTTGTAGCATCTGCCTTGTGACAGCATTCTCTGTCACAAGCATGGCAGTCTGGGCCTCCAGGCAGTGCAAGACACCTGGGTCTGTCGCAGCTGTCTGCTGCGTCGTGGTGTCCTGGTCTTCCTCCCTCAGCCAGTATTGCGCCTTCCTAGTCACCTCCTGGAATGTAGACCCTGGTCTGTCCCTCAGGAAGCGTCTCAGGTCCCTCTGCATGGGAGGGAGATGTAGCCCATTGACAAAGGCACTACACAGCATGGCTGGAGACAAGGTGTCGGCCTGGGCAGCATTGGTCTTTGCCCAGAGGATCCTCAGGGCAGCGGCATACTCGCTGGCAGATTCACCAAGTCCCTGCTGCCTCTCAAAGAAGGCTGCAGCTAGAGTGGGTGCATCTTTCTGCTGCCCCCAGTGCTGTTCCAGGATGCTGAAGATCTTCTGAGGGCTGTCCAGCTCTTCTGCTTCCATGGAGAGGATCTGCTGCTTTGCTCATCCCTGCAGCGCGCCAAAGAGCCACACAGCAGCTGCTTTGTCTGGCATTGGGTGCAGCGTCAACAACAGCTTGGCCTCCCGGATGAAGTTGTCGATGTCTTCATCCCCAGAAAACTTAGGTAGCTCAGGAGCCTGGAGCTTCGGGACAGTTTGTAGAGTATGTGGGCTGACTTCATCAGTAGATGTGTGGGCCATGGCTGCAGCGCTCGTCTCACCAAAGTTGTCTCTTCTGTTTCTCCTCCTGTTGTTGGCTGGCATCTGTGCTGGCCTTCCTCCTCAGCTGGACTGAGTCTCCAGTTACCAGGTTACTGACACAGTTCCATTTTCCCTATCCTGCTTGCAGCCCCACTTGTGACTGTACCGAGAGGCAAGGATAGAGGCAGGGTAGGGGAAGAGTGGAACACACACATTTCTCAGCGACAGCAATGCATAGCAACATGTGTGTACAGCAACCAAGCAAAAGAAGACTCAGTGGAAGACAGCAGCTTTGGTTGTCACCTCTTTATTCAGCCCTCTAATACATCTACTGCTGTAGGGGTGGATGCTCCTCTCTCTCTCTCTCTCTCTCTCTCTCTCTCTCTTTCTCTCTCCTCCCTTCCTTGGCCTATAGCCTAGCCTGTAGCTTGTCCCTTCCTCTGCCCTGTAGCCTGTCCCTTCCTCTGCCCTGTAGCCTCTAGGGCCCTAGCCTTCTGGCTTAGCCTTCCAAACCACCCCTTTATATATACCCGCCACGAGAACTGCAAAGACAGCACCACCACACTACTGTTTTGGCTGATTTGGCCCAAGGTGAAGGAGATTTTGTGTTTTCTCATGCAGCTTCAGTGGTGATTATCTTGCTGTCCGCATAACGAAACTAGACATATTATATATCAAAATAAACTAGAAAGTATAAGCATAAAGATGCATTATTGCATTTTGCACAAAAATCATTTGGCTGCAAACTATTAGCGATTAAAGCCTCCAACTAGATACACTTTTAACAGCTGCACACTATAACTTTCAGTAATAAAACATTAAAACTTTAGCAAAACTAAATACTCTATGACTAGAAAAAGAAGGATATGCACCACAGTTTGTATACATATACATATTATAAATCACAGATGTCCATGAGAGGAGATATTCATAATTAACCAGTTGTGCGAAAACACAGTTTCTGGTCTGCTTGCACCCAAGCAGGCTTCTTAAAGCTGTTGTATGATCGAAAATATAACAACCTCTAATACTACAAATTATCCATACTAACATCTTTCAATCTTATATTTATTCATAACAAAACCCAAAACATACCATACATGTATTTTTTTATGTTTGCATTTGGTAGAATTTAGTTATACAATTCAAACTTGTTTACAACAAGGAACAGCAGTTAGCTAACTTTTAGGACTGACACATTGTGTACACCTTACTCCTTACAATCTACTACTACTTAATATGAGCTGTTTTATTGATCTAAATAGAGTTTATTCCACATGTTCTTTAATCACACAATAATTATGATTTATTAAAAAAGATTCCTTAAATAAGAATTAGAACTGCTTTTGTAGCCTTGGATACATAGGTACCTATACCTATATGATGCAATAGATGAAAAATATTGATTTACAACAAAAATAGAGAACTCTCATTGTGGTTGAAATTAATCGAGTCAAGATCAGTTTTTCAACAATCATATCCATTAATATGAGCAAACAATATGACTTAATAAAGTTATTATTATTGATTTTCTTTCCTAGTTAAGACCAACCTCACATTTAAGGGAGGTAACTCAGGCCATATTATTGAATGACTAAAAGAATTATTTAGACAACATTAAAAATAACACAGAAAAACCAAGTAGATAATATAAAAACTAATTTAATAATTAATTACATCAAAATATTGGAAAATAAACTTATTTAGATACTATACTAAATATAAAAATGTAAATATATCCTAAGCATAATAATGACAGTTTACATAGAGAGTTGAGAAAACTGAATATATATTGACCACAAGGCTAGTATTGGTTTTGCTGTTTTAACCTAAGTTAAGTGTAGCCGTGTGTCCACCCAGCTGGAAACGGGTGAGGATTCACAAAAGCAAAGTAGTAGGGCCTATGCTTTGTGATATGCAACAACAATACAAGTGTTTAATTTGGAAAACTGTTCATCACTTCCTCCGTTGATGTTATCACTGAGTTGATGTTATCACTGAGTTGATGTTATCACTGATCTTGGACGCACCTGGACTTGTGGAGTGTCTTTCTGGAATTATCAACAGATGTTTGTTGTTGTTGTTTTTTATATTGGCAAATTGCAGCACAGAGACAAGAAGTACTGAGACATAATGTGATATGTTATGTGATGTCTTCAACTACTGTGATGGGCTTTTTCCCTTAATCCTTCGTGTTCTGCAAAACGTTCACTGTGGCCTATTCCCTATGGGGTTGTTTGGGAGGGGGGGGGGGGATATCTGTGCGTTTATGTTTTTCTCTTGCTCTTCTCTTGATGAGCAGCTCGTGCCACTTCGACAGCCTGAAAGACATGGATGCCAACAGACTGAATAAGCTGACACATGCAGCACAGGATCTGATTGGAGCCCAGGTAGTGCATCTCCAGACACTATACAGGGGACAGCTCTGAAACGTCTGCATGCCCTCCTTGTGGATCAGCCCCCCCCACCCCACCCCCCCCCCCCCCCCCCCCCCCCCCCCCCCCCCCTGCACAGTGAATTTGCTGAAAGCAAACCACATAGACACATCAGAGAGGCTGCCGAGCAACAGACCAGGAGCTGACTAGTTTACTGCTGTGCTATGAATGCATGTGCAGTGTAAAGCTGAAGCTGAGATTCGATTCTAAAGTTTCATTTTTACTTTCACTTTCAAGATCTTTTATTTATTTATTTTTATTTACTAAAATATCATCATCATCAGTCCCGTGATCTTGGCAGCCGTGGAGGAGACATGAAAGACGATGCTGTGGTAAGCCTCCTCTATCCATCCCGTCCTCAGCTCTGCGCAGTAGTGCCGAGTCATTCATCCTGGTCCATTCTCTGATGTTGTCCATCCATGACTTGTTTTGTCTTTCCCTCTTTCTGCCACCTTCGAGTGTTCCCTGCAGTACTGTTTTTGGCAGAGTGTTGTAGCGGGTGACGTGGCCGAACCATGTCAGCTTTTTCTTCTTGACAATGGTGAGAAGGGGTTCCTGTGGACCTGCCAGCCGTGTTATTTGGCTCTTGACAAATTCATTGGTCTTTTGTTCTCTCCAGGATATGCCCAGCAGTTTTCTATGGCATTTTGTTTCAAATGACTGGATTTGCTTTGCTGTTTCAGCAGTCAATGTCCAGGTTTCACTTCCGTACAGTAGGATAGTCTGAATTAGGGCTTTGTAGAGCTTTAGTTTTGTTGAGAAACTGATCTCTTTACTTTTCCATATGGTGGTGAGTTTTGTCATGGAAGATGTTGCCATGGCTAGTCTGACTTTGATTTCTGTCGTGGATCACCCGTCCTTTGTGAGTGTAGCGCCAAGGTATTTAAAAGCGTCTACCTCCTCCAGTTGCTGGCCGTTCATGTCTGCTAAAATTTACTAAAATATATTATCTCTCTTATTTTACTTTCAATAGAGCTTGGTAGGGTTTAAAATCAATAGAAGCCATGGGTGTCACAGATGATAATTCTGTGAATGATATTTTGACATCCTCTGTCCTATTGCTTAATGTTCATTTCAATTTTGATATTATGAGATTTTCATATTAAAAAAAAGAAACACACACAAAAAGATCTTCATTAAAATCGTACTTTGTGTGTGCGTGTTGTGTGCATGCGTGTGTTGTGTGTGTGTGCATGCGTGTGTGCATGCGTGTGTGTGTGTGTGTGTGTGTGTGTGTGCATGTGCATGCGTGCATGCGTGTGTGTGTGTGTGTGTCTATATGTGAGATATTGATATGGTTTTATTGTAGTATCAATAATTTGAATGCAAGCGCTTTGATTTTTCCCTTGACAAGATTCAGGCTGTATATTTTCCATACATTATTATTATTATTATTATTATTATTATTATTATTATTATTATTATTATTATTATTATTATTTCTGCTGCCAATTAAGAATTATACAGATTCATTAATGAAAGAAATTGGTATTGACATAGCAACAATTCCAATTTTTCCAATGGTTCCTAAAATGCCACCATGGGAACATATATCAGCTAACTTTGAAGTTGATTACACAGATGTAAAAAAGAATGAAGATTAAGATCTGCTCACCATTGATGCAAAATGTCACATTGAAAGTAATTATTCTACCCACTTAAAAGTGTATACTGATGGATCTGTATAGGAATCAGGCAGAAATAGGGCAGCATTTCTGATTCCTTGTTTTAAAAGTATAAAAAATCATTTAATTTAGGAGAACACTTTTTCTATTTTTACATGCGAATTATTTGCAATCGTTATGGCTTTGAATTTTTGGGGGTAAAAACCTGCGCTTGATATTTGCCACATTCTTTTTTGCATTGACAAAAGCAGTATTGATGGCACTAAAGCACTGGCAGGGGAACATAAGTAAAGATATTGTATTTGAGATTAAATTCTTGATACATTGTATTGCAAGCAGAGGCATACAAATAACGTGATGCTTGGTCCCTTCTCATTGTGGAATCTATTGGAATGAGCTGGCTGATTCTTTAGGGTGTCACTGACTGCAGCATTGAAACGTTTGATTCCGATCTCGATTTGTCATCGCATGAAATTAATGCTAAATTGATGAATTGTATGCTTTTCAAAATGAAGAAAACACACTTTGAAAATATTTCCTGCTCACAGAAACTAGAAATATTAATATATAAAATGAGGCTAAATGTATGGAACACCAAATATAAAAATGTGACTGTTGCTTTTCTCAAACACTTTCAATCCACCATGTATTGCTTGCTTTCCAATCCTAACTGACCTGTTTAAAAGGAGAGGAATAGATATTCATTAAAAATATGCCACGCTTCAAGGGTAAGGTAAAGGAGTCCCATAACCTATAAGGTCGTAGGGGAGCGAGGCGTTAGAGACCTCACTTCTCTAGGGCCAGCATATTGAGGGCGGCGCCCATCTCCTCTCCCTCGCTGCTTTACCTTCCCTGACCCTAAAGAGGTTCAAGAAGTTCTATATAACTCTCAGCAGTTCATAACATCAGTTGCTGAGGTTATATATTCTTCCCCAGTAAGACCTCTACTGTAGATAGTTGTGAGATTATAAATATACATACATATGAGAGAGAGTGGTTTGAATGCGGTGTGTCCTTATCACCAAGTAGTGAATGAACATTAAACAAAAACAAGGAGCTTGTAAGCTAATGAAATATAAATCTCGAAAAGTTCTCTATCAAAAGTCATAAGATTTGCGGTTATTTCTTGAAATTTCACTTGTCTTTCACAAGTGTAGATTTGTCTTTAAAAGAAATTTGTATACTTAAAATAGTATTGAGTCTTTAATTTTGTTTCCTTATTATTTTGCGATTAACTCTTACTTTTCATTTCTTGTGAGTATTGATATTATTTTTAGTGTATTTCTGTTAGGTTTATTCTCCTGTTGAATTCGTTTGTAATCCTCCATAGCCCAAAGGGGTAAAAGGAATCAAATCTTGAATAATGAATTGCGCGCGCGTGTGTGTGTGTGTGTGTGTGTGTGTGTATGTGTGTGTGTGTGTGTGTGTGTGTGTGTGTGTGTGTGTGTGTGTGTGTGTGTGTGTGCTTGCAGTACTGTCTGCTCAATTTTGGCAGCATTGCTTGTATGTTTGCCTCTGTAGAGACCAATGCAGGAGACACAACCTATGTCATAAAGGTTGCATGTGTGTGTGGTGTCTGGTCTGTTGGAGTTGTTGCACTCTTTCCCTTATCTTCGACTTCTATGTTCATCAGCTTCTCTTCCCCTGAGTATGTTAACTGTTCAACAACCTCGAGTTCGTATTCATGGATAGTGATGGTTGGCAGTTCCATTGTATCCTGACCCAGGATGTTGGTCTTCTTGAGACTGATAAAAGGCAAAAATAGGTAAAGGTGTCCCATAACCTATATAGTCATAGAGGGGCAAGGCATCAGAGACCTCACTTCTCTAGGGGCCAGCATATTGAGGGAGGAACCCATTTCAACCCCTCGCTGCTTTACCTTCCCTGACTCTAAAGATCGCAGATACTCATTTACAGCTGGGTGAACTGGGGGACTGTACTGAATCCAAGGCACGCCAACAGTCACCCATCCACTCGGTAATCATACTTGATGATGTTTAACAATGGCTTGGGGAAAGCGAGTGCTCTGTGAGGCTGATGGCTAGTCCAAAGACCTTGCAGGCCTGGGAAGCACACTCCATCATGGCCTGCAGCTCCTACTGGGTGTGGGTTGTCATTGCTGCATCATCAGTGAACAACATGTCTCTGATGCTTGGTCTTAGTTCTAAACTGAGCAAGATTAAAGAGCCTTCAGATAAATTCTCTAAAGGCATTTCTCAAAATCGGGGCCAACAAAATTCCAGAGAGCATTAGGATGAGGATGCTGCTTTGTTTTATGCCACTGCAAATGTCAAAGAGCATAGAGGAACTGCTGTTAAACTGCATTATTCCTGTTCATGTTTGTGTGCAAGGATTCAATCTTGTTCCGCAGTTTTGGTGGGCAGCCAAACTTTTGAAGAACCCGGAGGAGACTTTCCCTACTGACAAAATAACACGCCTTTGTGAGGTCAATGAAAGCAACATTTTGGAGCAGCTGGTGTTCTCTCCATTTCTGGAAGTCTCGAAGGGAAAAGACCATGTCTAATGTTGATTTGTCAATTTGGAAGCCTCACTGTGAGTCAGGACAAACAAACTCCGCAAGCTCATGCCATTGGATCAAGATAACCTCTGCAAAGACTTTGCCAACAATGCTGAGAAGTGAGATGCCTCTGTAGTTGTTACAGTCCCTCCTCTCTCCATTACTCTTGCCAGGAGTGATAATCTTGGCATCCCTCCTGCTAGCACTGACAAAAGATTTCATGCAGAAAATGCAGTGAGGCAGTCTTGTAGTGCTTGATTGGATCAAGGTGGGGGGGGGGGGGTGGATCTTGTTGATGCCAGGGGCCTTACCAGAGGCCAAGCTGTCAATAGCCTTGCTGAGATTATCTTAAGTTGGCTCTGCATCTAGCTCTTATATGGTAGGCAGGCACTTGACAGCATCATGGGATGAGGGTGCCATGATGTGGTCTGTAGAGCAGAGGTCAGAGTAGTGTTCTACCCATCTGTCTAGTTACTGGCCTTTATCTGTGCTAACTTCTTTGGTAGAGATTTGCAAGAGCTGCTTTGCTTGGGGAAGTCCAAATGCCTCCTTGATGCTGTTGTACATTTCCCTGATGTTTTTTAACATCTTTTTGATTGGCACACATATACAGTACAAAACAAATTAACTTTTCATCCAGACAACATTACATCATTTCCATTTTACAGGCATACAAGACTACTAGCTACACAAAGTACACAAAGAATCAATCATCATTTTCGTTGTCAAGACAAGATTTATAAATTACATACATAAATTTACTAATATTTTGAAATGGTATTCAACTTTCTACTAAGTTAATGTACTGGATCAATTTTTCTCTGAAAATTAGTCAACTGCATTTGTTTGCTATGCTCCAGCTTTTCCATTTCATATTTATATTTTAGTTCATTCAGAAAATTACCAACATTAGGTTTTGTTTTACCAATCCGACATTTATAAACATAGAACTTTGCTAACAGTATTATTAAGTCGAACACTTCATCAGTTGTTGTAAATGCATCAGTGCCAAAAAGCACTATTTCCACATTAAGGTCCAGTCTCCTGCAATAAGAACATTTGTGTTTTATAGTCACTTCAAGTTCTTTCCAGAAATTCTGTACATACTGACACTTCCATAAATAATGGTTTATCGTGTCCTTTTCCTTGCCACAAAAATTGCAGTTGTCATTATCTGTAACTTTCATTTTCTTTAATATTTTGTTCGTGACTAATATTCTATAACAAATCCTTTCTTGAAACCATTTCAACTTAATTTCTTTCATTTTATTTGTCAGTTTTAATACTCGTGCCAGTCTATCAGAATGTTAAGCTGTCTTTCCCAATTCACGAGAGATTTAATGTCGAGAATTCTATTTTGCTAATCATTTTATCATAATAAATACGGGATCCTTTACCAGCTTTTGATATAATCTCTAGAGCATTGGTCCTTTCATTACTAAAGTTGCCATCCAGTTTTATAGTTTTCGTTCCCACATATTGTTGGATCGATCGCACACAGCTAATATAATGCAAAAAGTTAATGTTAGTACCTAATTTCTTTGATAAATTCTCATGAGTAATAAAATTACCATATCTTGAAGCAAGTGTTTAACCAAAAGTAATTTGTTTTGTGCCCACTTTTATGATATATACATTGGTAAACCCACTTTGAATTTTTCAATGTGAAAAATTGGTACTGCTAATAACTGTTGCTTATCCTTTGGATCCACTTGTCTGCAAAATGTTTCATATGAGTGAAACACGTCTTTCCAAAATGAATTGGTTTTAAATTTTGAAAACAGTTTTGGGCCCATCCAATCTAAATCATCTATATCAGGGCACAATGAATGTAATATTAATCTCCACTTTTGTTTCTGTGTATAAACTTTTTAATCCATGCAAGTTTCAGTGATTGTATATACACTCTGATATTTGGTATACCTATACCGCCTTTGTATGCTTTGCACCGAATATGCCCTTTTTATCTTATCTGTTTTCTTGTCCCACACAAATTCATAACATAGCTTTTGCAACTGGGCAACTTGAGCATCCGGGGGATTTGACAATAAAATCCATAAGTATACTAACTTTGAGAGTACTAGTGATTCAAGCATTGCTACTCTATCCAAAGGTGTAATTAATCTTTTAGACCATATCTTAAATATTTTTTAACTTCATATAGTTTATCAGTTATATATACTTCCGTCATACTAGGGGAAGTGTTCGTGAACCAGATTCCAAGGATTTCATATTCTTTTGGATTCCACTCCATTTTTTCTGTGGTAAGTAGGTTATTAGCCAATTCTTTTTTTGCTGCCTAGCCAAAAATTTTCGGTTTTATCAAAGTTTAACTTTAACCCTGACATATCCTCAAAGGTTTCAAGGCTTTGAAAAAGCACTTCATATGATTGTTGGTCTCCCTCTAGAGTGAATGATGTATCATCAGCAAACTGACATATCTTTATTTCATTATTTGCCCTGATGTTTCTTGTTTTGACAGCAGTCTGGATGTTCTCACTGAGCTCTGCCCAGTATTTGGTTGTGCAGTGCCAAGCAGTCTGCTGAGCCTTGCCCAGGCAGTCTTGAGAATCTGTAGTTTGTTCTCGTGGGATCTCTGTTTATACTTTGTGACGGCAGGTCGTATGGCTGTTAGGATGAGTGTCATCTCAGTCGACCTGGCTTTGAACCAGCAATGTGACTTTGAGGACCTTTTCCCAAACGTAGGCAAACCATTGCAGTACAGAGTGTCACACAGATTTTCACTTCTCTGTGGCAGAGTCATTGAGATGCAAGGTGCCAAATTCCTTCTCAAAGGTCAGAGCAAACTGTGTCATGATGTCTGGTTGAGAAGCTTTGCTGCCATCAATGCAAGGATTTAACTTTGTCTTTGTGTCATGGACTTCGTTTGGTTGTATCCTGATCTTGCAGCACACCAAGGGGTGGCCCTATTGCACTGTAGTAAGAAAGTGTGTGGAAAACGTATGTGATAGGAGAACACCTGACAAGAATAAAATTTAGTTGGTGCAACTGCTTTAAGCACAGGTGTCCCCAGGAAATCTTGTGTTGAGGATTGGTGCGGGAGAAAGAAGTAGAGGTCATGAAATGTGCCTAACTCCATTAGTAACTGTCTGCTTTGTTCATTTTGTTCATTGTGAAATGGCCAAGGTAGGGAGGCCCGGAGCAAGTCAAGACCTTGCCCACACTGGCACTGAACTCACCCTAGAACAACTTGTTTCTTTCTGAGGGATGTTTCAAAAGATGGATGCACAGTTCTTGTAGTATATGTTCTTAGCGTCTAGATGGTGGACAGTGTTGTGCATGCAATGACCAGGGTGAGGGTGGGTGTGACGTTGGGCTGACACTGACCAGGGTACTGTGGTAGGTGGATGGTGTTGGTCATGCCACTGACAGTCATGGTGGGCAGTGTTGGTGCATGCACACTGACCAGGGTGACTGGTGGTGTGGTGGACAGTGTTGAGGCATGCACACTGACCAGGGTGACTGGTGGTGTGGTGGATGGTGTTGGTGCATGCACACTGACCAGGGTGACTGGTGGTGTGGTGGATGGTGTTGGTGCATGCACACTGACCAGGGTGACTGGTGGTGTGGTGGACGGTGTTGGTGCATGCACACTGACCAGGGTGACTGGTGGTGTGGTGGACAGGTGTTGGTGGCATGCACACTGACCAGGGTGACTGGTGGTGTGGTGGAAAGTGTTGAGGCATGCACACTGACCAGGGTGACTGGTGGTGTGGGAGAGTTAAGGCAAAGTCAGGAGGCACTCAGAGGCACTGCTGCCTGGCTCAGCTATACTCAGCAAGCTGTTCCTAACTACAATAGTAATGATAATAACTCTCTCTCACACACACAAACACACACACAAACATCTCTCTCTCTCTCTCTCTCTCTCTCTCTCTCTTCTTAATATATATATATATATATATGTATATATATATTATATATATATATATATATATATATATATATATATATATATATATAATGGGAGTGGTGCTAGGCCCCAAGAATATTTATTCTTAGGGCTGCACAAGCACTTCTGACTTGTGGAAAGTATTTTGCTCAAATATTCCACATTTGGTGCCTTCAAAATTTTATCTTGTAGTGATTTTTTAAATCTTGTAAAAAAAATCATTTTTATGATGAGAATGAAACTGTATCTGGTTACCTGCACTTGTTTTTTCCCCACTATGTTTTCTCAATTTTAAGATTGGTCAAGTTCAAGCAATTCTTCTGAGATCAAAGTAAAGGCCATTTATCTTCTCAACTTCTTTTGCCTGTGTCAACACTTTATGTGTCTGGCCATGTTTGGGTTATCATTATTGTCCAGTTTAGGCAGGACCATTAGCTGGGTACAGAATTCTATGCTCTTCCTTGCATCCTTTTTATAAAAGGAACCCCGAATATAAGACATAAAGATTCGCTAGTCACTGATTTTTGTCTACATATACATTTTTTCACAACTATTATATATTTTCCTTTTCTTTCTAGTTTTGCATCTTTTGCTGGCAGTGGTGGTATTCCACATGAATGTTTATCATGAAATGATATATGATTCAATTCCAAACTGTGAGTGAGAAAGACACAAAATAGTGGAGTCAGACCAAAAGAAATACTGACATGCAGAGAGATGGGAAAACATACCTGGAGACGACAAGACAGGGAGAATTGTTAAGTGTTTCATCTGGACTAAGGCAGTTATAATTATGTGCTCATTCTAACGTTAATTCTATGAACTCCGAGCTTTCAATACCTGGAGAACTCGTTGCTCCTTCTGCTGCTGTTGGTTGTCCTTCACACAATTCCACCAGTAAAACAGTGGGTACAGTGCAGAATTGAGAGGAGTTATAACAGCAACCAGGATGACTGTCAGTGTGTCTGAAACACTGGCACCATGCAGGGCCATCAGACTGGTGGTGGTGATGGAGAACCAACACACAGCTGTTGTGACACTGATGTTTGTGACCAGAGGCTGTGAAGACAGCGCTTCCTTTGTCTCTGTGTCTGCCATGATTCTGTATTTAGGCTTTGACCTGTAAATGAACAGTTGGCCAACACTCACCATCAGACACAGCACTGTGTTGAATGTCAGAAAGAAATGCTTCAGGGCAGTGTTGCCTTTAGAGTATTGTTCATCAAAGAAAACCAGATGGCACAAACCATTCAGGCTGTAGTCTCTGCTCCGTGAGAGCTCAGGAAGTAAAGGTACCGATGATAAAAACAATCCCAGTAACCAAGCCACACCCAAAGATACAGACATTGACTTTGCAGACATTTGAAAACTATTGATGGATGAACAAAAAACAATGCCATAGTCCAACGTCATGAACCAGCTAATCAGAAGTGACATCTCACTAGAGAAGAGAGACAGAAAACCAGCTGTCTTGCAAGCCAGGCTGTTAGTCCAGGCCTGTTCATACAGAAGATAGTCACCTCTCAGCTGATCATCAGCTACAGCAATGATGGTGGTGCTGATTCCCATGCATGTGTAAGTACACTGCAAATTGAGAATGCATAGAAAAGTACGTCTTGAAAATGCTTTTATGACGTGTTGACCGATAAATATCAAAGAAATTCCAAATACTACAAAAAGTCCAAAAAGCCAAAACAAATATCGATACATTTTGGGGGATAAAAGATGGTAGCAGGAAGAAAGCATGGGTTGTGGCACATTGCAGAAAGGCTTTTTTGAGAGTGTAGCCACAAGCTGCTCACAACATATTCTGAAGGTGGATGAATGTATGATGGACAGTTGTTCAAGTCCTGAGAAGACATCCAAAGAGAAACTGTTCAGCTTGTTGTCTCGAAGATCTAACTCTTTCAGCTGCCTCAGGTTTTGAAAGCCATGTGCTCCTATAAGTTGCATGTCTGAAAAAGAAATGTTAAGTAATTCAAGCTGTGTAAAAATCTGTAAATTGTCAATGTCTAAAGTTTGAAGAAGTGTTCTAGAAAAATCAGCTTTCTTTAGAGAATTTTGGGTCTGGTTAGAAGGTTCTTTTAAAAGTGAGGTCAAAGGGTTACCTGGTAGTAGGAGGACACGTAGACTTGCTAATGTGACAAAAACGTTAACAGTGATACTTGTAAGGTTGTTGTCACTCAAATCTAGAAACTTCATGTTGGGAAAGGACATGACAGGTAAAGAAACAAGGGAGCAGTGTGAGAGAGTCAGTTGAACAAGGTAAGTGTTGTTCCTCAGGTCAGACAGCGTCATCCCTGAACCCTGAGCATGCAGGTAGCGAAGCTGGGGGAAGAGGTGAGGAGAGAAAGGCTGAGGACAGACGAAAGACAGCCCCTGACACATACAGCCCACAGGACAGGTCATGTCACACAGCCATTCATCATCACGTTGTGGACACTGCCCCCAGCCATCACACACATGATCTATGTGCAGACACACTGGAGAAGCACGACACCGGAAAAATCCTGGACATTCTGCACTCTCGCAGCCTTGTTCATCCTCCCTGTTGATGCAGTCATAATATCCATTGCAGCGAGTGTAGGCAGGTAGACAGGTGAGTTGCTCAGTTGGACACAGGTAGTGGCTGTCAGGACACGACTCATTCACTTCCATTTCTTTGTAAATGAATAAACCTTGGCCATCTAGATTGATGAGATTCAGCTGCTGTGCTTTGAGAGCAATGAAGTGT
>CM054143.1:63480466-63516286 GCA_028751875.1 Rapana venosa
ACGGCATGGAAATCAGTGCAGAGAAGACCAAACTGATGACTAATAACACCAACGGCATTAGCACTGATATCAGGGTTAATGACCAGAAGGTGGAAACAGTTTAAAGCTTCAAGTACCTGGGAGCCATTGTATCAGACCAAGGATCCAAGCCAGAAGTAGTATGCAGGACTGCACAGACAATAACAGCACTGTCAAAACTAAACACCATCTGGAGAGATAAAAATATCTCACTTATCTCCAAGATCAGACTAATGCGCTCCCTTGTCATATCCATATTTCTGTATGCCTGTGAGTCATGGACCCTGACTGCAGATTTGGAGAGAAGAGTACAGGCGGTGGAGATGAGATGCTTTCGGAGACTCCTTGGCATCTCCTACAAAGACCACATAAGCAACGAAAGCGTGCATAAAAGAATCCAGCAAACCATTGGACCCTATGAGAACCCTCTAACGATCGTGAAAAAGCGTAAACTTAAATGGTATGGGCATGTCACAAGATCCAAAGGACTTGCAAAGACAGTTTTACAAGGCACTGTCCAAGGAGGAAAAAGAAGAGGCAGACCAAGGAAGAGCTGGGAGGATAACATCAGCGAATGGACAGGCCTAGAACTCAACATAACCCTGAGAAAGGCAGAACAGAGAGAGGAATGGAGGGAACTGGTTGTTGAGTCTTTGAGGGTGCCCCCGCGGTCGTCAGACTACGGGACAGATATATAGAAGGATATATGGTTTAAATGAGTCCAAATAATCAGTCTGTCAATACTATATTGAAGGTTGCGAGTTAACCTGCAGGAGTCTGAATCACTACAAAAGAGAGTGGTATCGTCAGCAAACATTTCACAGCTACATTTAATGAAACAGGGTAAATCATTTAGGTAGACTGAAAACAAGAGTGGTGCCAATACTGAGCCTTGTGGTACCACATATCTAATAAGTAGTAGTTCTGATGTTTGATTATTTACAGATACAAGCTGCTGCCTATTAGAAAGAAAACTTTTCTAGAAGTTGGATAACTTAAGGTGGCAGTTTGTACAATTATAACTTGCGCAATGACAAAGAATTGCTGATAACATCAAATGCTTTTTCAAAGTCAACAAAAAGGAGGCCAGTAAACTTACTGTCATTTATATTGTGTAAGAGACTGTCAGTGAGCTGAGTTAGAGCAGTGTGACGGGAATAGCTTTTACGAAACCCTGATTGATCCTAGTGCATTACTGTTGTTTATAAAGTAAGAATGTAAGGATGTTTGTATGTGTTTTTCAACGGCTTTAGATTGTTGTGTGGTGTGTGTGTGTGTGTGTGTGTGTGTGTGTGTTGTGTGTGTGTGTGTGTGCATGCATTTGGACTTGTTAGAACTATTACTTGCTATTGGTGGCATGACTGTGTAAGAATGAGTTGAGTGCAAGCGCTTTGATTTGTCTGTGCAATATACAGCGCTATATAAATTCCATTTCTTCGTCTTCTTTTTCTTCTTATTCTTATTATATTTCCCGTTTCTATGCATGTAGTAAACAGCAAAAATGAGGCGATTAGCAATTAGTCTCGCATGGTTAGAGACTTTTAGAGTTAGAAAATGTGTGTATACATATGAGTGTAAATGCACCATTGACCATAGTATGTGTGAAAAATATCCTATGCTTTTATGTTTCATTACCCTCACCCATCTAACCCCCTCACCTGGTGTATGATGGTCTAAGGCCAATGTAATATTAAACCTGGTCAGAGTTCTCTCTCTCTCTCTCTTCTTTTCTATGCATATCTCTCTGACCACTGAACTAGTGGGTTGTGTTTGACGTGGCTCTTCAGTATTGCCTAATTTGATAGTGATCAAATTCATCAACAGTTGTGAAGTTTTGTGAAGTGGTGTGTGAAGCCTTGTTGCATGTGACTGGGAAGTCAGGGTGTGGTAGAGACTTTCCAAAGGTGCGTAACCAAAAAATTAATAATAGTAACATTAAAGAAGAACATTTGAACTTCATAAACAGTAATCACACCTTTTCCCTTGTCCACACCTATGCAAGTGCAAGTTGAGCTTATACAGGTGGGGTTTTGTTGTTCATTATCAAAGGGTGTAAACTGTTAAAATCTGGACAAACACAGGCACCACACAAAACTGAATTCTTGAACCGATATTATTATATCAAGAAAATCAAAACAATTTGAAAAGTATGTTGTAAAAGAATAATTGAAATTATGAATTGAAGTAGCAATCCCACGAGACAATGGCTGTGATTGAAAGAGTGGATGTGATGAAAATGATGATTCCCTTCAATTATGGAACACCCACCATCTGTCAAGGAAAATAAACTTCAGGCGACTTTGGACTCCATTCAAAAATGTTTCTCCTGCCCTGAAAAAGAGCTAACAGCATGGCGAAAGAGCTTATTTTACAGATACTCTGCTGGTCACAGAAGAACTTGTCAGAATTAAAATTCACTGATTTCGATGATGATGACAAGTTTTTCCTTCCCTAAGTGGATAGTTTCCCTTTCCAACAGGATCTGCAAATCAGTCATTACAATTGACGTGAGGCTCTAAAAGAATACCAGGATAGCCTAGTAGTAAGACATGCGCTGGCAATCGATACCGGGGTTCGTTTCCCCTTTCAAGGGATATTTTCCCCTGGAGTTAACATCAGTGCAGACTCCACTCTCCCCAAAAGTCCTTCGGATGAGACTATAAACCAAGGCCCTGTGTGCAAACGCACGCAGTACATCTTGCGTACACGTTACATCCTGTTACGCTTTTCCTAAGAGTAGGCCATTGTGTGCCGGTGGGAACAGATGACGTAATTTACAAAACCGCATACACAAGGGAACTGGATGTAAAAAAGCACATGAGTGCTTATTCCATTACCCTCGATATGAAAGGGTAAATAAATAAATAAATAAATAAACAACCCTGTTTCTATACTTTAAAAAGGAAGGCACAGTCACCTTACTTTGTCAATGAAAGGAGGGTGGCAGGATAGTTAAGACGTTTGCCTGCCAACAAGTCAACCGTGAGGTTATGGGTTTGATTCCTAGCCTCGCCCTTTCTTCCTAGTTTGACAAAAAAAATCGAACTGAATGTCAGTCCTTTGGATGAGCCTGTAAATCGAGGACCCGTGTGCGAACGCACGCGGAACATCTTGCGCACACGTTAAATCCTGTTCCGCTTTTAGAAAGAGTAGGCCATTGTGTGCCGGTAGGAACAGATGACAAAATTTACAAAACCGCATACACACGGGGACTGGATGTAAAAAAGCATATGAGTGCTTTTTCTATTATCCTCGATATAAAAGAATTTTTAAAAAGGCAATGACTGCAGGCAGTGGGATAAAAATGAACGTGAACTTCTCCGCGATCTCGTGTCTGATTTTTGTCTGAATGATAACATTGACAGTTTGCAATCTCAGCTGATAGCTCATCCTCTTTCTTTCCTAGAAGATGTTTACCATTCTATCCAGCTTTCTCCTCCTGTACGTATAACTTTCACAGCCCTTATCCTACTCACCCCTATATCCTCTCTTCTTGGCAGTTTCAGTTATGTGACTGACACAGAACTCAAAGCAGCTGTCCCTGTGGAAAAATCTGATATTTCCAAAGAGAACGCATTCAGAAGTTATGAAGAAACACTGCAGTCAACTCCAACAAAAGATTAGGGTAGTTCCTCAGTAGGCCTGGCTTCCAACCTTCATCATGCGATATCTGGCACCATCAAGTCACACAAGCAAACACACAGGACACACAATGTGTCCTAAAAGACTTTTTGACCACTCCATGAACCTCAAACTGAAACTTGACGAAAGTCACGAGCTTGTGACAGTGCAACTTGGTGACCTTGAAAACAGACTCACCTCTCAGCTGTATGATGTACAGGTTTGAATCAACAATGAAATCAAGCAACATTTGAATAGCAAAATAGAAAGTATGGAATTTAAATTGGAAAACCTTAACAAGTTATTTTCTCAACTGGAAACGCAGATCAATATCACAAACAAAGAAAATCATTCATTGAAAACACATGTGGGTACACTTCAATCTAAACTAAAACACCTGATGAACAAAGCTCCAGTCATGACAAGCTCAACCCAGTGCGACATGGTGAGGATGAAAGCAGATGAGCAGGCCTTTGATGCTGCCAGAGCTCCAGATCCTTCTTTGCGTCCAGAACTTGAGGAAGACAACACATATACAGTTACAACAGATGCTGACAGTAGTGTTAAAATAGACATTCAAGAACGATTCGTTGCAACAGAAGATATAACGAAAACTCCTGAATCTCATCCCCACATAACTTCCCATGTGTCGATACAACATCGGTTTGACCCATTATTGAACTGTAAATAAAACACACCAACACATGATCTTAATGGTAACAAAATTGGTAGGGCTAATCCTGATACTCAAAATGCTTCAGAACTAAACCTGCTCAATGAGAAGACGTCTGAGAAAAAAACCACCTTGAGCAAATTCTTCAAGAATCACAATTCCAGATAATTCCAGCTCTGTCCTTGTAGGAGATTCTGGCATAAGACACATTGATACAAGACCGTTAGGAAGTCAACAGAATCCTGTGTTCAAGCTGTGCATACCTGGTGTGACTCTACAGCACTTGACCAAATGGCTTACAACACTCCCAGCAAAATACACACATGTTCAGAAACTGATAATCCATGTTGGTGTAAATAACTGCCCTGCAGGACTGATATCTACCAAGCAATGGGTGGAGCTGATGGCACTGTGTAAAGAATCCTTCCATGAAGCAAACATAGCCTTCAGTTAAATTTATTTCCAGTCGGGAACAGCATCCTCCCCAACAACACCATCTTGCCCCCCAAACAAAAATCTGCAAACAGCCTGTGCCACAGCCCAGGTAAACCTGATCAACAACCAGGACACTTTCCTTACGCCGAATAGTGCCCCAAGACAGGCACTTTATAAAGACTCCATTCACCCCAGCATGAAGGGAGTGGCCAGGCTAGCTGTTAACTTCAAGCGGTTCCTCCCTCAGCCAAATCACTCACATCAATATCCTGAAGAGGCTGGTCCGCCTGGTGGTGTGCTCATGCCTCAGAAGCCAGCAGAACATCTCAGTGCAGTTGATGACCTGAGACAAGGCAGGACCTCGCCCATCCCGTGGATATGACACTCGGACACCTGGAGTACCCGCGATCTCCTCCATGATGCATTACCCCATGCTGCCTTCCCAGAGGAGGTGTCAGCAGGCCAACAGAGAGCCACCTCTCCCTGACCTTCAGAGCCATTGGCTGGCTCCAGGAGTCAGACCTTCCAATCATCTATCTCAACCCAGCATCATAATGGTGAACATGAAATGTTCCTATTCCCCTTCATCCCAGACCATACCCCTACCAATTCCAGGCCCAATGGAATCCTGCCCCTTCACTTCCCTATCCCCCTTATCTGTATCCCTATCCTCGCCAGCCCCTACAGACTGTTGCTGCACCAGTGCCATCACCCAGCAGCCCGTATCCTGACCTCCGTAGTGTTATCATAAAGTAGAACTCTTGAAGTGCAAACCACTAATGTCAAAAGTGGTGAGTAGCAACAAGCATGCTTTAACAAAAACAAACAAATTAACAAATAAACTAGAAAAAGAAAATCGTATACTTTTCTCCTACCTTCAAGACTGGTCCAATCTGCAAAAATATGACAATTAGATTAATGTGTGTGTGTGTTTGTGTGTGTGTGTGTGTTCTTGCGTGCATCCATGTGAAATGCCTGCTCTACTTACTTAGGGGTGCATGTCTGCTGTACTTGGTAGAAGGGACATGCATTTATTGCTCCCTGGGTGGTTGATGTATGTTGTTCTTGATGGGAGATACATGTATGCTGTGCATCCTGAAACTACAAGTATGCTGCGCTTCCTGGGGGGTCCTGGTGCTGTGCTTACTGATGGGGGGAAGGGGGGTGCATGTTCTGTTTTCCTGTGGGACACGTGTTATGTGCACCCTGTGAGAAGATGCACGTTGTTCCACAAGACGTGCATGTATGTTGTGCACCCTGGGGGCGCACACCCGCTCTGCAGGCTGGCCAGTGCTTGCAGGGTGCAAATCCTAGGGAAGGCATGCAGGCAGTGCTTTGTGAGGGGCAATGCATGTTTTGATGTTCTGACCATCTCCTCCCTGACAGACCCTGTGCGCCATGGTATACCCAAGACATCTTGATAGCGAAGCGCAAACGCCGGCAACTAGAACGGCAGTGGCGGAAGTCAAAAACCGAAATCAACAAACAACTTTTCCGAAAACAAATAAACAAAGTCAAAACTCTTAATCCATTCAGCAAAGACAGACTACTACTCTTCCCAAGTTCTCTGTGCTACATCCATAAAATCTCTTTTTTCCCTCACCTCAAATCTCCTTGGATCTGCAAAAACAACTCCTCTGCCTAACACCCACACCCTGTCTGAACTTCTATCCATATTTTCTGCCTTCTTTTCAGACAAATTTTCAAACATACGCTCCAGACTGGATCAGACCAAATTTCCCAAACCCTGCGCCTCCTGATCCCCAGTTTTGGCATTTCCTCTTTTCCTTCCACCCCACAAGTAAAAAAGAAATCATGACAATTCTGAAGGAAATGACTATAAAATAGGCGACCTTGATCCATACCTGCTCCTGTTTTCTCACAATGCCTTCCACAACTTGTACCTATTATCACTAAAATAGTAAACTCATTCTTGTGTCAGGAAATTTTCCATCAGCTCTTAAAACAGCAATAGTCACACCTTACCTGAAAAAGTACGACCTCGATCCCAACATTCTGAAGAATTATAGACCTGTCTCAAACTTACCCTTTGTCTCTAAAGTACTAGAAAAAGTCGTTCTCAAACAGCTCAACAGTCCCCTTCATTCCAATGATCTCCTTCCCACTTTTCAATCTCCCTATCCCCCCAAACCCACAGCACCAAAACCCACCCTAGTCCACACTTTAGATACACTTCTACTTGCTTCTGATGCAGGAAAATCTCCCTCATCACTCTCTTGACTTATCTGCAGCCTTTGATACCATAGATCACTCAATTCTTCTTTCTCGCCTCCAAAATACGTTTGGTATTAACGGCACAGCCCTCAACCTGGTTTACTTCATACCTCACAGACAGGTTCCAGAAAGTTATTGTAAACAAAATTCAATCAAAACCTGTCAAAATGGAATGTGGAGTCCCGCGGGGCCCTGTTCTCTTTACTCTCTACACTGCTCCACTCTCACATAAAATTTTAAACAACCACCATATTGATCATCATTTCTAGCCGATGATACTCAGCTTCAGTGCAGTGAACTGTTGAAAACTTGCCTTCCCTCCTGACAAATATGTCCTACGGGCCTTCAAGACATTCAAAACTGGATGATTCAGAACAAGTTACAACTTAATGCCATAAAACCGAAGCCATGCTCATGGGGACCCAAATAAACTTTCCTCTATCGAAAAAAACTTCAATAGAATTGGGCAATACGTCAGTTCCTTTGTCCAACTCTGTGAAGTATTTAGGAGTATTTCTTGACAACACACTCTCTAGAAAAAATTCATCACCCAGACCTGCCAGTCCTGTTTACTATCAATTACGCGCATAAGCGCGATTCGCAAGTATCTGTCCACTGATGCAACTTCCAAGCTTGTCACATCTCTCATTCTTTCACGTTTAGACTACTGTAATTCTCTTTTGGCTGGCCTACCAGCATCATCTATCCACTCTCTTCAACGCATACAAAACTCTGCAGCTCGACTGGTCCTAAGAAAGAAAAAATCTGAACACATCACTCCTCTTCTGCGATCTCTTCCCTGGCTGCCTGTCTCTCTTATCTCTGTAACTGTCTTCATCTGTACATTCCATCCCGTTCCCTTCGTTCAGCCGCAGATACTTTGTGCTTTCGAACACCCAGATTCAAACAAACCACTGTTGGCAGTCGCTCCTTCTCTGTTTCTGGTCCATCCACCTGGAATGACCTCCCTCTTTCACTTCGCCAAAAGCCTTCACTTGATACATTCAAATCCAGCCTCAAAACACACTTATTTCCTACCTGAGACTTTCAAATATCTGTCCCTAATTTTCAACAAGAGCAGAGGAAGACAGCGCACAAAATTCACAGACAGCTTAAACAAATTCGCAACGAATAAAGAGGGCACTAACAATGAGCTCATGAGAGGGACCGAGAACAGGGAAGAATGGAGAGCCATGATCGTCGATGTCTGCAGGACCAGACCGGACACTTGAAGAAGAAGAAGAATTTTCAACAGCATCTTTCACCTTCTAAGTGTTGTTCCGAGTGTGTGTGTGTGGTGTGTGTGTGTGTGTGTTTTGTGGTGTGTGTGTGTGTTGTGTGCGTGTGTGTGCGTGCATGCGTGCATACGTGCGCGCGCATGGTTTTTGAAATTTGTTGTTCATTATGTTTAAGGAGAGTTGCATGCCTGTAAATGATTGAGTGCAAGGGCTTCGATTTGTTTGTTTTTTTACAAGATTCAGCGCTATATAAATTCCATATATTATTATTATTATTATTATTATTATTATTATTATTGATTGCATATGGGTGTATGCATGTCAGCTACAGTATGTGTGTGTATTTATTTATTTAATTAATTTATTTATTCTTTTATATCGAGGATAATGGAATAAGCACTCATGTGCTTTTTTACACCCAGTCCCCGTGTGTATGCGGTTTTGTCAATTTTGTAATCTGTTCCCACCGGCACACAATGGCCTACTCTTTCGAAAAGCCGAACATGTGTGTATGTGTGTATATACATGATGTGTGTGTGAGTGTGTGTGTGTGAGTGTGTGTGTGTGAGTGTGTGTGTGTGTGCGCGTGTGTGTGTGTGTGACAGACATTGACTCAGTGGGATGTTAAAATGAACCTAATAAAATCATAAGGTCAGGCAAAAGTATTTTCTCTTGACAGAGTTGATAAATGTTGTTTAATACGGGACAATTAACTTTATTTTTGGAACGACTCAGAGTTTGTGGTTTGTTTCGCATTTACTTTAAGGTTGTGCTTGCTTTTGCTTTCTTTGGTAATTTAATTTTGTATTTATTGGTATTTTCATTCTCAATTTTGACTTTATCTTCTGTGTTTTTGTACTTGTTGGTGTAGTAAGTGTTGTGGATATATTTCTGCATTAATTATTAGTCTCCATTTGACACTTTGTATTGTGGGTTTGCTAAAATTGTGCGAGTTCAGAATAAGATTGTTAGAGTGAATGAATTTTTCCTTGTTTTTCCTTATTGTATGCAATATGGCAGAACTGTCCAATTCCAATGGTTGACTAACTACATATGGATTCAAAGTAGGCTTTTTAAATGTCTGTCATCTACTAAATAAAGTTTCAGGTTTGCCCTCCATTTTGTCAAAAGAAAAATAGTTCCTTTCATATTTTTGGCTTTTCTGAATCAAGGTTGTCACATAATGTTGCAGATGATATAATATCAGTTCCGAGCTATAATTCTATCAGGATGCAAAAACAAAATTAGAAACAGGGTTAATAACCTATATACATCAGTCAGTAAATTATAAGCATATAACAGTATTTGCTAACTATGGCATTGAATTTATATGGCTAGAAGTACGCTTAATAGGAGCCAAACCAATACTGGTTGGATTTTTGTTTCGAAACCCAGATAAACGCACTGGTTGGTTTGATAATTTCGAACATATGATGGATGATGTTTGTAACTACTCAACTGAAATAATTTCCTTGGTCACTTCAACATTGATTTACTTAAACCTAATGATGCATAATCTGTCGCAATTGGTAAATACTCCCACAAGGAAAACTATACATTCTGAAACACTGATTGACCATATATACACAACCAATCCATGTAACATTGTAGAACTGTCTATAACTGTATATGGTCTTAGCAATCACTATCCTGTATGTTCTACCTGGTCAAAAAGGTGCTAAAATACCCAGATGCAAACACAAATACATTTCTTTTCGCAGCTATAGAATGTTTAATGCAGAAATTTTTTTGTACGACTTATGTAAAGCAAACTTCTCCGATGTCTATCAGTTTACTGACCCAGACGAAGCACTTGAAATTTGGTATATGAGGTTTTCATCAATCTTTGATAGTCACGCCCCTCTTAGAATCAAACACGTAAAATCTAGAGATAAACCACCATGGCTAACTGATGAAATTAATGAAGCCATAGCTGTCTGAGATAACTTACTAAAATCAATTGGAAAAGATTAAAAATTTAAGGAGCAGCGTAATGAAGTGACATTCATGAAACAAGTGCCAAAACGAAATATTTTAGTGAGTTAATCTCTGGAAAGCAATTAATCAGTTAGCCGGTAAATCATCTTCATCATGTGCTTCTTCAGGTACGGGTCTATCTGCAGAAAATATCAATAAACACTTTTTGTACTATTGCTGAAAAAATTCTAAATATTGACCGCTCAGAATTTAATGGCTTACCTCTTTTGAAGGAATTTTGTAACTCTAAGTCAATAAAGTCTAAACCACCATGCAAATATATTGGTGTGCATGAAGTGCATAGGGAGTTATGTTCATTAAAGCAAACAAACTCCCGTGGTTTAGATGATTTAGACAGTAAAATTTTAAAGATTTCCGCGCAAGTAATCTCTGAACATCTTACATGTATCTATAATCTCTGTATTGAAAAAAGTTCCTATCCTCTAAATGTTTAAAGATGCCAAAGTTGTACCTGTTCTTGAATCTGGAGATCCAAATGGCCCTTCCAACTATCGACCCATTTCCATTCTATTTATTTTATCTAAACCTTTAGAAAAGCATCTAAAGCAACATCTTTTGTCATACTTTACTGAGCATAACTTATTTCATCCTAGTTAAAGTGGCTTTTGAGAAAATTGTTCATGTCATATTGCCCTCAGCAATCTCATAGAGCAATGGCATTTAAATATAAACAATAATATCTTAACTGGAGTAATTTGTGTAGACTTTGCCCAGGTATTTGACTATACTGATGACCAATCTCCTAGTAAAGAAACTGGCTATGTATGGTTTATGTGCAGAATCACTAAAACTGATTACCTCGTTTCTTGATAAGAGAAGGCAAGCTGTTCATCAAGATTCAATTATGTCGTCTCTTTTGCCCGTGAAGTATGGTATTCCTCAAGGTTCCGTGCTAGGGCCAGTCCTCTTTTCAATATATATCAACATCTTCCTCTCCATATTTCTTCCACTTGTGAACTCTTTGCTGACGACACTACAATACATACGGCTGGTCATAATGTAAAATCTCTAGGTACAATTTTGCAAGAAGACTTAAACAATCTAGCAGCATAGTCAGAGTGCAATCACGTGGCTCTTCATCCAGTGAAGTCAAAATTTATGGTGATTGCAACAAGACAAAAGCGCCAAAATTTTAAAACCAAACTAAATGGAATAAATATTTTCGATAAAGTAGTAGAAGAAGTCAGTTCATATAAACTACTTGGTGTAAATATCGATAATAACTTGTCATGGTCAAATCCTGTTTTTAGTATTTCCCAAAAATTATCTAAGAAGATATTCCAACTTAACCGAATAAAACATTTCCTAGATCAGCATACACAAAAACTATTCTTCTATGCTTACATAGAATCTTATCTTGACTATGCATCCACATGCTGGGATTTGGCAAGTAAAAACTGTGTAGGACAACCTGAGAGTATATAAACGGTCTCTCAAGTTAATTCTCCTTAGAACTACTTCCTTAGAAACTAATAGCTACAAAGAGTTGACCATTCTTCCTTTTAGTTTACATTGTCTCTTTAATAAAGGCGTATTTATGTATAAGATTATGAATAAACTAGCTCCTCATTATCTTTGTCAGAGGTTCCCTGTTAAAACTTTGTAACAAAAGTACCGCTGTTACCCCTCGTCCAAGAACTGATCTATTTATGTCATTACATGTTTATTCTGGTAGCAATTTGGGAACGAAATCCCAGTCTTTTTTTTAAAGAGAAAAGTAGCATATCATCTTTCAAAAAAAGGGTGCCACACACACATTTTTAAATTTCTGTAATATCCATTGGGTGAGCGTGCTTGTTGAACTCTGAGTATGTGTGTGTGAGTGTGTGAGTTTGTGTGTGTGTGTTCTGATGCTCTGTGGCTTGGATTTTTGTGTGTGCTTCAAATAATGCTCATTTTTTATTTTGCCAGTGCAAATGTGTGATTATACTTTGATGATTATGACATAAGGCTATCATAAAATGTGAGGAGATGTACGTGTGTATGGATTTGTATCCAGGATGGTTTGTGTGTGTGCATGAACTCGCGCACGTGCGTGTCTGTGCGTATGGACGTGCAGTCTGTGTGCGTGCGTGCGTGCGTTGTGTGTGAGTGTGCTTGCGTGTGAGTATGTGTGTGTGTGCACGTACTTTTGTGTGAGTGTGTGTGAGTGTGCTTGCTTGCGCGCGCGATCGTGTGGGGTATGTGTGTGTGTGTGTGAGTGTGTGTGTGTGTGTTTGTGAGTGTGCGTGGTGTGTGTGTGCGTGTGTGCGTGCTGTGTGTGTGTGTTGATTTTTGGGGGAGGGCTGTCTCTTTAGGGGAGTGGGGTGTCATGGAGGGGAGTTTGTTCCGTGTTTAATTGGTCTTGTTTATTCATTCGATTGGTTAACGTTTGTGGTCTTTCATTGATTTTATAATAATGAATGGAATTTATATAGCGCTATATATTGCAAAAACAAATCAAAGCGCTTGGATACGACACACACCATACACTTACAACCAATACCAATTAACAGAGTTTACAAATTCAAATGTAACACACACATACGCGCGCGCACGCACACGCGCCCGCACACACACACCACACACACCACACACACCCACACACACACACACACACACACGCGCGCGCGCGCGCGCGCACACATAGAGGTTATAACAGACTGGTGGGAAGTATGATCTACAGGTTCAGATTAGTTGCATTTAAGACTAAATTTTGTAAACAGATAACTTGTTCATGTGGTTCTGACTTATCACCTAAGCATGTCATTCTTCATTGTGAAGTACTTCGACCATATTTTTCTGGTACAGTTGTAGATAAGATTTCAAATATGTCATTTGAACAATTATTGGCCGATAATGTGATTATGTTGGAGATAGTTGTTTAGTTAAAAGCCCTGTTGGCAAACGTTTGTAATTATTCTTGCTGCAGTTTAAGCTGTTCAATGCCTGCCCCCTCCCTCCCCACCTCACCCCCGTCCCTCCCATAATTTCTTTGTTGTTGTTTTTTCTTTCTTTTATCTCGTGCACAGACACTAATAGGTAAACACACACACAGGCGCGCGCGCGCGCGCACGCCACACACACACACACACACACACACACACCACACACCACACACACCCACACACACAACACACACACACACACACAAACAACACACACACACACACACACACACACACACACGTTTATAAATGGTAAAAACTTATCTTTGGGTCTAATTAAACCCTTTAGTGAACAGAAGTTAAATAAAAGAAAGAACAGAAATTATACACTTTGGGGTGGTGGGATTTCGGCTGTTTGAAGGCAGGGACAAATTTAGATAAACAGGAGGAAAGAAACTTGGTTGGAATAAATATCTCTTTAGGATGGATTTTAAAGTGCATAGTAGGCTTTTGCGAAGGGAGAGAGGGGGGTCAACCAGATCACCCGACTAGGAAAAGAGAAAGGGGCGATGGCAACAGTGGATTGGTTGAATCTCAGTATTCGTAAGCACAGGGTATCTGCAGCAGAGCGGAGGGAGCAAGAAGGAGTGTATAGGTGAAGACAGTCACAGAGGTAGAAGGAAGCTGTTTTGTGGAGACAGTTGTAACATAGGGTACTGATCTTATAGCTTACTCTCTGTGGCACAGGCAGCCAGTGGAGAGATTGCTAGATAGGACTTATGTGCTCAGATTTTTTTTTTCTGAGGACTAGTCCAGCAGCAGAGTTTTGTATACGTTGAAGGGAGTGGATTGATGCTGCTGGAAGACCAACCAGAAGAGAATTGCAACAGTCTAGAGGTGAAAGAATGAGAGAGGCCAGTATTTTGAATGTTGCATCGGTGGACAAGTACTTTCGAATTGCACTAATATGCCCTAGTTGATAGTAGCATGACTGGCAGGTCTGAGTGATACATTTTTGCAATTGAGAGTGTGTTGTCAATAATGACCCAAGGTATTCACGCAGTAGATACAGGAATTGAAAGTTATTGCTGATTTCTTTGAAGGTGAAATGGGAGAGAGTTTGTGCTTGGTCCATATGAGCCCTGGCTTCGGGTTTTTTTGCGTTAGCTGTACTTGTTCTGTAACTCCAGTTTTGGGATATCTTGAAGGCAGTTTGTCAGTATTTATCAAGGAGAAGGCAGATTTTCAGGTGTATCATGCTTAGAAATCTGAGGGGGTCCCGGCATAGAAATGATGGGTTTATTGATGACAGTTTTTAAATTAAATCTTGAAGAGGAACAGTGTAGAGGAAAGAACAGGGCCAGAACTGATCCTGCGGGACCCCCAATCCAGTTTTGCAGTGATGATTGAATCTTGTTTATCAACTAGGTAGAATTGCCTGAAGGTATGAAGTAAACCAGGTTTAGGGCTGTGCCTTAATACAAATGTGTTTGGAGCGGGACGAAGAATTGAATGGTCTATGTGTCAAAGGCTGCAGATAAGTCAAGAAGAGTGAGAATGGAGATTTTCCCTGAGTCAGAAGCATGTAGAAGCATGTTTAGCATGTCGACTAGGGTGTGGTTGGTGCGATAGGCAGACTGGAAAGGTGGAAGAAGACTATTGGAATGAAGGTGGCTGTTGAGTTGTTTCAGAACAACTTTTCAAGGACTTTAGAGATAAAAGGTAGGTTAAAAACAGGTCTGTAATTTTTCAGAATGTTAGGGTCGAGGTCATGATTTTTTTTTTACTAGAGGTGTAACTATTGCACTTTTGAGATGTAATGGAAAATTCCTGAAAGAAAAGATGAGTTTACTATTTTGAATAGGTGTAGATCTGTGGAATCATGAGTGAGAAAAGAAGCAGGGACAGGATCGAAATCGATGATTTTAAATTTTCATTTCTTTCATAATGTCTTGATTCTTTCTCGCTTGTTGGATGAAAGAAAGAGAGAATGCCAGTGAATAGGGGACCAGGAGGAGCAGTTGGAAAGAAGTCCCGATCCAGTTGTAGCGGAGTTGTGGCTTTGTCAGTGATGAATGAAAAAAATATATCAGAAAGCTCAGAGTGGCTGTAGACAGTAGGCAGAGGGCTTGCCTTTGCAGATCCCAGGAGAGTTGAGGTGAGGAAAAAAAGGGGTGATTGAAGTTCGTGAATCACGTGCAGTTTATCAGGCTGCAGCAGGGCCAGGGTAGAGAGAGTTGAAAAGGTCAGCACAATAAAGTGAACACAAATCATGTCGCCATTTTTTCAAACCAAAATATGTATTAAGATGAAAAATTTAGAATTTGGAATCGAATATTTTACAAAATAGCAATGTAAGAAAAACAGTTTTTAAACCGCCTGATTTTCAGAGAAACACAACACAATGGTATAAAACCCGTCCTACAGGTTAATAGGAAAACACACAAATCACCCATTCACGCAGAGTACACACCATGCGCCACCAGACCAAAAGCCAACACCTTTACCTAAATACAGGATACTTGCTCAATCTCAAAGGCATTGGAATGTCCAGCATTTTGATCTTTTTACAAATTCCTCGGATTTTGACATGATCGTCCTGCATGAAAGGTGTGGTGTTAGGACCGTAGGAAGTGCATTGTGCAACGTGACTGACTTGAAAATATCACACTGCTGTTTCCACACGCCAGGGCTGCGTATGGGAGATGTGGACACTCCCAACTTCTGCATGTACACCAGGAATATCAAATTTTTTTTACTATAAAGTTAAGTATATTCGGTCCTAAGTTTCTTCCAGTGGTCCGATTATTACTGGGGTATACATTCTATGACAGTCTCCTGAGTTCGGATGCCAATCCATCATCTGCATTTATTGCTACCCGGTATCAACGTTTCATATGAATTATCTAGTCGTTTTGGGTTTTTACTGGAGCACAGTCCGCATATATTCACTTTACAATAACCCAGGGTTTCGCATATTTCACCGGAGACCCCAAGAGGGTTCATTAGCTATTACCAAAGGGTGGAATGCTGTTTTATCTACAACCCGGTGTAATTTAAGAAAGGCATGACTTTTAACAATCACGCCGCTGCTATGGGAAGCTTTAAAAATTTCCTTTTCAGGCTCGGCTTGTCAATTTTTATCAAAGTATTTTAAGCAACGTGATACAACACGCCCTGAATAGGCGTGCCAATATGTGATTCCCAAACAAATTCGTCATTTATACCCAAATTGATTTGCATTTGTCAAGGCCATATGGATGGTAATGCTTCAACCCTCATGTTTTTTACTCAGGCTGCTTATTCTTCCCAGAAACTACAAATCAAAACAATATTTAATTGTAGTTTTATTAAGAACTTTCAACTGCAAAAGGAATGTTGGGGTAGTCCAATTTTTGAGGAAGGACAAAACGAAACAAAATATTGTCCCCTCAGTTCTCTTTGTTGCAGAAAATGGATAGCGTCTGCCAACAAATGCGTCTTTCTGATAGGCAGTGTTGTCGGTTTGCATTATTATGAAGCAGAAGAGCACTGTAAAATCCACGGTGGACGTATTGCAGCACTGAAAACCAGTGCAGACTATTTTGTTCTTGCTGATTGGATCAGAGCCAATCACCATTACCCCTATTTCTTTATAGGTATAGGTGTTCATAAGTGTTACACATCACCTTACATGTACAGACTGTTTTACATTTGGTCTGACAAGACAATAGTCTATGGATCATTTCCACTTCAAATTATACATCCTAAAATATTTCATACTGACCAAGGTATTATCGGTTCTGTTCATCCTCTTCGTGAAGAATGTGTGATGCGAAGTTATGCGTATTTTAGACAACCTTTTCTATGTGAATATGAGTTCAAAACAGCATTTGGTTTAAAAACTGTGTTGTTTTGTAAACAAGATAAACCATCACGTAAAAAGCGGCCAGGATTTTTACATTGTGGCCCAGGTGGTCATTTCACACACCAGGTTTTGGTATCTGATGTGGACAGTAACTGTGGACACACAAAATATAGAACAGATTCCATGCTATGCCAGTCTTTCCAACATCATGCTCAACATGCTGTTCTTACGTTTGCATGTGATGATGATTTGACAACACTGCCTTACACTCTTGTTTGCAATTTCATACAGGACTGCCCAGATAACAGTGATGAGTCTTTCTGTAAACATCCTTCATGTGAGGGTTTTCAGTGTGACAATGGTCAGTGTGTGTCATCTGATAAACGTTGCAATGGATTTTCTGACTGTCTGGATGACTCTGATGAGATATATCGTGCTTCAGAGGCTGGAGTATCTCTTTGTCATTTTAGATTAGGACACTTCATTGCTCTCAAAGCACAGCAGCTGAATCTCATCAATCTAGATGGCCAAGGTTTATTCATTTACAAAGAAATGGAAGTGAATGAGTCGTGTCCTGACAGCCACTACCTGTGTCCAACTGAGCAACTCACCTGTCTACCTGCCTACACTCGCTGCAATGGATATTATGACTGCATCAACAGGGAGGATGAACAAGGCTGCGAGAGTGCAGAATGTCCAGGATTTTTTTTGGGGTCGTGCTTTCCAGTGTGTCTGCCCCATAGATCATGTGTGTGATGGCTGGGGGCAGTGTCCACAACGTTATGATGAATGGCTGTGTGACATGACCTGTCCTGTGGGCTGTAGTGTCAGGGGGTGTCTTCGTCTGTCCTCAGCCTTTCTCTCCTACCCCTTCCCCCAGTTCGCTACCTGCATGCTCAGGTTCAGGGATGACGCTGTCTGACCTGAGGAACAACACTTACCTTGTTCAACTGACTCTCTCACACTGCTCCCTTGTTTCTTTACCTGTCATGTCCTTTCCCAACATGAAGTTTCAGATTTGAGTGACAACAACCTTACAAGTATCACTGTTAACGTTTTTTTCACATTAGCAAGTCTACGTGTCCTCCTACTAAACCCGGTAAACCCTTTTGACCTCACTTTTAAAAGAACCTTCTAACCAGACCCAAAATTCTCTAAAGAAAGCTGATTTTTCTTAGAACACTTCTTCAAACTTTAGCATTTACAATTTACAGATTTTTACACAGCTTGAATTACTTAACATTTCTTTTTCAGACATGCAAAATTATAGGGGCACATGGCTTTCAAAACCTGAGGCAGCTGAAAAAGTTAGATCTTCGAGACACAAGCTGAACAGTTTCTTTTGGATGTCTTCTCAGGACTTGAACAACTGTCCATCATACATTCATCCACCTTTAGAATATGTTGTGAGCAGCTTTGTGGTACACTCTCAAAAAAGCCTTTCTGCAATGTGCCACAACCCATGCTTTCTTCCTGCCCCATTTTATCCCCCAAAATGTATCGATATTTGTTTTGGCTTTTGGACTTTTTGTAGTATGGAATTTCTTTGATATTTATCGGTCAACACGTCATAAAAGCATTTTCAAGACGTACTTTTCTATGCATTCTCAATTTGCAGTGTACTTACACATGCATGGGAATCAGCACCACCATCATTGCTGTAGCTGATGATCAGCTGAGAGGTGACTACCTTCTGTATGAACAGGCCTGGACTAACAGCCTGGCTTGCAAGATAGCTGGCTTCCTTTCTCTTTTCTCTAGTGAGATGTCACTTCTGATTAGCTGGTTCATGACGTTGGACTATGGCATTGTTTTTTGTTCATCCATCAATAGTTTTCAAATGTCTGCAAAGTCAATGTCTGTATCTTTGGGTGTGGCTTGGTTACTGGGATTGTTTTTATCATCGGTACCTTTACTTCCTGAGCTCTCACGGAGCAGAGACTACAGCCTGAATGGTTTGTGCCATCTGGTTTTCTTTGATGAAAAAGTACTCTAAAGGCAACACTGCCTGAAGATTTCTTTCTGACATTCAATACAGTGCTGTGTCTGATGGTGAGTGTTGGCCAACTGTTCATTTACAGGCAAAGCCAAATACAGAAAACCCTGGCAGACACACAGACAAAGGAAGCGCTGTCTTCACAGCCTCTGGTCACAAATCAGTGTCACAACAGCTGTGTGTTGGTTCTCATCACCACCACCGTCTGATGGGCCTGCAAGGTGCCAGTGTTTCAGACCCCACTGACAGTCCCTCCTGGTTGCTGTTATAACTCCTCTCAATTCTGCACTGTACCACTGTTTTTACTGTGGAATTGTGTGAAGGACAACCAACAGCAGCAGAAGGAGCAACGAGTTCTCCAGGTATTGAAAGCTCGGAGTTCATAGAATTAACGTTAGAAGAGCACATAATTATAACTGCCTTAGTCCAGATGAAACACTTAACAATCTCCCTGTCTTGGGCGTCTCCAGGTATGTTTTCCCATCTCTCTGCATGTCAGTATTTCTTTTTGGGCTGACTCACTATTTTGTGTCTTTCTCACTCACAGTTTGGAATTGAATCATATATCATTTCATGATAAACATTCATGTGGAATACCACCACTGCCAGCAAAAGATCAAAACTAGAAAGAAAAGGAAAAATATATAATAGTTGTGAAAAAATGTAAATGTAGACAAAAATCAGTGACAGCGAATCTTTATGTCTTATATTCGGGGATCCTTTTATAAAAAGGATGCAAGGAAGAGCATAGAATTCTGTACCCAGCTAATGGTCCTGCTAAAAATGGACAATAATGATAACCCAAACATGGCCAGACACATAAAGTGTTGACACAGGCAAAAGAAGTTTAGAAGATAAATGGCCTTTACTTTGATTCAGAAGAATTGCTTGAACTTGACCAATCTTAAAATTGAGAAAAAAATAGTGGGGAAAAAACAAGTGCAGGTAACCAGATACAGTTTCATTTCATCATAAAAAATGATTTTTTTTACAAGATTAAAAAATCACTACAAATAAAATTTTGAAGGCACCAAATGTGGAATATTTGAGCAAAATACTTTCCACAAGTCGAAGTGCTTGTGCAGCCCTAAGAATAAATATTCTTGGGGCCTGCACCACTCCCATTATATATATTATTTATATATATATATATATATATTATAATATATATATATTATAACATATATATATATATTATATATGTTAGAGAGAGAGAGAGAGAGGAGGAGAGAGGGGAGAGAGAGATGTTTGTGTGTGTGTTTGTGTGTGTGAGAGAGAGTTATTATCATTACTATTGTAGTTAGGAACCGCTTGCTGGTATAGCTGACCAGGCAGCAGTGCCTCTGGTGCCTCCTGACTTTGCCTTAACTCTCCCACACCACCAGTCACCCTGGTCAGTGTGCATGCCTCAACACCTTCCACCACACCACCCAAATCACCCTGGTCAGTGTGCTGCCTCAACACTGTCCACCACACCACCAGTCACCCTGGTCAGTGTGCATGCACCAACACCGTCCACCACACCACCAGTCACCCTGGTCAGTGTGCATGCACCAACACCATCCACCACACCACCAGTCACCCTGGTCAGTGTGCATGCACCAACACCATCCACCACACCACCAGTCACCCTGGTCAGTGTGCATGCCTCAACACTGTCCACCACACCACCAGTCACCCTGGTCAGTGTGCATGCACCAACACCATCCACCACACCACCAGTCACCCTGGTCAGTGTGCATGCACCAACACCATCCACCACACCACCAGTCACCCTGGTCAGTGTGCATGCCTCAACACTGTCCACCACACCACCAGTCACCCTGGTCAGTGTGCATGCACCAACACTGTCCACCATGCTAGACGCTAAGAACATATACTACAAGAACTGTGCATCCATCTTTTGAAACATCCCTCAGAAAGAAACAAGTTGTTCTAGGGTGAGTTCAGTGCCAGTGTGGGTGCAAGTCTTGACTTGCTCCGGGCCTCCCTACCTTGGCCATTTCACAATGAACAAAATGAACAAAGCAGACAGTTACTAATGGAGTTAGGCAAATTTCATGACTTACTTCTTTTTCCCGCACCAATCCTCAACCAAGGGGTTTCCTGGGGAAACCTGTGCTTAAAGCTTTTCACAACTAAATTTTATTCATTTTCAGGTGTTTTTCCTAATCACATAGTTTCCACACACTTTCTTACTACAGGGGCAATAGGGCCACCCCCTTGGTGTGCTGCAAGATCAGGATACAACAAACGAAGCCATGACACAAAACAAAGTTAAATCCTTGCATTGATGGCAGCAAAGCTTCTCAACCAGACATCATGACACAGTTTGCTCTGACTTTGAGAAGGAATTTGGCACCTTGCATCTCAATGACCCCTGCCCCAAAAAAGAAGTGAAAAATCTGTTTTGACACTTGTACTGCAAGGTTTGCCTACGTTGGAAAAGGTCCTAAGTCACATTGTGGTTCAAAGCCAGGTCGACTGAGATGACACTATCCTAACACCATCGACCTGCCTCAAAAAAAAGTATAAACAGAGATCCCCCGAGAACAAACACAGATTCTCAAGACTGCCTGGGAAGGCTCCAGCGAACTGCTTGGCACTGCACAAACCCAAAAACTGGGCAGAGTCATTGAGAACAACCAAGATGCTGTCAAAACAAGAACATCAGGGCAAAAAATGAAATAAAGAATGTCAGTTGCTGATGAAATCATTCACTCTAGAGGGAGACAACAATATATGAATGCTTTTTTCAAACCTTGAAACCTTTGAGGATATGTCAGGGTTAAAGTTAAACTTTGATAAAAACGAAAATTTTTTGCTAGGCAGCAAAAAAAATTGGCTATAACCTATTACCACAGAAAAAATGGAGTTAATCCAAAAAGAATATGAAATCCTTGGGAAACTGGTTCACGAACACTTCCCTAGTATGACGGAAGTATATATAACTGATAAACTATATGAGTTAAAAATATTTAAGAATATGGTCTAAAAGATTAATTAAAAACCTTTGGATAGATAGCAATGCTGATCACTAGTAACTCTCAAGTTAGTATACTTATGGATTTATTGGTCAAATCCCCCGGATGCTCAAGTGCCAGTTGCAAAAGCTAATGTTATGAATTTGTGTGGGACAAGAAAAAACAGATTAAAATAAAAAGGGCATATTCGGTGCAACCCTACAAAGGGGTTAGGTATACCAAATATCAGAGTGTATATACAATACCCGAAACTTGCATGGATTAAAAAGTTTTACACAGAAAACAAAAGTGGAGATTAATATAATTCTTTTGCCCTGTATAGAAAAGTTTAAGATTGGAATGGCCCAAAACTGTTTTCAAAATTTAAAACCCAAATTCATTTTGGAAAGACGTGTTTCACTCAATATTGAACATTTTGCAGACAAGTGGATCCAAAGGATTTAAACAACAGTTATAAACAGTCCATTTTTTACATTGAAAAATTTCAAAGTGTTTACAAAGTAATTCATAAAAGTGGGCAAAAACAAATTCTTTTGGTTAAACACTTGCTTCAAGATATGGAAATTTTATTCTCATGAGAATTTTATCAAAGAATTAGGGACTAACATTAAATTTTTGCATTATATTAGCGTGTGCGATCGACCAACAATATGTGGGAACGAAAACAAAAAAAATGGAATGGCAACTTTAGTAATGAAAGGACCAATGCTATAGAGATATATCAAAAGCTGGTAAAGGATCCCTTATTATTATGATAATGATTAGCAAAATAGAATTCTCGACATTAAATCTTCGTGAATTGGGAAAAGACAAGCTTAAATTCTGATGACGGCACGAGTATTAAAACTGGGCAAATAAATAAAAATTAAGTTGAAATGGTTTAAGAAAGGATTTGTTATAGAATAATTAGCACGAACAAAATAATTTAAGAAAATGAAAGTTACAGATAATGGAACTTGCAATTTTTGTGGCAAGGAAAAGGACACGATAACCATTATTTATGGAAGTGTCAGTATTTTACAGAATTTCTGGGAAAAAAATTGAAGTGGACATTAAAACACAAATGGGTTTTTAAGCAGGAGATGGACCCTTAATGGAAATAGGCTTTTGGCATGATTCATTTCAACAACTGATGAAGTGTTCGATTAATAATACTGTTAGCAAGTCTATGTTTTAAAATGTCCGGATTGTAAAACAAAACCTAATGTTGGTAATTTTCTGAATGAACTAAATATAAATATGAATGGAAAAGCTTGAGAAAAAGCAAACAAATGCAGTTGACTAATTTAGAGGAAAAATTGATCCAGTACATTAACTAGTAGAAAGTTGATACCATTTTAAAATATTAGTAAATTTTGTATTTTAATTTAAAAAATCTTGTCTTGACAACGGAAAATGTGATTATTCTTTGTGTACTTTGTGTAGCTAGTGTCTTGTATCCTGTAAAATGGAAATGTTGAATGTTGTTGGATAAAAGTTAATTGTTTTGTACTGTATATTGTCCAATCAAAAGGAAAAAACATCAGGGAAATGTTTCAACAGCATCAAGAAAGGGATTTGGACTTCCAAGCAAAGCAGCTCTTGCAAATCTCTAAACCCAAAAAAGTTAGCACAGATTAAGGCCAGAAAAAGACAGATGGGTTTGAACACTACTCTGACCTTGTCTACGACCACATCATGGCACCTCTCCAGATGGTTTAAGTGCCTGCCTACCCTATAAGACTAATGCAAACCAACTTAAGAAATTCAGCAAAGGTAGACAGCTTGCCCTGGTAAGGCCCGGCTCAACAAAATCCACCCCCCCCCCCCCCCTTGATCCATCAAGCACCCAAAAATGCCTACGCATTTTCTGCATGAAAACTTTTTTCGTGCTAGCAGGAGGGATCCCAAGATTATACTCGGGGGAAAAGAGTAATGGAGAGAGGGGGGGACGAACAACTACAGAGGCATCTCATTCTCACTTTGTTGGAAAAGTCTTTGAAAAGGGTTTCTTGATCCAATGCATAGCTGCGGAGTTTTTTGCCCAGATCACATGGGCTTAAATTGACAAATCAACATTAGACATGGTCTTTTCCCTTCGGCTTCCAAAGTGGAAGGGAACCCCATTGCCCCAAAAATTTGTTTCATTGACCTCAAAAGGTGTTTTATTTCGTCAGTAGGAAATTTCCCCTCCGGGTTCTTCAAAAGTTTGGCTCCCACCAAAATGCGGAAAAAGATTGAACCTTTTGCACACAAACATGAACAGGAATAATGCGTTTAACAGCATTCCCTTGCTCTTTGACTTTGCAGGGGCATAAAACAAATAGCATCCTCCCCCAATGCTCTCTGGAATTTTGTTGGCCCCGCTTTTGAGAAATCCCTTTAAAAAATTTATCTAAAGGCTCTTTAATCTTGCTCAGTTGAACTAAGCCAAGCACAAGACTTTTCACGAGGCAGCAATGAAAACCCATCCCCATGGGGAGCTGCAGGCCGGGGAGTGTGTTTCCCAGGCCTGAAAGGGTTTTTGGGACTACCTCACCTCACAGAGCACCGTTTTCCCCCCAAGCCATTGTTAAACATCTCAATGGTTTACCGTGGATGGGTGACTTTTGGGGTTGCCTTGGTTTCAGTACAGTCCCCCGTTCCCCCAGCGTAAATATATCTGCGATCTTTAGATTTAGGGAAGTAAAGCACGGGGGGTTAAAAGGGGTTTTCCTCCCCCAATAGCTGGCCCTAGAAAGTGAGGTCTCGAGGCCTTGCCCCTTACGCTTTATAGGTTATGGGAAACCTTTACCTATTTTTTGCTTTTATCAGTCCAAGAAGCCAACACCCGGGGGTCAGGATAAAAGGGAACTGCCAACCATACTTCCTAAATAAAAAACTCGATTTTGTTGAACAGTTAAATACTCGGGGGGAAGAGAAGCTGTGAACCAGAAGTCGAAGATAAGGGAAAGAGTGCAAAAAAACCCCAACAGACCAGCACCACACAACATGAAACCCTTTTATAATATTTGTCTCCTGCTTGGTCCTACGAGGCAAACACCAACAATGCTGCCAAAATAAAAGGACGTACGCAAGCAACACACACACACACATACACACCCAAACACACACACACACAAACAAACACACACACACACACACACGCGCGCGCCGCGCCGCGGGGCAATTATTATTAAAATTTTAAATTCCTTTTTCCCCCCTTTGGGGCTAGGGAGGATTACAAACAAATTTCAACAGGAAATAAACCGAACAAAAAACACTAAAAATAATATAAATACTACAAGAAATAAAAGTAAGAGTTAATGCAAAATAAAAAGGAAACAAAATTTAAAAGTCAAACTATTTTAAGTTACAAATTTTTTTTAAAGCAAATCTACATTTGTAAAAGTAAAATTTTCAAGAAAAAAACCGCAAATCTTTATGATTTTGATAGGAATTTTTCGAGATTTATTTTCTTATTTTTAAAAGCTCCTTTTTTTTTTGTCCTTTCATACTTGTGTAACGACACACCTCATTAAAAAACCCTTTTCCCCCAAATTTTTGTATATTTAAAACCCAAAACCCATTACATAGGGGTCTTATGGGAAAAAATATTAACCTCAGAAACGATTTATGAACTGCGGTTTTTATATAGAACTTCTTGAACCGGGGCTTTTTTTTTAAGAATTTTAAATTCCTCTTTTTTTAAAACAGGTTAGTTAGGTTTGGGAAAAGCAAGAAATACTAGGGGTTTGAAATGTTTGAGAACAGAACAGTCACATTTTTATAATATTTGGTTCCTACATTTGCCCATTTTATTTTTAAAATTTTTTCCTAGTTTCTGTGAGCAAAAATTTTTTAAAAGTGTGTTTTTCTTCATTTAAAACAACAATTCTAAATTTAGCATTTTTTTCATGCACAAAACAAAGCCAGATTGGGAATCAAACGTTCAATGCTGCAGTCAGTGACCCCTAAAAAATCCCCCAGCTCATTCCAATAATTCCACAGTGGAAGGGACCCAGCATCACTTATTTGTTGCCCTGCTTGCAATAAAAATGTTCAAGTTTTAATCTAAAAATAAAATTTTTCCCTTAGTTCCCCTTCCTGTTTAGTGCATCAATACTGTTTTGTCAACGCAAAAAGAATGTGAAAAAATTTCAATGCAGTTTTTACCCCAAAAATTTCAAAGCCATAACGATTGCAAATAATTCGCAGAAAAAATAAAAAAAATGTTCTCCTAAATTAAATTATTTTTATATTTTAAAAAACAGGAACAAAATGCTGCCCTATTTCTCCCCTGTTTCCTACAACCATCAGTATCCCTTTTTAAGGGGTAGAATAATTACTTTCAATGTGACTTTTTACATCAAGGTGAGCAATCTTAATCTTCATTCTTTTTTACATCTGTGTAACAACAAGGAGAAGAAGGTGCCCCCTTTCCCTCCGCTGCCGGGGAGACCCTTGGGCAAGATCGGGTACCCCTTAGCCTCCCGATCAGGGTTACATGAAGTCAGGAAGGAGGTGAAGATGTGTTGAGCAGCCGAATATTTTTTGGGGGAACTGGTCAGCACTTCAATGTGCGGGGCAATATACTATATGATACAATGGCAAAGACAACCCGCCAGTAGGAGCCTGCTCCTATAGAAAGTAATTGCAGCTACTATAGGTATACTTCTCAAAGAATTCATGGGAATCAAAAGAAAAGAAACAGATAACGGGTTTAAAAGGGGGTTTTCCAGTTTTTTGGGAATTTCCTCGTCTAGGGGGGATTTGTGCGACGGGTAACCCTCGATCGCCCACCCGACTGTCCGCATCAAAAAACCCTCTCAGAATGGGTACGGGGAACGCGGCTATGCTACAAAAAAAAAATTTGGAAAATTAAAACGGGAAAAGGAAAGAATGAACCCAAAAAACTAATTTTTTAAAGTGAGAGGAAGGAGCGGGCTCTAACATGGGACAACTACACCATTTTTTAATCAGTAGGAGACAACACCAAAAAGGGGAGTTGGCATGATTCAGATCAAGAAACCCTAAAAAAGACCATCAAATTTTTCTGGACTGTAAATGACAGAGTCCTGATAGTAAAATAAAGGCACACCTGTTTGGGAAAAAGTACAATATATGCACCAACAGCTGTTTAAAGATGACGCAAAAATTTGGGGATTTAAAAAAATACGAAAGGCAATGAACAACTGAAGTCTAAAGATACAATAATAATGGTACCTCAATTCAAAAGGGAGGAAAAGGAAAAATGAAAACCACAGTTTGGCCCAAATTTTAATAGGAGTGAGAAATGAAAAAGGGGGGAAACGGCTCACGGGAAAGGGCAAGGGGCAAAAGCTGGCTGCATAAAAACATGGTTTAAAAAACCCTCCAAGAAAAGGGTGGCATGGAAAAGCCCTGGCGAAGAACCCATCAAAAAGTTACACCTTTTAAAACGCTTCCCTAACTCATACATCTTGTAAGTCCATCCCGGGGCAGACTGTGGAAGTGATCATGTCCCGTTATCGGGCCCAATGCAAAAAATTAAAAAGTTGTCAAAAACAAAAAAACACCAAAACTGTAAATAAAAAGCTACAAATGACAAGAAATCAAAGAAATACAAGACAAAGTTGGAAAAAATTCGATGGCCTGATCAACTCCCACACAGAGGAAAAATGGAGATGATGAAAGATAGCATCAGCAGGCACAAAAAAATATATCCAGTCTAAATAAAAGGAACATAAGAAGTGGGGATCCAAGTTTTTAAACCTAATGGAAAAAAGGAGAAAGGCAAAAATGATGAAAAGAATATAAAAAACCGCAAATGGTTTAAAAAAAAGTGTAATGAAACCAAGGAAAAATGGATCAATAAGCAGTGCAAGGAAATGAAATGAATGCAAATTTTTTATAGCAAACTTAGCTGAAAAAAAAAAAGAGGGGGACAGGGAAGAAATCTCTGCAAAAACAGGGTTTTTAAAGTCGAGAATGGAGATATACCATGGAAAAAGAAGTATCTTAACAGGTGGGGAAATACATCGAAGTTTTAAAACGACGACAAGGTCCCCCTCCTCATATTTCAACGAAGATGGCCAATAAACATGGAAGTCGAAATGAGACAGCACTCACAAGAAAAAGGGTAAGGTGCCCCGGGCCTGATGTATCCCACTAAAAAGATAAAAGCCCGGTGAAAGGGGAATTAAGGGAGTCACAAAACAAAACAAATTGTAACCAGGAGAGATTCCCACAGTATGAAGAAGTCCATCACATTTCGATCCCTAAAAAAAAACTGGGGACGCTAATGTGACCAACATCGTACAATCAGCCTGATGATACCCCTCACCAAAGTTTTTTTTACGAAAACTCGTGAAGGAAGAGAAATAAAATACCCCAAAATTCAGAAACGCAATTTGGGTTTTATGGGAGACAAAGGGACCGAAATGCAATTTCGCATTAAAAACTCATGGAAAATTCATGAGGTCCAGAAAAAACCCGTACCCCTTTCTTCATTGACTACTCAAAACGTTTGAAAAATTGAACCCGATTGTTTGATATTCTGGCAGGGCTATACACCCAGGAAAATTTTGGTCCCGAAAATATATTGGGAACAGGGGCAGCCATTAGAGTCACAATGACATCAGCAATATAGACCAATCTGCCGGGGTGTAGGCAGGGGTGGTGTTTCGCCTGATTTATTTATGTATTAGTGAATAAGTCTACGAATATTTTAGAACATGAGGGGAAAAATTAGGTGGCCACAACAAACAAAAACCCGGAAGCAATTAACCTTTCCCTTTTCGCCGACCGAAAAAAACGCAAAAGTTTTTAAAAACGTAACAGCGAAAGCGAAAAAAAGGTTTTCGCTCAATGCAAAGAAACAGAAAGCATGTGATCTGAAAAAAGCTGTTTTACCAAATGCAACATGCCTGTAAAGGGGAGAGAACAGACAAATAAAAAAGGGAAAGGAAAGGAGTCCCAAACCTTAAGGCGTAAGGAGCGAGGCGTCAGAGACCTCACTTCCCAGGGCCCGCATATTGAGGCGGCCCCATTCCCCTCCCTCGTGCTTTCCTTCCCTGACCCCAAAGAGGGAGGGACCCTTTACGCGGGGGGAACTGGGGGGAAAGTACGAAACCAAGGGCGCAAACGGTCCCCATCCCCTGGGAACCACGCTCGACGCTGCTTAATTGGCTGGGGGAAAGCGAGTGCTCCGACACTGAATTTCCCCCACCTTGGTTGCTATCACCCCGGGCGGCAAATGTGCCAGAAATCAAAAAGAGAATCGGTCAATCTAAGGCAATTTAACAACAGAAATGCATTTTTTAAAAAACAGTAAGATAAGCCCCAAGACAAAGATCCTGTTTGAGGCCTAAAAATTTGGCCATTTTCTGTACGGATGTGAGTGCTTGACCCACCAAGGGGGCACAAAACAGGGGTAGAAGCAGGGGGAAAAAGTGGTTCATCCGGAGAATCATGAAAATCTCATGGGCAAAAAAAAAAACAAAAACAGAAGTAATGGAAATGGCTGGGTAAAGAGACCCTTCTAACAATTTTAGAGAAAGACCTCAAATTTTTTTGGGCCCTAAATCAGGGCTGACGGCTAGAAAACTGTTATGGAGTGGCAAAACATGTGGAAAAAAAGCGAGGAGACAACCCCAAAAAATTCACAACCTTAAAAAAATTTGCAAAAGAATAAAGGGGCACCAACAAGAGCTCATGAAGGGACTGAGAACGGGAAAATGGGGAGCCTTCGTGGGGTTTTTTTTGCAGACCAGCCGGCACTTAAAAAAAAAGAAACAACTTCCCAAAATTTTCTGATATATGTTTCCCCGCTGGCATTTTAGGGAACCATGGAAAAATTGGAAATTTTTGCATGTCAATACCCAAATTTTTTTCATTAATGAACTGTAAATTTTTTTAAATTGGCAGCAGAAATAATTTTTTTAAAAAAAAAATTTAAAAAAAAAAAAAATAAAAATAATATAATCAAATAAAATTTTGGAAATTAATACGCCGAATCTTGTCAAGGGCAAACAAAGCGCTTCATTCAAATTATTGATACTCAATAAAACCATATCAATATCTCACATTGACACAACACACAACACAACACACACAACCATGCACGCTGCGCATCACACACAATACACGCAGCACCCAAACAACCCGCTGCACACAGCACGCACACACAAAGTCGATTTAATGAAGATTTTTTTTTGTGTGTTTCTTTTTTTTTAAATTTAAAAAACCAAAATATCAAAATTGAAAAGAACATTTAAACAATAGAACAACAATGTCAAAAATTTTAAAAGAATTACATCTGTGACACCCATGGCTTCTATTTATTTTTAAACCCCACCCCAACTCTATTGAAAATAAAATAAGAGAGTTAAAAATTTTGTAAATTTTAGCATTCTGCTAAAATTTACTGAAAGGCCAACAAGGAGGAGGTTGACGCTTTTAAAAAACCTTGGCGCAGTTTAACGACAGAAATCAAAGTCAACTAGCCATGGCAAAATCTTCCATGCAAAAACCCCCCCAATAAAAAGTAAAAAGATCGTTTCCCCCAAAAAAACAAATTCTTTACCCAATGAAGTGGTATGTTGATAAAAGATTGTTTTTATTTTTATATTAAAAAAACCTCTTCTCCTTTATTTAGGAAAGTGGTGTAGTGCATGGGACTTCTGTATAGGTTTGTGAGTGAGGTGGGTTCAGTGTTCTGGGAACAACAATACTCAAGAAAAAAAAGGTAAGGAATAAAAAAGAAATCTATTAATACTGGGTACTAATAGTGGGGGTTCTTTTCTGCTATCTGTGTAGGCTTTTACTTTTGCCCCTGAACTGACCCACTTGGGAAGAATCCCAGTAGCTGACCCAGTCCTGTCCGGTCCCCTAGGACAACCCCACCCGACCTGAGAGATAAAGGTGTGGCAGCGTTGGAGGCTGGGGCTGGAGCAGACGTCAGCAGTGAAGGACTTTCTTCAAGGAAAGGTCGTCAGTGAAATTTTTGAGAAAATTTTGTGTAGCAAAATTGCTCCAGGTCTTGGGTTTTTTTTTTTTGTGCATGGTGCCAGATTTGGACAAGGAGAGACTGTGTGTTTGTCTGGGCCAGAGAGCTTGGGACTGTCTTGTCTGCAAGAACTTTGGAATGGGGGTTAGTCCTTCATTGTGGGGGGGGGGGGGGGGGGGGGGGGGGGGGGGGGGAGGCAGGTAGTTGATGGACTAAAGTTCCCTAGTGAAAAAAAAAAAATAATAATTGTATTGACCTGGATGAGGTGAACTGGAGGATGTTTTGGGTTGGGTGAATTTGTAAAAAGTGAATATATAATTTATAGGGGGTTTTTTAAAAAATTTTTGGGGGTTGGAAAAATTTATTTTGGGGGAAAATTAAAAGTAAAAAAAATGAGAGTTTTAAAAAATCTTGAGTTGGTTTTTTAAAAAACCCCTTTTTTGGGGTTGGTTTCCTTTTTTCCCCCCTTTTTTTTGGCGGGAGGCGGCCCCCCCTTCCCCCCCGCGCAAAAAAATTTGGCCGGCGGGGGCCCCGCCCCGGGGTTTTTTGTGGGGGGGGGGGGCGGAGGCTCTTTTGCGGTGGCTTCCCGCCCAAAACTCAAAAACAATGTGGAAAGGGTTTTTTTTTTTTTGGCCCGAAGCAGAAGGGCCCCCCCCCCCCCCTCCCTTTTTTCCCCTTTTCCCCCCCTTTTTTTTCCCAAGGATCGGACTGGCGTTGGGGCAAGACATTTAAAAAAATTTTTGGGGGGGTAGCCCAAATTGGGGGGGAAAGAGGGGGGGCGTTTTTTGGGGTTTTTTTTAAATTTTTTTTTTTGGGGGGGCCCCCCCCCTTTTTTCCCCCCAGCCCTTCCCAAAGGGGGTTTTTGAGGGGGCGGGGGGGGAAGGGGGCCCGGGGGTGGTTGTTTTTTTTTTTCCAAAATTTTTAACAATTTTTTTTAAAAGGGGTGTTTTTTGGGGGGAAAAAGGTTTCCCCCCGGGGGGTTGGTTTTTTGGGGGGGGGGGCCCCCCCCCCCCCCCTTTGGGGGGGGGGGGGGTTTTTTTTTTGGGGGGGAAAAAAAGGGGGGGGGGGGGGGTTTTTTCCCCCCCCCGGGGGGGGGGGAAACGGGGGGCCGGGGGGGGGGGGCCGGGGGGAAAAAGGGGGGGGGGGGGGGGGGCCCCCCCCCCGGGGGGTTGGTTAAAAATTTTTTTTTTTAAAAAAAACCCCCCCCCCCCGGGGGGGGGGTTTCCCAAAAAGGGGGGGGGGGCCCCGGGGGAAAAAAAACCCCCGGGGAAAAAAGGGGGGGTTTTCCCCCCCCCCCCCCGGGGGGGGGTTTTTCCCCCCCCCCGGGGCCCCCCCCCCCCCCGGGGGGGGGGGGGGGGGGGGGGGCCCGGGGGGGGGGGGGGGGGGGGGGGGGGGGGAGGGGGGGGGGAAAAAACCCATGGGAAATTTTTGGGGCCCCCCCCTTTGTTGGGGGGCCCCCCCGGGGCCCCCGGGGGGGGGGGGGGGAAAAAGGGGGGGGGGGTTTCCCGGGGGAAAACCCCCCGGGGGGGGGGGTTTGGCCCCCGGGGGGGGGGGGGGGGGGGGGGGGGGGGGGGGGGGGGGAAAACCCCCCAAAAAAAAAAACCCCCCCCCCCCGGGGGGCCCCCCGGGGGGGGGGGGGGGAAAAAAAAAACCCCCCCCCCTTTTTTTTTAAAAAAAATTTTTTTGGGGGATTTAAAAAAAAAAGGAAAAATTTTTTTTTGGGGGGGGGGAAAAAAGGGAAAAAAAACCCGGAAAATTTTTTTTTTTTTTAACTAAATTTTTAAAAATTTGGGGTTTTTTTTAAAAAAAAAAAAAATTTTTTTTGTTTTTTCTTTCCCCCCCCTTTTTTCCCCGGGGGGGGGAAAAAAAAATTTTTTTTGGGTTTTTTTTAAAAAAAAAAAAAAAAAAAAAAAAAAGGGTATTTTTTTTTTTAAAAAAAAAAAAATTTTTTTTTTTTTTTAATTTTTTTTTTTTTAAAAAATTGTTTTTTTAAAATTTTTCCCCCCCTTTTTTTTTTTTCGGGGGGGGGGGGGGGGTTTTTTTGGGGGGGGGGAGTTTGGACAAGGAGGAGACTGTGTGTTTGTCTGGGCCAGAGAGCTTGGGACTGTCTTGTCTGCAAGAACTTGTGAATGGTGTTAGCTTCATTGTGGGGGGGGGGGGGGGGGGGGGAGGCAGGAGTTGATGGACTAAAGTTCCCTAGTGAACACAAAAAAAATAATATGTATTGACCTGGATGAGGTGAACTGGAGGATGTTTTGGGTTGGGTGAATTTGTAAAAGTGAATATATAATTATATGGGGGGTAGCGTTCTTTGGTTAGTGAAAAATTATTTGTGGGACGATTGATGTAATAATAGAATAAATGAGAGTATATAATTGAAATCTTGAGTGTGACTGTAGAGTGGAAAGAACGTGCGCCTTTGTGAGATTGTTGTTTCCTTTTTTTCAACTTATCTATTTCATGTGACTGGAGATTGTTTGCGCCCCCCACCCTCCCCCGTTACACTGCATTTCTTTAAAAAAAATTCTAGTATGTCTTACTGTGACTAGAAATTCTACACAGTCACTGGCTGTATATGTGTGGAGGGAGGGGAGGCAGAAAGAGGCAATCTTATTAAGCAAAGAAGTAAGAGTTATCTATACAAGCTCTTATATAATCTACAAATTTTAAAACAATGTGGAAAGGATAATTTTTTTTAATAGTAGACCTGATAGCTAGATATTGTGACATCTCTCTCTCTCTCTCTCTCTCTCCTCTCTCTCCTCTCCTCTCCTCATTCCCTTTCTCTTGTCCAATTCAATAGGTTTTATCATGGATGCTGTTTTTATTGCAGTAGAGATGAGATCATTAGTACTATTATAAGCGATATTGTATTAGGTTTGAGATAGTCCAGGTGATTATGGGCTTTGATTTTTGTATATTAGAGGGGTTTTACTTGTTTGAATAATTGCTTCTTTATTATATTTTTCTATTTGATTGAATGTGTTTTCCCCCTTCCCCTTGATACTCCACCCCCAGCCCTCATCCTTTCCAATGCTTTTCTGTTATTATCGTTAGTTGTTGTCTGATGGTGATGGGATTATTTGTTTATTGTCTCACGGTGATAGGTGATTGTTGTTATTATTGTATCTCAATTATAATAATCATTATCATTGTCTTATTTGACTTATCTTGTTTGTTTGATAGTTATTTGTGAAATATTTTTATTTTTAAAAAGTGCTATTTCAAGAGTATGAGCACATATAAGCACACGTTTACTGGGTGGCCAAGGAGAGGAGGGAGGTCATTGCAGGCAATATTGTCAGTAATGACGCAATGAATGCCTAGTATTTATTTTTCTAATGTTCTGTTCCTGTACCTTTTTATTATCTTAAGTATAAAGTGAAAGAATGAATGATATAGTAGGTGAAGTAATTTTGTTGTCTGACGATGTATGATTTTATTATTTTAATTCTTAAAACATTCTTTATTTAAGTGCATGTGGGTACGTGAGTGCGCACGCGCGCGGGTGTTTTATGAGTATGTTGTTGCGTTGTTGTATGTTATAATTTTGTGTGTAATTTGTATTTTCCAATGTATTATCTTATCGATTTTCCTCTTTTAAATGGTTTAATTTAATAGTAAAGGTTGTAATAATGTATATTTTAGTATAATCATTAAGAAATTTGTTTAGATAGATGGCTTGTTTAAATAAAGCAAATGTATTGCTTATTCAATGTACCATCTGGAAATAGAAATTTGACTTTGACTTTTGATTTTGACTACTCTTCGAAAAGCGAAACAGGTTTTAAAACGTGTGCGTAAGATGTTCTGCATGCGTTCAAACACGGGGCTTGGTTTTATAGTTTAAATCCAAGGACTTTGACATTCAGTTCGATTTTGGGGGGTCAAACTGGAAAAGAAAGGCCGAGGCTGGGAATCGAACCCACAACCTCACAGTTTACTTTTTGGCAGGCGAACGTCTAACCATCCTGCCATTTTCCGTACATTGCTTTCAATGTTGAGGAAGAAAAGAATGGCAGAATGGGGGAGAGTAGTTCATCAGTGACAGATACAGACTGAGATGTGACTATTGCGTCCACTCAGGCCCTGTAGGAACGCTCCTCTCCATTTAAAATTATTCCTGACAGTGAAGTGTCATCAGAGGACTTAACTTAAATACTCTATCATCCTTACACCTACAATCTGAAGTATAGGCTTTGAAAAGAGCAGGTGACAGCACACAGCCCTGAGGAGTGCCTGTGTTGGTTTTGATTTCAGCTGACCAAACATCAGCTGTCCCAGCAATCTTAACAAACGTTGAGGTCTGTTGGGGTGGAAGCTGAAGACCCACTGAATTAATCTTCGCTTTTTATCTATCTGCTTCATTTTTCCCCATTTAATAGGTGAGGCTGAATGGTTTTGAACGCGCTATTGGGAAATCCAAAAACAGAATCATCACATACGAAACTTACAGCAAAAAAAACAGATACAATTCTTCTTTTGTACTGGCTATGTTGTCACTGGATGAGTGAATTGTTTTTATTGCTGAAACTAATTGTTCGATTAAATGCAATAATTTTGGGATTGAGAAGAATGTTTGATTTTGGAGAAAAAATTGGGTTAAAAAACCCACACATTGATAATTTTTTCACCCCTAAGATGTGATGTGGTCTTACAATTGTTGATGGGTGAGTGACTGAGAACACGTCCCATGCACACATTCATGGCAAATACACTACCATGTTTTCTCTCTCTCTCCCCTCTCTCTTCTCTCTCTCTCTCTCTCCCTCTCTCTCTCTCTCCCTCCCTCTTTCTCTCTCCTCTCACTCCCTCCCTCTTTCTCTCTCTCTCTCACTCCTCTCTCTCTCTTTCACACACTCACACACACACACCACACACACACCACACACACACACACACACACACAATATATAATATATATATATAATATGTATATATATAATATAATATTTATATAT
>CM054143.1:63516786-63582827 GCA_028751875.1 Rapana venosa
GTTGTGAAATATCTAGGGGTCAGTATCTACAACACACTCTCCATGCAAAAGTTCATCACCCAAACCTGTCAGTCGTGCTACTATCAATTACGGCGCATCAGTGCAGTTCGAAATTACTGTCCACTGATGCAACATCCAAACTAGTCATGTCCCTCATTCTCTCACAACTGGACTATTGCAATTCTTTTCTGGCCGGTCTACCAGCTTCATCTATCCACTCCTTTCAACGTATACAAAACTCTGCAGCTCGACTAGTCCTCAGAAAAAATCTGAGCACATTACTCCTCTCTTGCGATCTCTCCACTGGTTGCCTGTGCCACAGAGAGTAGACTATAAGATCAGTACCCTTTGTTACAAATGGCTTCACAAAACAGCACCTTCCTACCCCTGTGAATGTCTTCATCTGTACACTCCTTCTCGTTCCTTCCGCTCTGCTGCAGATACCTTGTGCTTAAGAATACCTAGATTCAACCAGTCCACCGTTGGCCATCGCTCTTTCTCTGTTTCTGGTCCATCGATCTGGAATGACCTCCCTCTCTCCCTCCGCCAAAAGCCTCCTTTGAAGCTTTTAAATCAGGTCTCAAGACTCATTTATTTCAAACCTAAGACTCACCTCTCTTGTTCCATCTCATTTTTGTCCCTGCCCTCAACAGACAAAACCCTATCACCCTGCCGAAGTGTATAACCTTTATATGTGTGAGTACGTGCGTGCGTGCGTGTGAGTGTATACATTTGAATTTGTAAAAACTATTGATTGTAACTGGCTGCATGTGAATGAGTGGGACGAACGAAAGCGCTATGATTTGGGTTTCTTTTTTCAAGATATGGCGCTATATAAATTCCATGTATTATTATTATTATGATTATTATTATTATCATAATCATGATCATCATATTTGTTATCAGTATCATCGTCATCAATGCAAGAGTTGCCGACTTCCTGTAATTGTTATGATGATTTTTCTCCTCCTTCTCCTCCTCCTCCTCGATGTCGTCGTCGTAATTACCATCATTATCGATGCTAGTGTGGTCCATTTCCTTTGTTCAAACATCCATATCATCATCATTATCATCATCATCATCATCATCATCATCATCATCATCATCACCATCATCATCACCACCATCATCACCACCATCACCATCATCATTGCAAGTGTGGCCAGCTTCCCTGGGTCACACCCCTATCATCTTCGTTGTCATCAACAACAGAACCGTGGCCCACTTCCATAGGTCACTAGGGGTATTATCATCATCGTCATCCTCCTCCTTCTCCTCGTCATCATCATCATCATCATCATCATATCATCGTCATCACGTCATCATCATCGCCGTCGTCATCTTCATTATCATCATCATATTTATTAACAATGTGAGTTTGACCTGCATTTCCTGGTCATATTCCCCTATCATCATCGTCGTCGTCGTCGTCATCATCATCATTTTCATCATCAACATCATTACAAGTGTGGCCCACTTGGTCACATACCCCTATCATTTTCTTTCACCTTGACCCCCGCCCCCCCCCCCCCACAGTGTTTATTTGGGGGGGGGGGGGGCAGGACTAGCACTCTGTCTGCTAGGTAGAGAGCAAAGGTTTCAGGGACTGACTTGTGACAACCTGTGCAATTTTTTTTTTTGGGGGGGGGAGGGGAATGTTGTCCACACCCCCCCCCCTTTCTCCAGGTCGCTAGGCCTACAGGGAGGTGACCATCCTTCACCAGTTCATGCACGTGCCGGGGAGGGGGGCAGCTGACAGGACAGGACAGGACAGGACAGCTCACACCCCGCCAAAGGGAATGGAAAGGAAGGGGAGGGGGCAGTGCCACTGGCTGACCACACTGGGCACTGTCAGGGCTGGGCCAAGTGGACCAGAACCAGTGACAGCAACCATCTCCTGCCATGCTTGCCCCCCCACTCCCTTCACCAATCGGGACGAGCAAAGCAATGGCGAGGACCAACAGCTGTTGAGGTAGGTCCACAGAGTATTGATAGCATGGCAACAGTCTGATCCTTTGCGTATTTTGACTAGTTTTGAACTTAGCCGCTCGTTTGTAGCCCTTGGTTTAACATCCTCAGTTTTTATCTTATTTTGCAAATCTTCCCACAACAAAGCTTTCTAGCAGAAAGTTCTGTCTCCTGGCAACAGCGTCCACCATTGTTTATGTTCAGTTAAGAGAAAAAGAGTTCACAGAATAGTGCTCTTGAGTAACATTGCAGAAAAAAAATTGACTTCATACAGGTATCTTCAGTTTTATTGCAGATTAAAGGTCACAACTGATTTGTTTTGGTTACTGAAAAAGCAGTTTGTTTATCCGTATTTCAAATGGTCATGCATGATCGCAGTGTGTGTTTTTGGGTGTTCCACCTACCGCATGGTTCTGATTGGTGGTGTGCGATTAAGCGTTGAGCATCTACTTCTAGAAAAGTGAGGTCTCTGACGCCTCGCTCCCCTACGACCTTATAGGTTATGGGACTCCTTTACCTTTTTTTTTTATACCATGTTTGTAATATCTGTTTGAACTATTGATTATTTGTCATTGGTTGTACAACTGTGTAGGATTAGGTTGAATGCATGCGCTTTGATTTGTCTTTGCAAGATATAGCGCTATATAAGTTCCATTAAAAAAAAAAAATTATCATTAATATTATTATTATTACTATTATTATTATTATTATTATATTATTATTATTATTATTATTATGATGATTATTATTATTATTATTATTATTATTATTATTATTATTATTATTATTATTATTATTATTATTATGTGGCTGATGTGGTGCTGACAATGGTGTGTTATAATGTGAGTGATGTGGTGATGACAATACTCTGTCTTATAATGTAACTGATGTGATGCTGACTATGCTGTTATAATGTGGCTGTGTGGTGCTGGCAATGCTGTGTTATAATGTGACTGATGTGGTGCTGACTGTGCTGTGTGTGTTATACTGTGACTGATGTGGTGCTGACTGTGCTGTGTTATAATGTGACTGATGTGGTGCTGACAATGCTGTGTGTGTGTTACACTGTGACTGATGTGGTGCTGACAATGCTGTGTGTGTGTTACACTGTGACTGATGTGGTGCTGACTGTGCTGTGTGTGTTACACTGTGACTGATGTGGTGCTGACTGTGCTGTGTGTGTTATAATGTGACTGATGTGGTGCTGACTGTGCTGTGTTATAATGTGACTGATGTGGTGCTGACTGTGCTCTGTGTGTGTTACACTGTGACTGATGTGGTGCTGACTGTGCTGTGTGTTACACTGTGACTGATGTGGTGCTGACTGTGCTGTGTTATAATGTGACTGATGTGGTGCTGACAATGCTGTGTTATAATGTGACTGATGTGGTGCTGACTGTGCTGTGTGTGTGTTACACTGTGACTGATGTGGTGCTGACTGTGCTGTGTTATAATGTGACTGATGTGGTGCTGTGTTACAATGTGACTGATGTGGTGCTGTCTGTGCTGTGTGTGTTACACTGTGACTGATGTGCTGCTGACTGTGCTGGGTGTGTTACACTGTGACTGTTGTGGTGCTGACTGTGCTGTGTGTGTGTTACAATGTGACTGATGTGGTGCTGACTGTGCTGTGTGTGTTACACTGTGACTGATGTGGTGCTGACTATGCTGTGTTACACTGTGACTGATGTGGTGCTGACTGTGCTGTGTGTGTTACAATGTGACTGATGTAGTGCTGACTATGCTGTGTTATAATGTGACTGATGGGGTGCTGACAATGGTGTGTTATAATGTGACTGATGTGGTGCTGACAATGCTGTGTTATAATGTGACTGATGTGGTGCTGACAATGCTGTGTTATAATGTGACTGATGTGGTGCTGACTATGCTGTGTGTGTTACACTGTGACTGATGTGGTGCTGACAATGCTGTGTTATAATGTGACTGATGTGGTGCTGACAATGCTGTGTTATGATGTGGCTATGTGGTGCTGGCAATGCTGTGTTACACTGTGACTGATGTGGTGCTGACTATGCTGTGTTACACTGTGACTGATGTGGTGCTGACTATGCTTTGTGTGTTACACTGTGAATGCTGTGGTGCTGACTATGCTGTGTTATAATGTGACTGATGTGGTGCTGACTGCTGTGTTATGATGTGACTGATGGGGTGCTGATAATGCTGTGTGTGTTACACTGTGACTGATGTGGTGCTGACTGTGCTGTTATAATGTGACTGATGTGGTGCTGACAATGCTGTGTGTGTTACACTGTGACTGATGTGGTGCTGACTGTGCTGTGTGTGTTACACTGACTGATGTGGTGCTGCTATGCTGTGTTATAATGTATCTGATGTGGGGCTGACAATGGTGTGTTATACTGTGACTGATGTGGTGCTGACTATGCTGTGTTATACTGTGACTGATGTGGTGCTGACTATGCTGTGTTATACTGTGACTGATGTGGTGCTGACTATGCTGTGTTATACTGTGACTGATGTGGTGCTGACTATGCTGTGTTATACTGTGACTGATGTGGTGCTGACTATGCTGTGTTATACTGTGACTGATGTGGTGCTGACTATGCTGTGTTATAATGTGACTGATGTGGTGCTGACAATGCTGTGTTATAATGTGACTGATGTGGTGCTGACTATGCTGTGTGTGTTACACTGTGACTGATGTGGTGCTGACTATGCTGTGTGTGTTACACTGTGACTGATGTGGTGCTGACTGTGCTGTGTGTGTTACACTGACTGATGTGGTGCTGACTATGCTGTGTTATAATGTATCTGATGTGGGGCTGACAATGGTGTGTTATACTGTGACTGATGTGGTGCTGACTATGCTGTGTTATAATGTGACTGATGTGGTGCTGACTATGCTGTGTTATAATGTGACTGATGTTGTGCTGACAATGCTGTGTTAGAATGTGACTGATGTGGTGCTGACTATTTATTTATTTATTTATTTATTTATTTATTTATACCACTTAAAGTCACGAGATTTCTCTGCGTGAAATTCAGGCTGCTCTCCCCGGGGAGAGCACGTCGCCACAAGAGCAGCGCCACCTTTTTTTTTTTTTTTGGTCTGCAACTGTATTTCTTTCCCTATCAGAGTGGCTTTTTTCTAAGAATTTTGCCAGGGACAACTCTCTTGTTGCCGTGGGTTCTTTTACGTGCGCTAAATAATTTTCTGTAACACACGGGACCTCGGTTTATCGTCTCATCCGAAAGACTAGCGCCCAGACCACCACTCATGATCTAATGGATGGGGGAAAAGTTTCGGGCCCAGACGGGATACGAACCACGCACACTTCCGACCCGGACTTTTCGCTTTCTGGACAGGCGCGTTACCTCTAGACCACCGATTCACTATGCTGTGTGTGTTACACTGTGACTGATGTGGTGCTGACTATGCTGTTATAATGTGACTGATGTGGTGCTGACGATACTGTGTTATAATGTGACTGATGGGGTGCTGACAATGCTGTGTTATAATGTGACTGATGTGGTGCTGACTGTGCGTGTTTTTAATGTGACTGATGTGGTGCTGACTATGCTGAGTTATAATGTGACTGATGTGGTGCTGACTGTGCTGTGTGTGTTACACTGTGACTGATGTGGTGCTGACTGTGCTGTGTGTGTTACACTGTGACTGATGTGGTGCTGACAATGCTGTGTTATAATGTGACTGATGTGGTGCTGACTATGCTGTGTTATAATGTGACTGATGTGGTGCTGACAATGCTGTGTTACACTATGACTGATGTGGTGCTGACTGTGCTGTATGCAGGTGGTGTCCCGGAAGGAAGAGACAGCAGCACCAGGTTGCACCACACCAGATGAAGAGTCACACCAGACGATTTAAAAATAATAATAATAATAATATAATAATAATAAGGTATGGTATCTCTATAGCGCTGAATCTTGTAAAGCAAATAGAAGGGCTTGCAATCAAATCATTTACATATACAACCTTCCACAAAAATAGAATTAACATATCACAAATGTATGCTCATTCACACGTATGCACATGCTCCCAAAAGCATGCGTACACACACACGCACGCACCACACACACACACACACACACACACACACACACACACACACACACACACACACACACACACACACACACACACCATATTTAGGTAGGGTGGTGAGATGAAGGTGGCTGTTGAAAAGTAGAAGACATGAGCGGAAGACATCAGGTAGGAAATAAGTGCGTTTTGAGGCTGGACTTGAAAGTGTCAATGTAAGCTTTTGGCGAAGTGAGAGAGGGAGGTCATTCCAGGTGAATGGACCAGAAACAAAGAAAGCGTCGGCCAACAGTGGTTTGTTTGAAACTGGGTGTTTGGTAGCGCATAGTGTCATCGGCTGAACGAAGGGAATGAGATGGAGTGTAAAGGTGAAGACAGTTACCGCAGCCAGAAATGTTTGACCAGAATGGAAAGACTTGTCCACACCAGGCAAACGTGGACACTAAAACATTTAACTCACAATCAGGAAAGTTTTGGGTGGTTGTAGTTTACGCCTGTACAGTACTATTGATGGAGCATTTCAGATAGCTTTAGTTTTTGGCGTGAGGAGGCCAGGGTTGATGGAGTATTTTTGTGGCTTCTATTTTTAGCATGAAGGATGGCCCTGGTGGAGCATTCTAGATGACTTCAGTGTTCGGGTGTACAGTAGGATCGGTTGAGTGGTTTTGGATGACTTCAGTGTTCGGGTGTACAGTAGGATCGGTTGAGTGGTTTTGGATGACTTCAGTGTTCGGGTGTACAGTAGGATCGGTTGAGTGGTTTTGGATGACTTCAGTGTTCGGGTGTACAGTAGGATCGGTTGAGTGGTTTGGATGACTTCGGTTTCGATGTGTGGGAATAGTGTTGATAGAACAGTTGGCATCACCTACATGTTGCCGTGTGGGTGTAGTAGAATGGAGTAGTTTGGGTAGCTCTCGATTTTCCACGTGGGGGATAGTGCTTGGAGTATTGTGGATGGCTTTTGACTTTCCATGCGGGGGATAGTGCTAATGGAGTATTGTGGATGGCTGCAGCTTCTGCTCTGGAGGGGGAGGGGAGGTGATGGAGCAGAATCACTGTTGGATAATGTTTCACTGACTGCTGCATTTCCTGAGAGAGGCTGACTAGTTTGGTTCTGATAAGATCACACCACTGTGTCAGAGCAAATAATTTGACATGATGCTTCTCAATCCTTGGCTCCTGATTTTTCATGTTCATGATGTGGCTTTCCCCTCACATGGCGTCCACCTGATATAGCCCTTGGGGGATGTGTGTGTGTAAATGGTGATGGGTGGGACATGGCCTCTGTGATGGGTGGGACATGGCCTCTGTGTTGGGTGGGACATGGCCATGGTTGGGACATGGCCTCTGTGTTGGGTGGGACAATGCAATGGGTGGGACATGGACATGGGTGGGACATGGCCATGGGTGGGACATGGCCTCTGTGATGGGTGGGACATGGCCATGGTTTGGACATGGCCTCTGTGATGGGTAGGACATGGCCTATGTGATGGGTGGGACATGGCCATGGGTGGGACATGGCCTCTGTGATTGGTGAGACATGGCCATGGGTGGGACATGGCCTCTGTGATGGGTGGCACATGGCCTCTGTGATGGGTGGGACATGGCCATGGGTGGGACATGGCCTCTGTGATGGGTGGGACATGGCCTCTGTGATGGGTGGGACATGGCCTATGTGATGGGTGGGACATAGGGGGTGGGACATGGCCATGGGTGGGACATGGCCATGGGTGGGACATGGCCTATGTGATGGGTGGGACATGGCCATGGGTTGGACATGGCCATGGGTGGGACATGGCCTCTGTGATGGGTGGGACATGGCCTCTGTGATGGGTGGGACATGGCCATGGGTGGGACATGGCCTCTGTGATGGGTGGGACATGGCCATGGGTGGGACATGGCCTCTGTGATGGGTGGCACATGGCCTCTGTGATGGGTGGGACATGGCCTCTGTGATGGGTGGGACATGGCCATGGGTGGGACATGGCCATGGGTGGGACATGGCCATGGGTGGGACATGGCCATGGGTGGGACATGGCCTCTGTGATGGGTGGGACATGGCCTCTGTGATGGGTGGGACATGGCCTCTGTGATGGGTGGGACATGGCCTCTGTGATGGGTGGGACATGGCCATGGGTGGGACATGGCCATGGGTGGGACATGGCCATGGGTGGGACATGGCCATGGGTGGGACATGGCTTCTGTGATGGGTGGGACATGGCCTCTGTGATGGGTGGGACATGGCCTCTGTGATGGGTGGGACATGGCCATGGGTGGGACATGGCCTCTGTGTTGGGTGGGACATGGCCTCTGTGATGGGTGGGACATGGCCATGGGTGGGACATGGCCTCTGTGATGGGTGGGACATGGCCTCTGTGATGGGTGGGACATGGCCATGGGTGGGACATGGCTTCTGTGATGGGTGGGAGGGACATTGGACATTAGTATTACGTCTGGTTTTACTGATGATGGGACTACATGAAATTTTATTCAAATTGTTTATTCATAATCATCTTCACGTTCTTTTTTACTGCTTGTTCAGGTGACAGCTCTGATACGGATGGTTTGGCTATAAAAGCCATGATGATGACGACTTAGCTTGCTGGATTTAAAGCTGTTCAGAGAATGACTCTTCCACACCCCTGACCCTGCCTGTTGGGAAACTAGAGCTCTTCAAAATGTTCCCAGTATTATGCCATCACTCCTACAGGGATTACGTCATCACTGCAAAATGTTACTTGCATTGCGTCTTCAGTCTTTTCCTTACTGAAATAAAGTATCACTTCTTTACAGCCTGACCAACCCACTCCATCCCTCCTCCTTCACCAGTTCCAAGTGTCCTCCTTCCGTTGTTGGTGAGAAAGTCAGTCCCCCTCCCTTCCCTGAATCCCAGTCTTTATCAAACCAAACTACAAAAATATTCATTGTGTATCCCCTACTTTATGATTGCTTTTACTTCTGAATTTCACTTGATTATAATCATCTCCCTTTCCTTCCTCTCCCTCCCCCTCCCCCCCCCCCCCCTCGTCCAAATCCCTTGAAAGCTCATCCCTAAGGAGGGGGTATAGAGTGAGTATAATGCTGTTGCTTGTTTATTCGTGACATGTGCGTGTGCATGAGTGTGCTTTGAACATCATTCACTCATTCGTTTTCTACTGTATGTTGCACACTCTCACAGCCACTCATAAAAATAGAGCCATCTATAACACTCACAGCCACTCATAAAAATAGAGCCATCTATAACACTCACACAGCCACTCATAAAAAAGAGCCATATATAACACTCACACAGCCATTCTTTGAAATAGAACCATCTACAATTCTGTATTGACAGGACACTATAGGTAGCCTAAAACAAAAACGCATCAGTATGTTAACGATCTGAAATAAACCTTATAATGCAATACAACTGACCCAAAACAAAGCGCAAACCACACTGTAACCACCAATCCAATACAGAAGGGGTCTATAACACCTGTAACAGGAAACTGAAAATTAATCAAAACGCATAAGCATCCTACAACTGCCAACCCGTAGCCAGTGTAAAACACCACAACCGCCAACCGTAAAAAGGTAAAAGGTAAAGGAGTCCCATAACCTATAAGGTCGTAGGGGAGCGAGGCGTCAGAGACCTCACTTCTCTAGGGCCAGCATATTGAGGGCGGCGCCCATCTCCTCTCCCTCGCTGCTTTACCTTCCCTGACCCTAAAGAGGGCAGGTACCCATTTACAGCTGGGAACTGGGGAACTGTACTGAAGCCAAGGCGCGCAAACGGTCACCCATCCAACTAGTAACCACGCTCGACGCTGCTTAACTTGGCTGGGGGAAAGCGAGTGCTCCGACCACTGAGCTATCCCGCCAACCCGTAGCCAGTGTAAAACACCACAACCGCCAACCCATAACCTTGTGTAACATACTACAACCGCCTACCCATAATCACGTGTAACACATTACAACTTTCAACTCATAACCTCATGTAACACTACAACCGCCAACCTACAGCCATACTACAACGAAACGTTTCAACTGCCAGCCCGAAACGTGTAACATTGCATTCGCCAACCCGATACGTATAACATAATTGTACAATTATGCAAACGCCAACTTGAAACAAAACGTATATGCAGACGTCAACTCTCAATCTGAAGAAACGTGTAACATGCACAACTGCGAAGTCTGGAACAACGTGTACATACTACAACCGCCACCTACTACCGCAAATCCGAACAAACTTAAACACTATAATTATCGACCCCAGAAGTGTATCTATAACAATAGTCTGAAGCACTATCACTCAACACGGAAACAGAGACTATGGGCCTTCTCGGCCATGTCGTGCGCATGAACAACGGACGGATCCTAAAGACCCCTCTATGAAGAACTTGTGCAGGGAAAACGTCCCACAGACGTGTGCAGGAGGGACTTATTAGTCCTGAACATCGATCAGAACAACTGGGCAACAACAGCCCTCTAAGGGTCAACCTGAAGACAGACTGCAGAAAGGTTTCTCCAAGTTCGAAGACGCTTGTTCAGCAGGACGAGGCAAAGAGAACCAGAAGAAAGGCTGCAGCCCAGTCTGACAGACCAGCCTCAGACTTCGATTGTCATTGCGTGTGGGACTGGCCAGCCACACCCGACGCTGTACCAGAATTAACACCTACAGCGCAACTCCATAGTCCTCCGAGACTGAAGGATGTTTACTAAAATATATGTCTTCAAACTTACCTCCTTGTGTCATAATAGACAACACGCTAAGCAATTGAATGTGAGAGAATCGACAGTAGATAATCTGCATGGTCTAAATGCTGAAATTCAGTATGATAAATTTATTAAGTCCTTGATACCTTAAAAAAACTGTTGGTAGCTGGTATTGCTTGCATGTCTTATCAAAATGTTGATTAATTTGCCTGATAAGTAGAGAAAATAAGTGTTCATTTGTCAAATATGCTGGATAAATTAAATTCTCCCAATTCAATACTTAATTATCTCAAAACAGAAATTCACGTAGGTTACGAGCAAAGGATTAAACATTTAAAGATGAAAGAACAGCAAACGTGTCGTCGCAGATCTTACAGCACCATACAAGGCCAGTGCGTTTTATTCACAAACACACACGCCAGTGCACACACACACACGTACACACACACGCACACATTCACACACACACATTCACACACACATTCACACACACACACATGCACACATTCCACCTTACGGAAGATTAGGCTATTGTTGCTGGTGACAAGGGATGACAAAATTAACAAAACTGTATATTCACACCACGAAACAAAAGAATAAATATATAACACTCACAGAGGAATATTAAATTTCTGATTAATTCTTTAAGAGCAGGTAAGATGAAAATATTTATTGTGTCAAATGAAACAATAATTATGAAAATCTATAATCATTTTGTCCTAAAAACAGCAGTTTCATGTACATAAGAAATGTACATATTCGTAAAAGCCATCTTCATTATCGTCATAATGTTTTAATGAACACATCACTCCTCTTCTGCGATCTCTTCACTGGTTGCCTGTCTCACAAAAACTGGAGTATAAAATCAATACCCTCTGTTTCAAATGTCTCCACAAATCTGCACCCTCTTATCTCTGTAACTGTCTTCACCTGTACACTCCATCCCGTTCCCTTCGTTCAGCCACAGATACTTTGTGCTTTCGAACACCCAGATTCAAACAAACCACTGTTGGCCGTCGCTCCTTCTCTGTTTCTGGTCCATCCACCTGGAATGACCTCCCTCTTTCACTTCGCCAAAAGCCTTCACTTGATACCTTCAAATCAAGCCTCAAAACACACTTATTTCCTACCTGAGACTTTCCCCCCACACATCTGTCCCTAATTTTCAACAGCATCTTTCACCATCTAAGTGTTGTTCCGTGTGTGTGTGTGTGTGCGTGTGCGTGTGCGTGCGTACGTGCGCGCGCATGGATTTGAAATCTGTTGTTCATTATGTTTAAGGAGAGTTGCATGCCTGTAAATGATTGAGTGCAAGCGCTTCGATTTCTTTGTTTTTTACAAGATTCAGCGCTATATAAATTCCATTTATTATTATTATTATTATCATTATTATTATTATTATTATTATTAATGTTTGTTGTGTTCGAGGATGACCTCCAAACAGCAGAAGAGGCAGTTGCTGTTTCGGAAATTGGGCAGAAATTTGAATATTGTGGAGATGCCTTGCTCACAACACGCAACCCTCCACCCCACTCTCTTGGTCAAGAGGGCATCCAATGGAAGTGGACTTTTCGGAGGATATTGCATTTTGAAAGATGACAGACTGGATCTGATTGATCAGGAAAAACAGAATTCACAGAGTTGGTCAAGACGTACGTTCATAGAAGGCAGTTTCAGTGCCAGGAAATGGCGTTGAATAGTGTTAGATGCAGAAGAGAAACGAAAACACAAAAAACGTACAAAAGAACCAGCTTTTTTTGTTAGTGAGATATGCATGATGCATCAAAGTGACTAGCAGTGTAAGTGCTCCTGTTTCTTTTATATGCAAACTGGTAAGGATCTTAGAGTTGAAGCTCACATGAGGATTCGTTTTAGAATAATGAGCATTTCATAACTGTAGGAGTCGGTGCTGCAGGTCTGTAATCAAGAGATGCAAGTTTATTATTCGTAGAAAATGGACAGATGATTGAATTGTTCCATAGATCAGGTGCACAATAGGTTTTTTTAAAGACCAAGAAAATGAAACCCTAAAAACATGACTCGGCTGCTCAGCACATAACCTCAACCAATGTCTATCCACACCAGCAGCTTCCTTCACATTCAATCGTTTAAAAACTGATTTAAATGCCACTCTACCTAATGTCTGGACACAGACAATAGAGGTTCCAGTTCATAAAGGTGTTAACATTTAATCGGTATTAAACAGCTTTATATCAATTTTCTTTACTTCTCATATAGGAAACATTCTTGAAAAAATTGTCCAAAAACGCCAATGGCTTTATTGTGAAAAAAAAATTATACCACTCCTACAAATCAGACAGTTTTCAAAGAGGGAGATGTACAGCTGGTCACCTAGTAAAGACAAACCATCATTGTAAAGAAATCCAAACCAAAAATTACACTGGTTACATTCTGTGATGTAAGGAAAGCTTACAAGAGGGTCTGACTAGGTGATCATTATGCAAAATGAAAATATTGGTATTGATGGCATGATGATCTAGTACTTAAAGAATATTCTGTCTGAAAGATCTATTTGTAAAAAGGTCAATGGAGTTTATGCAGACTTCACATTTTTTTTATATGGGGAGCAATTCTTGTTCCAATAATCATCATCATCATCATCATCAGACCCGTGACCTTGGCGGTCGTGGGGGAGACATAAAAGACGATGCCGTGGTAAGCCTCCTCCATCCATCTCGGTCCTCGGCTCTGCGCAGTAGTGCCGAGTCATTCATCCTGGTCCATTCTCTGATGTTGTCCATCCATGACTTGTTCTGTCTTCCCCTCCTTCTGCCACCTTCGAGTGTTCCCTGCAGTACTGTTTTGGGCAGAGTGTTGTGGCGGGTGACGTGGCCGAACCATGTCAGCTTTTTCTTCTTGACGATGGTGAGAAGGGGTTCCTGTGGACCAGCCAGCCGTGTTATTTGACTCTTGACAAATTCGTTGGTCTTTCGTTCTCTCCAGGATATGCCCAGTAGTTTTCTATGGCATTTTGTTTCGAATGACTGGATTCGCTTTGCTGTTTCAGCAGTCAATGTCCAGGTTTCACTTCCGCACAGCAGGATCGACTGAATTAGGGCTTTGTAGAGCTTTAGTTTGATTGGGAAACTGATCTCTTTACTTTTCCATATGGTGGTGAGTTTTGTCATGGAAGATGTTGCCATGGCTATTCTGACTTTGATTTCTGTCGTTGATCGCCCGTCCTTTGTGAGTGTAGCGCCGAGGTATTTAAAAGCGTCTACCTCCTCCAGTTGTTGGCCGTTCATGTGAATTTTAGCGGTGGCATTGCTCGTGCTGTTCACAAGTACTTTACTTTTCTCCGAGCTCACCTCCATCCCATATGCTCCAGCTCTGTTCTCAAGTCTGGTCGTAAGATCTTGCAGCTCTGTGTTACTTCCGCCATGAGGTCAATGTCATCGGCAAACCGTAAGTTGTTGAGGGGTCTGCCGCCAATGGAGATGGTAGGGTGGAAGTCATGGAAGGTCTCTCTCATGATGTTTTCCAAGAACAGATTGAACAGGACTGGAGATAGCAGGCATCCTTGTCGGACCCCAACTGTGGTTTTGAAGTAGTCTCCGACCTGATTGTTCAGAAGGACTGCACTGCTTGCAGTGTTGTATAGTGCTTGAATGGTTTGCACTAGTCCTTCTTCAATGCCAAACATTCTGAGGACCTGCCACAGGCCTTCGTGCCATACTCTGTCAAAAGCCTTCTTGAAGTCGATGAAGTTGTGGAACAGGTCTCTCTGATGTTGAAGATGTTTTTCCATCATGATGTGGCAGTTAAAAATCTGTTCGATTGTCAAGGAGGACAACCTGGCATGCGCCAAACGGCAAGATCCATAACCAAATAGATTTTATCTTAACACCACGGCGCTTCAAATCCAGCATCAACAGAGCCAGAACAAGAACCTACCCTGGAGCTGACATAGGCAGTGACCACGACCTTGTGCTGCTGGTATTCAAAATGAAGCTGAAGAAAAACAAACAGCCTGCAAACCCACGTATCAAATTTGACGTGGACAAACTAAAAGATCCAGATGTCGAGGAGATCTTCCAAGCTAAGCTTGGCGGACGTTTTGCGGCATTAACCCTCCTGGACAATGACATCAATGACCTCACCAACAACTTCAATGAGGCAGTCCGAGAAACAGCAGAGGAGGTACTCGGTCGTCAGAGGAATAAACACCAGCCATGGACTACCAATGACATCTTGGACCTCTGCGATACAAGAAGAGCACTGAAACCAACCAGGTCTTCCAACCCTAAAGAATACCGGGAGGCCAACAATCTCGTGAAGAAGTCAATGTTAAAGGCCAGAGAGAAGTGGGTCAGTGATCAATGTGATGAGATCGAATAAAACATGAAAGTGGGCAACAGTAAAAAGGCATACGACACCCTGAAGAAACTCACAAAACCACTTCAAACCAAATCATCAGTCATTGAAGACAGCTCCGGAAACATCCTCACAGAAAGCTCAGCTGCATTGAACAGGTGGTCTGAATATTGTCAAGAACTGTACAACTACCCAATACAACCTGACAAGAGCATAATAGAAGAGAAAGCAGCAACATCAAGAGCACCCTCGCCATTACCTATACTGAGGGAAGAAGTGGAAGAAGCCATCCACAGCTTACCAGTAGGAAAGTCCCCAGGAGCAGACAATATACCAGCAGAGCTGCTCAAGCATGGTGGCGAAACAGTCATCACATATGTTACAGCTATCTGTCAGAAGATTTGGGAGACAAAACAGTGGCCAACAGACTGGACACAATCACTCATACCCCTGCCCAAGAAGGGGAATTTACGCCAATGCCAAAACTATAGAACAATCAGCCTCATCAGCCACGCCAGCAAGATCATGCTCAAAGTTATTTTGAATCGACTCAAGAAGGAGGCAGAAGAACACCTTGCAGAGGAACAAGCTGGGTTCAGGGCAGGCAGGAGCACAATCGAACAGATTTTTTTAACTGCCACATCATGATGGAAAAACATCTTCAACATCAGAGAGACCTGTTCCACAACTTCATCGACTTCAAGAAGGCTTTTGACAGAGTATGGCACGAAGGCCTGTGGCAGGTCCAATAATCATACTCCATATTAATTCATGAACTTCCACACGCTTTGAGGGGTAATGCAACCATTATTCAATATCGCGATGACATTGCCATGTGGATCAATATTTTTCTTAAAAAGAAAAAGTAGAATGATAAATTGTGTTCAAAAGATATATCTGGACGAACTGAAAAAACACAGTAAATATATGTAACAGGATGAGCTGCAGAGAAAAAAAACTTGCTTAGACAATTTTAACAATGGAAAACAAACCAAACACATTGCTGTTATTAATGTTTGATTTGGTACATTTCAACACAAACAAGATGTCACATTCTTGGGTATACATTTAACATGCTAATTCAACTGGAAATACATAATGATGAAAACTTAATTTCAAAATCCACGAAACGTGTAATTTCTTAAAGTTTATGAGTGCCAAGTGAAGGAGCCAGATACTAAATGCTAATATTATCTACACACCTTGCTGGTTCATTGATTTCTTACAAACTGGTTTCTGGGAAAGAAGTGTATTTTTCTGCTCTACATCATGTCTTTTAAAAGGTTACACAAGGTGGATAGCAAGGCAATAGATGTAGGGCTAAGAGTTCCAAATCACGCCAGTGCACTTAACTTGCACAGCTGCTCAAGTTCTTTCCGTTTCTGAGCAAAGAACTTATCTGTTTCTAAATATGTTATTCAAAGTACTGCTGTCTCAATTCTGTTCTTCATTAACTATCTATCAACCAAAAGGAATGTCTAAAAACAGCTAGTTTGTCTCTGTTCTTCGCTAAGCTCCACTTGCCAGCGGTCAGTCAATTCAATTGGCACCCTGCTGCAGAGTCGGTCACATCGGGAGAGTGCCTTCTGTGTTTTCTGTTCTGTACTTTCTGTGAGCACAGCAATCTTTCTTTTGTCTCTTGGAGTGTATGTTTGCAGTTGTGTTTGTGCAGCTTTCCATTCAGTTGTATATGTTTGAAAGCTTTTGTGGTGTAGGTAATTGGTAAAAAAGTATATGTGCATATATTTTAACCTAAGCGTGAAATTTAAAAGCAATATGTCTGACTGTGATAGCCACAGTGGTCCTCTCCCATACCTAAAGAGGAAGTTTCTCTGCTAAACTCGTCAGATATTCATTGCAAGTTTGGGACCAATATGTGCTACTCTTCAAAAACTTGGCAAAAAAGCCCTCTGGAACAAACCCCCAATTCCCACCATCATCATCCTTCCTTAGAGAAGAACAGCAGAGTCATCTCTTGCCCATCGTTTGAATTGAATAGAGGAAAATTCAGGCAGGGAGGCAAGATAAACACAAAAAGAGGGAGATGACCATTCTCCTTACCTCTTTGCTTTACTTTCTGCTGCACCGAAAGCATCCAAAGGGCAGCTCCTCCACCACCCCAACTGCCTTTCCCTGTGTCGGACAAGAGGGCCAACCTAATGAAGCACTAGGGCAAAAAGCAGGATGGTGCCAGGCTGAAGACCAACCACACTGGCCAAGTACCGCATTCCACAAATCTACCGTACTTTGGGAGTGCCACACACAAAGCAGGAAGTAAGGTCAGCACTAATGTTTAAGGCAAATTCAGCTGACGCTTGAGTAGGGGAATGCAGAGTAGACCCCCAGCATGCAACAGTGGTGGTCACTGCAGTGACCTTAACCTGCTGGTCAGCAAGGCGATTTGTAAAGAAACTTCTGCAGCTAAGGACATCAGAGCCTAAGTTAGTGAGTGCATAGGGGGAAACTGGCAGATACTCTCAACCTTAAAGGGCATGCAACCTTTGACCTCTCACTCTGAAGAAGAAAAACACAGGTGATGCCTCACCAAAGTTACTGCAGGCAATGGATTTGCCCCATTGAGGCGAAATTCACAGAGCTCTGGAAGAGGCCAAAGATACTCAGAAACTAAGCAACTGACTTGGGAGTACAAGAAAAAAAATACTATGGGGCCAACGCCAGCATTATGGAGGTCACACCAGCCAGCAATTTTAAGAGCAGGACTACCAGCTAAGAAACAGCCAATGGAAATGTATTTCTCTGTATTGTACTCCACAGCATATTTATCTGCATGAAATTCGGGCTGCTCTCCCCGGGGAGAGCGCGTTGCCACAAGAGCAGCGCCACCCATTATTTATCATTTCCAGTCTGCATCTGTATGTGGATCAGGTTTCACAACTTTCAGTGAAGGCATTAGTTTTTAGCCTTTCTGAAGATGGAAAAAAGAGCTTCACTGAGCTCTATCTGTACTGTACAGTGTGCACTTAGCTGCTATCTGAACACATTCGAAGGTGGTTCTTTGGCTAACACAGACTTGCTTATGAAGGGGTGTTTGCAGTCGTCCCATGCTCAAACAAAAAAAATCCTGAGACATCAATATCATGTTAGAAAGTTTGACCCCCTAGAAAATGTTTATTGAAAGAACTTTCTCGAAACCTGATTTTGCTTCTTCTTCCCCTTACTGGACAGTGCTGCCAAACCCTATGCCCTAGACTTGCCAGCATGCCACTGAGGAACAGCAAAGTAATCCACAGTTTGTATGTAGATGGCGTATTGAAGTATTCTTGACACGGGGTTCACCAGTGTCCTACAGAACTGGTTAAATTTCAAGATTGCAGAGCTGTGTGCTAAAGCAATAACAACAAGAAAGTTGAGAAGAATGCTTCTCTGAGAAAAGACTAATGTATAAAACTACTGTTCATTGCCTTACAGGCCCCACACAGTGTTAACAGAGAGAGACCCTCCAGATCCCTGCCTGTGATGAACTCCAGCTGATGAAGGCAAAGCTGCTGTTGTTCATACAGCAGTAGCACTAGAGAGGTAAGTGCTTCTGCTGCCGGGCTGCAGGCGCCTATTCCTATTGTTATGACAACTGCTGGCTGGACTAGCCAGGTTCACTTGCTTTTAAAGCAAAGTGATTAACATTGGCAAACCAAACTTGGGACAGGCCATATGAAACATGAACTGTTTCTTCTATTTTATGTCTATTCACAAAAGGCGATATTAGACAAGAGAGAGGGAGGATGGGAGGGAGGGGGTATGAACAATAGAAAAGTAATGTGACAATGGAACTGTAAACTATCAACATAACAATGTAATCAATATCACGAAAAACAATGAAGAAAGCTATCAATCTATTGAAAATAAATCACAATTGTTCTGAGATGAGAGACAGAGGGGCAAATATCCTTGCTCTGGGAAGGCAGTCTGTTGCATCACATAATTATGCTACTGGAGATTACTTCTGGGACACTGCCTTAACGCCAACCCGATTTCACATAGCAATATATTGTTGCTGAAAACCTTAACCAAGAAATTTTCATGAATGTCAGGAAGGTGGTGTTTCAAAAACTGACGTTCAAAAAGAATAAGAATATTTCAGATTGTTTCACCACATATGCATATAGCATTTCTAGCAAAATTTGCCCAGAATGCATTCAGTTTCAGTCTGTTAAACAAATTATTGTTCTTACTTCCATTTGTGTATATCCAAAGTCGGAAAGAAACGTATATATTCTTCTTCAAGTGTCCGGTCTGGTCCTGCAGACATCGACGATCATGGCTTTCCATTTTTCCATGTTCTTGGTCCCTCTCATGAGCTCATTGTTGGTGCCCTCTTTATTCGTTGCGAATTTGTTTAAGCTGTGTGAATTTTGTGTGTTGTGTTCCTCTGCTCTTGTTTCCACATGTTTTGCCACTCCATAACAGTTTCTCTAGTCCATCAGCCCTGATTATATGGCCGAAAAATGTGAGCTGTCTTTCTCTGATGGTGTTGAGAAGGGATCTCTTGTATCCAGCTATTTCCATTACTTCTGCATTTGTTTTTCTTTTTGTCCATGGGACTTTCATGATTCTCCAGATGAACCACATCTCCACTGCTTCTAGTCGCTGTTCTGTGTCCTTGGCTAGGGTCCAGCACTTGCATCCGTACAGAAGAATGGACCATACGTAGGCTCTCACAACATGGATCTTTGTCTTGAGGCTTATCTTACTGTTGGTAAAAATGCATTTCATGTTGTTAAAAGTTGCCTTAGATTGACTGATTCTCTTCTTGATTTCTGTGTCACACTTGCCGTCCAGGGTGATAGTACAACCAAGGTATTTAAAGGTGTTTACTTGTCTGATTCTCTCTCCTTTACAGGCTGTGTTGCATTGTGGTATAACAGCTTTTTTCGAGATCACCATGCATTCTGTCTTCTTTGCATTGAGCTGTAATCCTTTCTTTTCGCTTTCGTCTGTTACTGTTGTTAATATATTTTGCAGTTTTTCTTCAGAGTTGGCGATAAGGACTGTGTCATCTGCATATCTCAGGTTGTTGATGTTGTGGCCACTCACACTAATTCCCTCATGATTCTCAATATTTCGTAGAATTACGAAATATTCTACGAAACGTGTATAAGGTCAGAAAAAGAAGAATTACAGAAAGAGTATCCTGTATCTATTTGCTTTTTCCTTATATATTCCCAGCATGCATTCTCGACTATGTGATAACTCTCATGAACAGATTTAGGAATAGTCAGGTCATATACAGAGTTTAAACTACTTGTCCCTTTTTTGAAGCTGCATTAACTTTCTCATTATATTACTTATTGCAATGGGATGGTATCCAGCAAAAAGTAATATTGGTACCTCTTTAATATCAGGAAGTGGATGAGAATGTTAATTTCGGTTACAAAATTCTGTCTAGCTTTCGAGTCTGGATGTCTGAGAGATTCTAAAACTGACTTTGATTTAACGCACATAAGAACCTGTTGTATGATTCTTGGAAAGTCAAGCAAATAGTATATATCTACCTTTGCGCCTGTCGGCAGCACTGTGTGTGGCTCTGTGTTTGAATGCTGGATGTGTGTGTTTTTCTGCTTCCTTTCCAGAAATTTTTACATCTTCTTGTTCGTGTTTTCACCCTGAGTTATTTGGTCAGAACATTTTCCTTTGTTATTATCTACTTTTTGAGATATTTCGATTTATATTTTTTCATCTTTGTTTGAATTGCTCAAAATTTGATTCGACTTATGAATTGTGTTTACCTGACTGTGCTGGTCTTTGTGACCCACTTTAATCTGACCCTACTGCCGTTCAACAAATTGCACGTGATTCACGAACTGACACCACCCCCATCAATCAAGTCTAGTGTGTGTTGTTCTGCTACCATGGCAGTGAGAGCCGCCGACATTAGAGCTATGCTCGCACCTGAGATTTGTCAAAAACAGTACACGCTTGCTCCTGATATTAAGCAGGTATAACACACTTAGGCATTCATTGCCGCAAAACCAGACAGGGGAACACGGGCAGGCCAACGTCATCGCCAGTGGTGGGCTTCCCTCTCCAGTCTCCCCCCTCACCTCTGACGTCACTTCTGTTACCCCTGACAACGCTTCTTCCCCATGCTGCTGTCCACCCGCCCCTTAAGCTGTTCACTGTTCTGTTGTTTGTGACTCTGATAATGTTTTTTGTTCTGATGATGATGATGTATACCATGATGTGTTTCAAACACAGAATCCCCTGATTAGCACAGTTTTTTCACCATCTTCTACTCCTGATTCACCATCCAAACTCTTGTCTGTTCTTCTGCTAGCCGCATCTCCACCATCGCCTTTGTCCTCTTCCTCTGATACTTGTCCAAACTCACCACTTTCATCTTCAACCTCTCCACCTCCTTCAGATCTCCTTCAAGTTTGTTTGTTCAATGTGCAGTCTGTCTGTCCAAATGGAAAAGCCGACTACATTTCTGATGTTATCTCTGAAAAAAACTTTGACTTAACCTTCCTCACCAAAACTTGGTTTAAAACCCCACAGGCCATAACCAAAAATAAAACAGCTGCCCTCCCCTGGTTAAAAAACCCTTTTTTTTTCCCCGACCCCTCTCAGGAGGGGGGGATTGCCATCATTCTAAAAGCCCAACATTGGAACCGTCTCTTCTTTCAGTCAAAACTTCAATTCTCAAATAAAATTCTTTTAAGTTTGCAAAATCAATCCAACCACCGGGCCCAAACTCAAATTACTTCTGCTCCTTTTTACCGCCCACCTCCCCACCCTTTTTAAAACAACCAAAAAACCTTCTCTTTTTCCCAAAAATTTCCGCCCCTTCCTCAAACCACACGGCCTCCCCCACAAAACGAAAATTTCTTGGTGATTTCAACTTCCATTTCGACAACCATCTTCCCCAGTTCAAAACGCTTTCTCTTTCTCTGCCCAGCCATTCTCTCCCCAAAAACGGGAAAAAACGAAGCAACACACAAAATAGGGTCATATTTAGACTCTAAATTACAAAACTATCATTTAACTTCTCACACCCTTGTTTCTGCACCGGGAACTGCACCTGATCATTCCCCCCATTTTTTTTCTTTTCTTAACATCAAAAAAACCTGCCCAAAAGAAAAAAAGGTTACTCGTCGCAATCAAAAGGCCTTAGACTTTCCCAAACCTCTTTTCCCACAAGCTTCCGAACGTTTTTCAAAAACCCTGACCAACTTCCTCTCTGATCCTATAACCTTTTCCCCCCGCCAACTGCTTGATGACATGCCCCCCCTACTGACCATCTCCTCCCTGACAGACTCGGCGCCTTTTAAATACCCAAACATCTTGAAATGTAACAACCTCACAGAAGAGGGGTTTTGGGATCATTTTTTTCTAAGAAGAAAAGGAAAAAAATTTCCCAAATTTTAAACTAAAAGGTAATTTTCTACCGGAAAATTTTTTCCCTTTTTTTTAAAAACTCCCCCCTTTCCCAAATTTTCCTCCCAAGGGTAAAATTTTAAAGCCAATGATTTTCCCCCTTTAAATGGTATGGTTGCTTTTTTTAAGGGGTCGGGTTCAGTCAAGAAGTTTTTTGTACTGCTACGGATCCATGTAACCCATTTACAACCGGTCGCATGGGGGGGGGAAAACCCCCAAAAAGAAAAAACCCAAAACAAATGGAGACTTGGAGAGGAGATTGGGCGCCCCCAAAGAATATCCTAACCCCAGAAAACAAAAAAGAAAATGCAAACCGAAATGATACCAAATGGGTTCGGGGCCCCGGGGTTTTACCAACGACCCCCGGCTTTCCTTTGGGTTCAACCCCAAAGGGAATGACAAGTCCTACGGGGGATTTAAAACATTATTTAAAGGGCCCCCAGAGAACAAATCACCATTGGTACATGGAACCCGTACCCCACACCGGGGGAAAAAACCAAAGCCCTAAAAGTATGAGCTTACCAAATCAAGGGGACTTTTTTGGCTAAAAGTGAGATGGACGGGTTTTGGGCAAACCCTTGACTGAAGAAGGAAACAAATCGGGTACAGTGGCCAAGGGGAAACACACCAAAAAGGAGGGGCTTTTAATTTTCAAAAAAAAAAGGGAAGGGAGTGGGTGGAAATTATCACTGTAAAACCGGGCTTCCAGCGGGATTTTTCACACCCGGGGTGCCCGGCCAACCCCAAGAACAACCCCAAATCATAAAAAACTATGCACCATCATCTGCCCCAAACAATGAAAAGTAAAAAATTTTTAAATAAAGATCTTGAAGCCCAAAATTAAGAAAATCCCCAAAAAGGGGACATCACATCACCCAAAGGGGAATTTTTAACCCCAAAATAGGCCCTTTGCCCCCCCCCCCTCTTACAACCAAGGGGCCGGAACATTGGCCATTTTTAAACGGGGAAAGACCAAGCCCGGGGGACTACCGGGCTGGATTTTTGCCGCCCCCCAAAACCCTTCCCCATTGCCAAAAACCCTCTACCCCCAAAAGGGCATAAAGGGAGAAAACCCTGGCATGCGCCAAATGGCAAAAACCAAAACCCAAATAGTTTTTAACTTAACCCCAAAGGGCGCTTCAAAACCCCCGAAATAAACAACCCAAAAACCAAAGAACCAAACCCCTGGAGCGACATGGGCAGGACCACGACCTTGTCCGCGGGTATTCAAAATGAAGCTGAAAAAAACAAACACCTGAAAACCCCACGTTTTAAAATTTTCCCGTGGAAAAAACAAAAAAATCCAGATGTCGGGGAGATTTTCCAAGCTAAGTTTGGGGGACGTTTTTGCGGCTTTAAAACCTCCTGGACAATGACACAATGACCTCCCCAAAACAATTTTCAATGAGGCAGTCCAAAAACACAGAGGAGGTCCCGGGTCGCCCCAGGGGAAAAACACCAAAAGGACTCCCAAATGACATTTTGGGGCCCTTTGGGCCATAAAAAGAAGAGCACTGAACCCCAAACCGGGTTTTCCCCAACCCAAAAAATCCCGGGGAGGCCAAAAATCTCGTGAAGAAGTCAATTTTTAAAAAGGGCCAAGAGAAAGGGATAAAGTGATAAAAGTGATGAAAATCAAAAAAACATAAAGGGGGGCAACAGGAAAAAAGGAAATACGACACCCTGAAAAAACTCCAAAACCCTTAAAACCCAAAACATCATCTTTGAAAACCCTGGGAAACCTCCTCACAAAAAAAGCTCACTGCTTTAAACGGTGGTTTTAATTTTGGGTCAAAACTGAAACAACTCCCCAAAAAACAACCTGACAAAGCATAATAGAAGAGAAAGCGGGCAACACCCAAGAGAAACCCTCTCCTTTAAACCCTAGACTGAGGGGAAAGAAGGGGAAGAAGCCACCCCGCAGCTTACCGTAGAAAAGTCCCCGGGGAGAAAACAATAACCAGCAGAGCTGCTAAAGCAAGGGGGGCGAAACATCATCACAATGTTACAGTTTATCTGTAAAAAGTTTTGGAGACAAAACGGGGCCCAACAGACTGGACACAATCACTCATCATACCCCTGCCCAAGAAGGGGAATTTTTCCCCAATGCCCAAAACTATAAACCCAATCACCCCTCATCAGCCACGCCACAAAAATCATACTCAAAGTTATTTTGAATCGACTCAAGAAGGGGGCAGAAGACACCTTTTCAAGAACAAGCTGGGTTCCCGGGGGGCAGGAGACAATCGAACAATTTTTTTAAATGCCCCATCATGATGGGAAAAACAAACTCAACATCAGAGAGACCCGTTTCCAAAAACTTCATCGACTTCAAAAAGGCTTTTGACAGAGTATGGGCACAAAAGGGCCCGTGGCAGTCCTCAAAGTTGGCATTTAAGAAGGACTGTGCAAACCCTTCAAGCACTATACAACACTGCAAGAGTGCAAATCCTTTTGAAAAATCCCGGGCGGAACTACTTCAAAACCACAGTTGGGTCCGACCAAGGATGCCTTTTATCCCCCGTCCTTTTTTCAATCTTTTTTGGGAAAAAATCATAGAGAGAAACCCCCAAGACTTCCACCCTAAACCTCTCCATTGGCGGCAGAACCCCTCAACAACTTACGGTTTCCGATGACATTGACCTCAGGGGGGAAGTAACACAGAGCGCCAAAATCTTAAAACCAAAAAAAAAGAACAGAGCTGGAGCATATGGGGTGGAGGTGAGCTCGGAGAAAAGTAAAGTACTTTTTGAACCAAACAAACCACCGCTAAAAGTTCCCTAACGGGCCCCAAAAACCGGAGGAGGAGACCTTTTAAATACCTTGGGGCTACAAATCACAAAGGGCCGGGGGAAACGACGACAGAAATCAAAGTCCCAAAACCATGGCAAAAAATCTTTCCCCTGACAAAACTCAACCCCCCAATGGAAAAGTAAAGGGGAATTTAGTTTCCCAAAACAAACTAAAGCCTAAAAAAGCCCTAATTCAACTACCTGCTTAACGGAAGTGAAACCTGGAAATTTACTGCTGAAACAGCAAAACGAAAAAAATTTATTTTGAAACCAAAAGCCAAGAAAACTACTGGGGATATCCTGGGGAAAAACGAAAGACCAACGAAAATTTTCAAGGCAAATTTAAAACGCTGGGGAGGTCCACAGGGAAACCCTTCCACCATCGTCAAGAAAAAAAAACGACATTTTGGGTTTGGCCCGGGCCCCCCGCCACAACACTCTGCCCAAAACAGTACTGCAGGGAACACTCGAAGGTGGCAGAAGAAGGGGAAGACAGAACAAGTCATGGATGGACAACATCAGAGAATGGACCAGGATGAATGACTCGGCACTACTGCGCAGAGCCGAGGACCGAGATGGATGGAGGAGGCTTACCACGGCATCGTCTTTCATGTCTCCCCCACGACCGCCAAGGTCACGGGTCTGATGATGATGATGCTCTTTTTAAGCTAACCTAACTTAATTTTAAAAAGGGTTGGAAGGGTTTATGAGGTATTTGTCTAATTTTGTGTTTGAAGGTTTCAAGCTTGTGAATTTAGAAGTTATTATTTCGAACAAGGGAGCAAGTGGCAAATTCGAACTTAGTCATTGTCTTTGTTGTACCAGGTTCGATTTGGGGCAGAATATTGTTCAGCTAACAAAAACCTGAATACAACTAAGGCTTATCACTCTGTATGATATATATGTGTAAAAGCCTAGTGTGGTTTTGTAATGATTGTTATTATTAAGAATGCAAACTTCTATTTTTTGTGAGGAATGACATAGTAATGTTTAAACTGGTGCAATGACTTGGGAATGTCATTGGGGGTTCATCGAATTAAATTAATGTGAGTTAATGTTTACACAGTTTCATAGGATAGACCATCAGCTGTCCTCAAGTAAATGAAACATGTGTAAGACTAGTTATTGAACACGGTGATTTTAGTGGATACGTTTGATTTGTTGTGAGGATAATTGTTCTCATAAGAGTTGGGAAATGGGTGAGCTGAGAGTATATTTTGAAGATTTGTTCTATTATGGCAAACTCTGGTTAGAGTTTCCGTTTTGCTGTGTGGGTCTTGTGATGATTGGTATCCTTGATCCTGTGATAAGAGTGTGATTTCATGAAGAGATCAAATGGTTTATTGATTGTTCCTTTTATTTCAGGAACATCGCTAACGTCATCGTCTCTGTAGCATCGTCTCATCGTAACATGAAGCATCGTTATCATCGGTTCATGTTGTGAATCTTTTGTTTCCTGATCTGAGACATCCATGATTGGTTGGTAGTGAGGACTGGACAAAGTAATTAACAGAATAGTTTGTGTTTTAAATTGTATTTGTAATACAATTGGTGATGTGTGTGAGTGTAGTTTAGTAGTAGTAGTAGTAGTAGTAGTAGTAGTAGTAGAATAAATTTGTGAACCCAACTTGCTTGGCCTGAAGGATCACATTGAATGAATGTTGTTGTTCGTCACATTCATAGTGTTTCAGTGTGATTGCTGAGTGAGTTGAGGTAATAATTTTCACTACTATTTACTGTCTCCCTTTTTATAGTTCTTTTCTATTTTTCTTCTATCCTCTTTCTATCCCCCCTTTATCACTCCCAGCCCACCAGTAGGCGAGCCCTAATCCTCTTTAGGGATACTAAAGACAATAGGATAAGTTTAGGATCCCATTTCTGGTGCCGGATTGGATGGTGCCGGTAATCGGGGTGGTTACCTAAAGAATTCCTGATTAGGACTCTCTACAATAGCGAAGCGCAAACGCCGGCAACTAGAACGGCAGTGGAGGAAGTCAAAAACCGAAATCAACAAACAGCTTTTCCGAAAACAAATAAACAAAGTCAAACTCTTAATCCATTCAGCAAAGACAGACTGCTACTCTTCCCAAGTTCTCTGTGCTACATCCATAAAATCTCTTTTTTCCCTCACCTCAAATCTCCTTGGATTTGCAAAAACAACTCCTCTGCCTAACACCCACAGCCTGTCTGAACTTCCATCCATATTTTCTGCCTTCTTCTCAGACAAAGTTCGAAACATACGCTCCAGACTGGATCAGACTCAATTCCAGCCTGCGCCTCCTGATCCTCTCTTTTCCTTCCATCCCACAAGTGAAAAAGAAATGACAATTCTGAAGGAAATGACTATAAAATCATGCGACCTTGATCCCATACCTGCTCCTGTTTTCTCACAATGCCTTCCACAACTTGTACCTATTATCACTAAAATACTAAACTCATCTCTTGTGTCAGGAAATTTTCCATCAGCTCTTAAAACAGCAATAGTCACACCTCTACTGAAAAAGCACGACCTCGATCCCAACATTCTGAAGAATTATAGGCCTGTCTCAAACTTACCCTTTGTCTCTAAAGTACTAGAAAAAGTCGTTCTCAAACAGCTCAACAGTCACCTTCATTCCAATGATCTCCTTCCCACTTTTCAATCTGCCTATCGCCCCAACCACAGCACCGAAACCACCCTAGTCCACACTTTAGATACACTTCTACTTGCTTCTGATGCAAACAAAAATCTCCCTCCTCACTCTTCTTGACTTATCTGCAGCCTTTGATGCCATAGATCACTCAATTCTTCTTTCTCGCCTCCAAAATACGTTTGGTATTAACGGCACAGCCCTCACCTGGTTTACTTCATACCTCACAGACAGGTTCCAGAAAGTTATTGTAAACAAAATTCAATCAAAACCTGTCAAAATGGAATGTGGAGTCCCGCAGGGATCAGTCCTGGGCCCTGTTCTCTTTATTCTCTACACTGCTCCACTCTCACATATAATAAACAACCACCATATTGATCATCATTTCTATGCCAATGATACTCAGCTTCAGTGCAGTGATGCTGTTGAAAACTTGCCTTCCCTCCTGACAAATATGTCCTACTGCCTTCAAGACATTCAAAACTGGATGACTCAGAACAAGTTACAACTTAATGCCGATAAAATCGAAGCCATGCTCATAGGGACCCAACATAAACTTTCCTCTATCGCAAAAACTTCAATAGAATTCAGCAATACGTCAGTTCCTTTGTCCAACTATGTGAAGTATTTAGGAGTAGTTCTTGACAACATACTCTCTATGAAAAAATTCATCACCCAGACCTGCCAGTCTTGCTACTATCAATTACGCGCATAAGCGCGATTCGCAAGTATCTGTCCACTGATGCAACTTCCAAGCTTGTCACATCTCTCATTCTTTCACGTTTACACTACTGTAATTCTCTTTTGGCTGGCCTACCAGCATCATCTATCCACTCTCTTCAACGCATACAAAACTCTGCAGCTCGACTGGTCCTAAGAAAGAAAAAAATCTGAACACATCACTCCTCTTCTGCGATCTCTTTACTGGCTGCCTGTCTCACAAAGACTGAAGTATAAAATCAATACCCTCTGTTTCAAATGTCTCCACAAATCTGCACCCTCTTATCTCTGTAACTGTCTTCATCTGTCTACTCCATCCTGTTCCCTTCGTTCAGCCGCAGATACTTTGTGCTTTCGAACACCCAGATTCAAACAAACCACTGTTGGCCATCGCTCCTTCTCTGTTTCTGGTCCATCTACCTGGAATGACCTCCCTCTTTCACTTCGCCAAAAGCCTTCACTTGATACCTTCAAATCCAGCCTCAAAACACACTTATTTCCTACCTGAGACTTTCCCCCCAAATATCTGTCCCTAATTTTCAACAGCATCTTTCACCTTCTAAGTGTTGCTCCGAGTGTGTGTGTGTGTGTGTGTGTGTGTGTGTGTGTGTGTGTGTGTGCGCGCGCTCGTGTGTGTGTGCGTGCATGCGTGCGCGCGCATGGATTTGAAATCTGTTGTTCATTATGTTTAAGGAGAGTTGCATGCCTGTATATGATTGAGTGCAAGCGCTTCGATTTGTTTTTGTTTTTTTACAAGATTCAGAACTATATAAATTCCATATATTATTATTATTATTATTATTATTATAAAGCCATCAAAATTGCAATTAATTTTGCAGTAAAGATAGAATGATTCTTCCCAATATAATATTATACATGAATTGCCTAAGGTTAGGCGTGAAGCCCACCAACTCTGTTGCTCTGAACATCTTGGGCACACTCTCAGGGCCGGTTTCAGTGTGGGAGGTGTCACAATTACATGAACCAAGGTGATATATCAGGTCAGATGGGGGAGGTGTCACAATTACATGAAACAAGGTGATATATCAGGTCAGATGGGGGAGGTGTCACAATTACATGAAACAAGGTGATATATCATGTCAGATGGGGGAGGTGTTACAATGACATGAAACAAGGTTATATATCAGGTAAGGTGGGGGAGGTGTTACAATTACACGAAACAAGGTGATATATCAGGTAAGGTGGGGGAGGTGTTACAATTACACGAAACAAGGTGATATATCAGGTAAGGTGGGGGAGGTGTTACAATTACACGAAACAAGGTGATATATCAGGTCAGATGGGGGAGGTGTTACAATTACACGAAACAAGGTGATATATCAGGTCAGATGGGGGAGGTGTTACAATTACATGAAACAAGGTGATATATCAGGTAAGGTGAGCCTTGTTGAAAATTCTGACGCATTTGTTTTGATGAAATGAGAAGAGTCTACCTGCTCTCCCTGTCGTTGATGAGCCACCCCTAGTGCACCAGTCTCTCTACAGCTTGTGCCTTCTATCTTCACTGACTAGGGGTTTCGTCATTGCACTTTCAATATTTGATGGCTGGCAAGTGGTGCTTATTTCAGATGCGCTCTTCTCTCTCTCTCTCTCTCTCTCTCTCTCTCTCTCTCTCTCTCTCTCTCTCTCTCTCTCTCTCTCTCTCTCTCTCCCTCTCTCTCTTGCCTCTTGCCGTCTCCTCTCTGTTTTTACTTTATCCATATTACTTAATTTCAATCAGTTATATTAATGTTCAATTTATTTGAGAATTCTATGTTTATTAACACATATCTCTTTTCTAAAAAAAAAATGTAATGCATGTACCTCTTGACATTAAAGTTCAGGTCAGTTAGGGATTATGTATTGTTAAATATATACTTATCTTTTTAAATCATGATGTTGTATTAGGGTTTTTCCACTTGTTTTATTGATATTCCCAAATCAGGGCGAGGGCCGGATGGAAAAAAAGTATGCGTATGCTTATTCAGTTACCCTTGAAAAATAAAGGTTGATTCAGTCAGTCACTTAGAGAAGTTCGTCAAAATTCTCAACAAGACTCCCCTTACAAAGTTAATGTCACCTTGTTGTATGTAAGTACACCTGAGACTTATGTAATCCACAGTAATATAGATAAAATTATAGCAAACATCACTTGCTTTATCAGCGGTTCCCTAGATTCCACCATGGGAAGACAAACATACCAAACTTTATATTGATTACACAGGGAGAAAAGGACAGGGATCAAAACCTGCTCACACCTGGGATTCAAAATCATATAGGCTGTAAGCATTCAAATCACATGCTAGTATACATGGACAGGTCTGGTTTAGAATTGAGTAAGAGTGGTGCTGCATTCATTAGATCCCATTTAAAAGTTTTAAAAAATGGTTGTGTTGGAAAAGGTTTTTTAATCACGTCTGAGTTATTTGCAAATTGAATGGCATAGAAGTACCTTTCAACTACTTTTCCTGACATGTAATAAATAATAATAATATAGGGAATTTATAACGTGCTGTATCTCGTAAAACAAAAAAAAGGGAGGGCTTGCACTCAAATCATTTTCACGCATGCAATTTTCCTCAAATGTAACAGATTTCAAATTTATGCGCACGCACACGCGTACTCACAGTCCTTCTGATGAGGCTACAAACCGAGGCCCCATGTGCAAACGCACGCAGAACATCTTTCGCACACTTAAATCCTGTTCCGCTTTTCGAAAGAGTAGACCATTGTGTGCCGGTGGGAACAGATGACAAAATTTGCAAGCACACTTTCGAACAGAGTGCTTATTCCATTATCTTCGATATAAATATAAAACAAAATAGATAAAATAAATGCACACACACGTGTGTGCAAACACACTTAAGTGGAGATGGAAATGAAGGATGCTGTTGAAAAGTAGGAACACACATAAGGGAAAGTCTCAGGTAGGAAATATGTGCGTTGAAGGCTGGGTTTGAAGTTATCAAATGAAGGCGTTGGGCGAAGTGAAAGAGGGAGGTCATTCCAGGTGGATGGACCAGAAACAGAGAAAGAGCAACGGCCAACAGTGGTTTGTTTGAATTTGGGTGTTCGAAAGCACAAAGTATCTGCGGCTGAACGAAGGGAACGGGATGAAGTGTACAGGTGAAGACAGTTACAAGGATAAGAGAGGGCAGATTTGTGGAGACATTTGAAACAGAGGGTATTGATTTTATACTTCAGTCTTTGTGAGACAGGCAGCCAGCAGAAGAGATAGCAAAAGAGGAATGATGTGAAATTTACAATATCACTTTTTGTGGTAATTCAATATAGTTTTTATTCGCTTTCAAACATTGGGAATTCTGAATAAGAACACGCTAGTTTTGTAAATTTTCTCATACCATGTTTTGTATATAAAGGTGGTGGGATAAACATACATTGTCTTGCATGTAAAGGTACTGGGATAAACATTGTCTTGCATGTAAAGGTACTGGGATAAACATACATTGTCTTGCATGTAGAGGTACTGGGATAAACATACATTGTCTTGCATGTAGAGGTACTGGGATAAACATACATTGTCTTGCATGTAAAGGTGCTGGGATAAACATATTGTCTTGCATGTAGAGGTACTGGGATAAACATACATTGTCTTGCATATAAAGGTACTGGGATAAACATACATTGTCTTGCATTTAAAGGTACTGGGATAAACATACATTTTCTTGCAGGTAAAGGTACTTAGATAAAAATTTGGGTGCCATTGCATTGGGGTCCTGACTGGAATGAGTTGATAGATTTCTTAGCAAAATGCGTTGCTCCAGAATGTAAATATTTCCATCGAAGTGTTTTTAAGACTTTATTTTGATTGTGTTGCCCACGAAATATAGAACATAATTCATATACTACATCTGAATGCTTGGAAAACTAAATATCAAAACAAAATGCTCTCTGCACTTGTTCTGCTATTGTACGAGTCCATCATGCAGTGTTTTGTTTTAATGTGCTTAGTGTTTGTATTAAAAAAAAGCAAAGAATAAATGCAAGTGAACAACATATGGTTCTGAGTAGCATGTCCCTACAGTTGCAGAAAGTATTTGCCAGTCACTATTAGGAGAGCTACTGTAAATTTAATTTTCCAGACTTAACTGTCCATTTACATTATTCACCCTTCCACCCTCCCACTCATCCACAGTTTTGCTGTACATTTTTAATGTGAACATATAAATGCCTAAATTACCATGTAGTGAACGGACATTAATCTAATGAGAACACACACAAATGCACGAACGCACATGCATGTGTGCGCGCTCTCTTTCCCTCTCTGTCTCACACACAAAAATCAATATATAGATTCTGTTAACATTATTCTCAGTAGAATAGTCGCATTTTGTCTTTAGTTTTAAAGGGAGAGGTCTTGACAACATTCTAAACCAGAGCTGCTTTCTGCAGTCACTCTTTGTGATAGGTGCTAATGAGGGGGTACAAGACAGGCAGGTGCTAATGAGGGGGTACAAGACAGGCAGGTGCTAATGAGGGGGTACAAGACAGGGCAGCACACCCTCACTGGCCAGAACAGCCTCCACAGCTCGCCATCCTTGCTTCCTGACTGGGCCGCCACCTCAAGTTTGGCAACTGAAGTCAGGAGGAAGAGGAGGCCCTCAACTCAAGCTGTAAACACGTCTGTTGTCGTCATTTTATATATTTATCTATTCATTTTTATTTCGATGATAACAGAATAAGCACTATTGTGGGTGTGGGTTTTTTGCATCCAGTCCCCATGTGTATGCAGTTTTGTAAATTTTGTCATCTGTACCCATCAGCACGCAATAGCCCATTTTTTCCGAAAAGCAGAACAGATTTTAGCATATGCACAAGATGTTCTGCATGAGTTCACACAGGGGGCCTCGTTTTATAGTCTCAGTCAAAGGACTTTTGAGGGGAGTGTAGACGGCACTGATGTTAACTCCAGAGAAAAATATCTTCTTCAAAGGGATTTGAACCCCAGTCAGCAGATCACAGCCTATTATGTCGAGCCCTTGTAAACCCAGAGCACTGTCTGACCACACTCTGCTTTTAGAATTAAGACCACCCTAACAGAGAGAGTGCGTTTGTCTTGTTTTTGTTTTGCTTTCATGTATTTTGTTTAAAATAAATGGTTTAATGGTGTCTGCTCAGACCTAATGAACTTTGGAAGATAGAAATCCAAGCTGCACAACAACAACTTCAACGACAACAACAGCGACAAGCAGGACAAAGGAGCATCAACACCCACAGCAATGCTTTCTTTTTTGCCGATTCATCTTCTGTGATGTTCCTGCATGCTCTGCTGTCCCATTGGACTCCCTCTGCCCCATTGATGCCCAGATTCGTTATGGCACATCATCAACACTCAGGAGTCAACAGGGAGCCCATCAGTGTTGGGCTGCCCTGAGGCCACTAGCCAGACGAACCCTGCACTGTTTCTGGGTCACGTTGGTTTTGTTCAATGGAGCCTGTTTTGAGCTAACATAAGCAGGACACCACCTAATAAGCCTTCTACCGATGACAGTGATATTGCAGTTATGGAACCACACTGAGTGAGATGCCCTCCTGGGATGCAGCAGCGGCAGCAGCAGCAGCAGCATTAGTAGTAGTAGTAGTAGTAGTAGTAGTAGTAGTAGTAGTAGTAGTAGTTGTAGTAGTAGTAGTAGTAGTAGTAGTAGTAGTTGTAGTAGTAGTAGTAGTAGTAGTAGTATAGTGGTAGTAGTAGTAGTAGTAGTTGTAGTAGTAGTAGTAGTAGTTATAAGGTAGGAGCAGTAGCAGTAGTAGTAGTAGTTATAAGGTAGGAGCAGTAGCAGTAGTAGTAGTAGTAGTAGCAGTAGTAATTATAAGGTAGGAGCAGTAGTAGTAGTAGTAGTAGTAGTAGCAGTAGTAATTATAAGGTAGGAGCAGTAGCAGTAGTAGCAGTAGTAAGGTAGTAGCAGTAGTAAGGTAGTAGTAGTAAGGTAGTAGAAGGAGGAGGAGGTGGAGGAGGAGTAGGATAAGTAGTGATATTAGTAATAGTAGTGGTAAAAGTAAGTTACGAGTGAGTAAGTAAGGATATGTTGCGCCCTAATCTGTCTTATGAGTAGCTCAAAGTGCTAACAAACAGAGGCCGAAGAGTTACACAGGCTGCCAAACAAAATAAGAAATGTAGGCAGCCACACACCCCACCAACCCTTCCTCCTCACTGGCTACCCTTCATTACTTACATGCCTCCCACATGAAAACACGCCATCCTGCCACATTACAACATGTAATGATGTTTAAGTGATTGGCCTTTGCGCCCAATGGCAGCAGGATGTGTCTCTCTGTCTTTGAGTGTTGTTTTTGTGCATATTTCCTCCATAAAGCAACACAAATTTGATATCTAGTGTTTGTGACTCCACCTTGCATTGACTGGCCAGATTAGTTTTTCTTAATATCATTTACATTTTGAATTACTTTAATTTATAATTTTCATTTTCTGATATATTTTTGATGATTCAACTGACTTAATGGTTTGTATTCAACTGACATTGCCGGTCCTTGTGACTCATTTTACTGTAACCCTGCTGCCGTGTGAGCAATTTCCTGAAACACAATTTCCTGAAACACGAACTCAGATCCTGCCCCCCCCCCCCCCCCACAACAACCACCCAGTGTTTCTCCTTCCACGGATATGAAACTAACTGCCAAAGACATGAGAGCTTTGCTCTCACATGGGTTTTACAACATACCATACAGACTAAAATGACACATTTCAACCTTAAGAATCAACCACCCCAAAACTAGATGAGGTACCTGTGCTGGCAGACATCATCCCCTGTGGCCCCCTACATCTGTCTCCATCCTCATTTCTGACGTCACTACCGCTACCACCATAACCAAGGACAACACTGCTTCCCTTCCCTCTGATCAACCTGTTTCTTCCTGTGTTAATGACTTTGATAAAAAGTGTTCTGATGGTTATGGTTATCATGGTGTGTATGAAACTGTAAATCCCCAAACTTGCCCAGTTCTTTCACCAGCTTCTACACCTGACTCTCAATCTAAACTTTTGTCCGCTCTCCCACTCTCCACATCTCTATCATTGCCTTCATCCTCTTCCTCTGACAGTTATCCTAATTCACCAGTTATCATCAACCTCTCTGCCTCCTTCAAACCTGCTTAACATGTGCTTGTTCAAGTGCAATCTGTCTGCCCAGAAGGTAAAGCTGACCTCATTTCTGATTTCATTTCTGATAAGAATATTGATCTAACATTTCTTACAGAAACCTGGTTAAAAACACACGGTCATGAACCGAAAATAAAACAACTGACACCACCAGGTTAAAAAACTCTTTCTCTTCCCCAACCCTCCCGTGGAGGTGGCATTGCCATCGTTTATAAGATACACTGGAACCTTCTCTTTCTTTCTGTCACTCTCTTCCTTTCTCACCTCAATCTTTCGAAGTCTGTGAACTCAACTTCAACACACCTGGCCACTCTATTACCTTCTGCTGTCTTTACTGTCCACCTCCAAGCCGTGACAATAATCTGACATCTTCCATCTTCCATCTTCCTGGATCACTACAGCCTCTCTCCCAGAAAGCTTATCATTCTCGTTGACTTTAACTTCCACTTTGATAACCAGTCTTCTTCTGATGTCAAACGTCTTTCTCTTTCTTTGTCAAACCACTCTCTTTCTCAGCTGGTAAAGGAAGGAAGCAATGCTCAGATCAGGACATATTTTAGACTGACTGTAACAGACCTGTGTCTGTTCCTTTGGTATTGTTTTGCAACTGTGGATATGTTGGATTTTTTTTCTTTGCTTTAGTGAGTAGGGGTCAATGATAGCTGTAGTGAAGTGTTTCTGTCATAAGAGTTGACATTTCATCTTTTGTCCTTGTCAGGGAAGGTTGCAGCTGTCTGAGCTGGCCTTTGATTGCGACATCTAGTCACTTCACCTAGATGAAGTGGTATGTTGATAAAAGATTGTTTTTAATATTTTTTTAAAAACCTCTTTTGCTTTAATTTAGGCAAGTAGTGCAGTGCATGGACTTCTGTATAGGTTTGTGAGTGTGGTGGGTTTGGTGTTCTGGGAACAACAAAACTCAAGAAAAAAAAGGTAAGGAATAATATCTATTAATACTGGGTACTAATAGTGGGGGTTCTTTTCTGCTATCTGTGTAGGCTTTTAATTTTGTCACTGTACTGACCCACTTGGGGAGAATCCCAGTAGCTGACCCAGTCCTGTCCAGTCCCCTAGGACAACCCCACCTGATCTGAGGGATAAAGGTGTGGCAGCGTTGGAGGCCAGGGCTGGAGCAGACGTCAGCAGTGAAAAAGACTTCCTTCAAGGAAAGGTCGTCATTGATTTTTAAAAAATGTGTATAGCAAAATTACAGCCAATTCTGTGTTGTTGTTGTTGTTTTTTCTGTACATAGTGCCAGAATTGGACAAGGAAAGACATATGTGTTTATCTGAGCCAGAGAGCTCAAAACTGTCTTGTCTACAAGAACTTTGTGAATGGTATTAATTAAACTTCATTGTGCTAGAGAGGCAGGAAGTTGATGGACTAAAGTTCCCTAGTGAACTGAAATATAATATTGTATTGACCCGGATGAAGTGAACTGGAAATTGTTTTGGGTTGAATGAATTGTAAATATTGAATATACAATTAATTTCTGCTTCTTTTGATTATTGAAAAAGTTATTTGTGTGACAGCTTGATGTAATAATAGAATAAATGAGAGTATAGAATTGAAATCTTGAGTGTGACTGTAGAGTGGAAAGAACGTGCGCCTTTGTGAGATTGTTGTTTCCCTTTATTCAACTTATCTATTTCATGTGACTGGAGTCAGTTTGCACCCATTACATTGGTGACCCCGACATTTCTTTATTTCACTCTATAGTTATTTTCCGAGTTCTTTTTCTTTCAGGATTTCCTCTCCATAGTCCATGGGTTGTATGTAACTGTGTCAGAATAAGAAAGTGGTAATAGCTATTTTGATTGTTTGGGGTGTATGATTGTTTATTTTGTTTTTGTTACTGCCGTCTCCAGTTATACGGCTTTCTGAGGTTATTTAGTTTTCTCCTCAGTAAAGGGATTAGTTACTTTTCTTCTTTCTAATTGTTGCTGTTTCTGCTCTACTTTCTGTTGTTTTGTTACTACTTTAGTGTTTCTTTAGAACTTTCTTTTCTTGGGTTAAGTTTTATATTTTACATATAATGTTTTATATTAGCGGTTGTTAGTTAACAAAAGACTTTTTTTTCTCTTTTCTATCCCATCGCCATAACTGAGTTTGATTTTGGGATTTTGAAAATTTGAATTTTGAATGAATACAAATTAATTAATATTTGGGTTGGGGGAAATATTTGTTAAATTTTTCAGATCTATTATTGATATTTTACAAATTGTTCCAAGTTGATACTGTATTGCCATATTTATTTGTTTTGGTATTTTTAATTCACATATTTAAAAAAAAAAAATCATGTGTGTATTTAAGTGTTGAAGGTTGTTGAGTCTGTATTGTTTTCTTTTTCAGTTTTCTATTTTACTTTTCTTAGTTATTATTAGTGTTTGTTATATTCGTCATGTGTCACAATTTTGACAAGTTTGTTGCCCAAGGGCAGAAATTAGGCCTTTCAGGGCCTGATTTGATAAAATATTGGATCAATGTGAGGAAAGGGAGCATAGGTATCATGAGAGAGAAAAGGAGAGACAATGACAATGACAATGACAATAATTTATTCAAAAAAGGCCTTGGCCCCATTTGAAGGGATATACATCATTGGTAATGGTTTGTACATTCCACACCTAAGTCCTGTACCTCCAACACATACCTAACAGTTTTGCAATCTAAAGGTAATCATGACATCATCGTTTCTCTTCTTTTGAAAGACTTATGCAAGTACATAGCAACATTTCGTATAGTGTTTACATTGGTGGAGGACAAAAGTAAGACTAATCTAAATAGTGCAGGTCTCTTATAAAACTTAGAAGGAATGTATTTTGTTCTTAAATCTTCCAGTGCTGGGCAACAGAAAAAGTGTACCTCATCTTCTCTATACAGTTTACACATGGGGCACGTCATATTTCTGTCATATATTTGATATCTTAAATGATGTACCATCATATCGGTGACCCCAAAACGAAACTTGGTCAATACACACCTTACAAACTTATTCATATTCATGGTTGTATGTTTCAACAAGGTGATTGCTTTGAATAATTTATAAAGAAAATCTGTCGCTGCTTTGAATGTGGCTCCTCCCAATGCTGCCATCTACAATCTATGATTACGTTTGTTTAAAGGAGGCCAGAAAACTCTTGACACAACCCAACACCCTGATTAAGGCCTCACAAATGCAAAACCATTTTCACACAAACACTTACCCACGCTAGTCACCATGTTATCTTCCCTCTCTCATCGAGGTCATACAAAAGCTTATATGCTTGGGAAGGGAGTCTGTTTCCACACATCTGCGATACTTTTAACCATACCCAATGCATTTCACATAAGAATTTAAATACAATGGATGTCTTCCAAGCTCACCATAAACTAGATCGTTTGGTGTTCGCCTGTTAACAAGTAGGAATCGTTTCATTGCGAATAAATGTAATTTTTCAATTTCATGCCCTGCAAAGAAAGCCCATATTCTGCACCATACTGAACAATTGGCTGCACCTGTGCATCAAACAACTTAAAAAACAATTCCGCTGAAATACTGTCAAATTTGTTCAAAAACATTAAGATATTCATGACTGCTCGTTTACCTCTGCTCACAAGATCTTGACAGGCAAAAGTAAAACTAAGCTTAGTAGAAAAATATATACCTAGATACTTATAAGCATTTACAACTTTTATTTGAGATTTTCCATAAAACCATCTTTCACGAGAAGCCAGATATCCACCCTTACGAAATACTATAATATTACTTTTTTCCATGTTTACTTTAAGCTGAAGTCTTTGAGCTGCAGCGTGCAAACTGTTCAATTGCGTTTGCAAACCAATAACAGTATCAGATAACAAAACAATATCGTCTGCAAACAACGAGAGAGAGAGAGAGAGAGAGAGAGAGAGGGGAGAGAGAAAAGGAGAGGGAGAGAGAGGAGAGAGAGAAGGAGAGAGAGAGAGGAAAGAGAAAAGGAGAGAGAGAGGAGAGAGAGAAAAGGAGAGAGAGAGAGATGAGAGAGAGAGGGAGAGAGAGCGAGAGAGGAGAGAGAGAGAGGGAGATACAAACTGAGTTAGAAAAGCTCAAAATCAAAGAAATAATGGAAAGAGATGTAAAACAAGCTGAACTTGAACTCCAGCTGGAAAAAGAAAAGGCTCAGACTGAATTTGAACGTCAGAGACTAGAAATTGAAAAACTGAAGTTGCCCTCTAGTTCTGATTCTCAGCAGGGTAAGGATTCTGTGTCTCACCTTAGGCCATATAACTATCCCAAATTACCTACTTTCAAGGAAGCTACTGACTCTATTGACTCTTTCTTGTACAGGTTTGAGGCTCATGCTACTGCTCTTAAATGGGATCCACAACACTGGCCTGTACTCTTGAGTGCAGTGTTAGATGGTCAGGCTTTGAGTCTTTATCATGGACTCTGTGCTACTAGTCCTATAGACTACCAAACACTGAAGGACTGCCTCTTAGCTAAGTTTCAGTGTACAGCTGAGGGATTTAGAGAGAAATTTAGAGCTTGCAGGCCTGAGCAAGGTGAGGGATTCAAATCATTCGGAACTCGCCTATCACATCTACTAAATAGATGGTTGGATTTGTCTGAGTGTACAAAAACTTAGATGCTTTCTATAATCTTGTACTTTGTGAACAGTTGTACGCATGTGTTTCAAAGGACCTTGCTGTGTTTTTAAGAGAACGCAAGCTTGCCACCTCACGTGAGATACTTGATGCTGCTGAAAGTTATCGACTGGCGCATCCCACTAAGCTTCTTGCTCATCGGACTGATCCACCCCTGGTGTCCAACGTCGCTGCTCCTGTCCATAGTAAGTCCATCCCATCCCACCCTGGGAATCGGAGGGGAGGGGATAGTGGGGTTCCCCAAAACCAGCCCATCCCTAGATACCCTTTTCCTAAAGGGGTTTCTTTTGGGAGGGGGGTTGGTGGTGCCAGAGGTGCAAATTCTTTCCAGGGCAGGGGTAGTATGCACAATCCAGATAGTATAGATTGTTGGCATTGTGGGGGTAGGGGACATATTGCTAGCTCTTGTCCCAGTTTCAGGTCAGGTACTCAAACTCTGGACAAAAAGGGAGGTGCTGCTGATACACCTGCCCCAAAACAAATGACTCACATTAAAACAGGTATGACTGCCATTCTGTGTTCTGCTGTTAAAGAGTCACTGGATCTGTCTGATTTGAATTTGTCAGAGGGTTTTGTCAATGGTGTGAAAGTCACAGCCATGAGAGATGATGGTGCTACCACTGCAGGTGTAAAGAGGGATTTGGTTCGTCCAGATCAACTTACAGGCATGAAACAGTGGGTGAAGTGTTTTGGTCACATGGACGTCTATGATGTTGCTTCTGTTGAAGTTCAGTCCCCTTACTCTTCAGGTCAACTTGAATGCTGTGTCATGGATGATCCTGTTGTAGATATAATCATTGGGCGTATCCGAGGGAAAACTGTTCCTGGTGGGTCTCATCATTTTGTTCCTGGACTTGTAGGGAATTTTCAGTCTGCTTCTGTTGCGGTCACAAGGAGTATGAAGAAGAAGGAAATGTCTGCTCCGAAACCATTGCCAGTTGCTGATTGTCTGTCCCTGTATCCAGAGGAGTTGAAGAAATGTCAGAGGGAAAATTTGTCATTGCAGAAGTTGTTTCAGCTGGCTGTTTCCGGGGATGTATGTCATTTTGGTGGAAACAGTTGGCTATATGTTGTGTTTGATGATGTTCTGTATCGACGTTTCTTTCAGGGTTCAACGGACTGCTCTGGGAAGTTCTCTGACCAGATTGTTGTGCCTACTTCTCTGAGGGACATTGTTTTGCAGTATGCTCATGATGGTTTACTCGCTGGTCATTGTGGCAGAAATCGTACTTTGTGGAAGGTGAGACAGAGGTTTTACTGGCCTGGATTATCTAAGGATGTTAGGGAGTACTGTCATTCCTGTGATGTTTGTCAAAAGGCAGAACCTGCAGGAAGGGTGTGCAGTGTTCCTCTCCAGTTCATGCCCAGGATTGAGGAACCATTCCGTCATGTTGCTGTCGACATTGTAGGTCCTATCTCTCCATCTTCAGAGGAAAACCATCGTTATTTACTTACCATTGTTGATGTTGCCACACGGTTTCCTGAGGCTGTTCCTCTGAAGAAGATTGATTCTATGTCGGTCAGTGAAGCTTTGTTGTCAGTCTTTTCCAGGGTTGGTATTCCACATGAGATTCTGTCTGATCACTGTACACAATTTACGTCTGACACGATGAAGTCATTCCACTGGTTGTTGGCTATCAAGGGAGTTACCTCTAGTGTCTATTATGCTCAGAGCAATGGTGTAGTAGAAAGATTTCATGGCACTTTAAAACCCATCTTGAAAAAGCTCATGCAAAATCAACCTCGTTTGTGGCATCGTTATCTTCCTGTGCTTTTGTTTGCTTGTTGTGAATGTCCCAATGCAAGCACAGGGTTTCCCCCATTTGAGTTGTTGTATGGGAGGAAACCAAGAGGGCCTTTAGACTTGCTTGCCAATGTCTGGTCAGGTAGTTCTTCTCATTCTGAGGACAAGTTGGTGTTTCAGCATCTTGTGGATCTAAAATATATGCTTGCGGACATGTTGAACCTGGCACATAATTCTGTGGATCTTGCTCGTCTCAGGCAGAAGTATTATCATGACAAGAGATCTACTTTTCGAACTTTCAATGTTGGTGATGAGGTTCTAGTCTTTTCACCTACGGCTTCTGGAAAGCTCAAACTTCAGTGGCTTGGACCTTTTGTGGTTACTGAGAAAGTTGGCATGGATTTCAGAGTTGACTTGGGTAAGTCTTCCAGGGTCTATCATCCCAATATGTTGAAGCCTTATCACCGGCGTCAGGAAAAGGTTTCTCACTCTGAGGGTGAGACTACCTTTGTTGGCATCTTGAACCCAGAGGATTTTTTATCCAGATGTCAATAATTTGACAGAGAAGGGTAACTCTGACGAAGGTACTGTTGTCCCTGATGACAAGGTGTTGGTTGCACATGTTGCTGTTGTTTCTTCTGCTCCAGATGATCCTGAGCTTCCTGAGCTGTGTCCTGTTGATGTTAGTACAAGGGAGTCTCTTTCTGATGTTCATTTTGATGTGGGCTTAGATGAGAAACGTGTTTCTGAATTGAAGACAGTTTTTGCTGACTTTCAGGACATTCTCTGTGCTGAACCTGGTTCTTACAAGGGTTCTATTGTCTGTAAAATAAAGTTGACTTCTGATGAGCCGATTTGTCAAAAACAATACCCTTTACCTTTCAATTCCAGACAAGTCATTATTGATGAGGTTCATGCAATGCTTGAATTGGAGGTGATTGAGCCATCGGATTCTCGTATTCATCTCCCATTGTTTTGGTTTCTAAACCGGATGGTAGTGTACGATTTTGTCAGGATTTCAGAGCCCTCAATAAGATAACTAATTTTGATGCTGAGCCAATTCCTGATCCTGAGGAACTTTTCACTTCTTTGTCAGATAAGCACTTTTTCACAAAGATAGACCTTAGCAAGGGCTACTGGCAGCTTTCTGTAAGGCCAGAGGATTGCCACAAGACTGCTTTCCAAACTCCTATTGGTCTCTTCCAGTGGGTCCAGATGCCATTTGGCTTGTTTCTGCTCCTGCCACTTTTGCAAGGATGATGTGCGATGTCATTGGTGATTCTGCAATCAATTTTTTTATGAGATCTTGATCACCACCTCTTCTTCATACACAGAGACAGCCTTTGGAGTATCCTTTGACACTATGGCATCCCATCGAAACTAATACACCTTATCAAAAGCTTCTATGACAACTTCAGATGCTCTGTGGGCCATAGCAACACTGTCTTCGAAGTCAAGACTGGAGTAAGACAAGGATGTGTGATGTCAGCAGTTCTCTTAAATCTGGCCATTGATTGGGTGATGAGGAAGATGACAGAAGACACCCCAAGAGGGATTCGTTGGAGCCTGTTCTCAACACTAGACGACCTTGACTTTGCGGATGACCTGGCACTGCTGTCCCACACACACCAACAGATCCAGGAGAAGACCAGCAGACTCCAAACATTCGGACAGCAAGTAGTGCTTCGTATTAGCACCAAGAAAACAGAGACAATGTCGCTCAATGTGAACACACCAGCCCCTGTGAAAGTGAATGGAACTGACCTGTGCCAGACAGACAAGTTCACATACCTTGGCAGCATCATCAAACCAGAGGGCGGCACAAAAGAAGACATCCACAACAGACTGGGCAAGGCCAGGAATGTGTTTAGGGAGATGAACAATATCTGGAGATCAACTCAGTACAGCACCAACACCAAGCTGAAGCTATACCAGAGTTGTGTTGTGTCTACGCTCCTGTACGGTTCTGAGTGCTGGAGGATGACGGAAGTGGATCTTACCAAACTTCAATCCTTCCACACCATATGCCTGTGAAGAATTCTCCGGATCTTTTGGCCAGAGAATATCTCCAATGAAGACCTACTATGGAGATGCAGGCAAGAAGACATGGGAACCATCATCACCAGACGACGGTGGAAGTGGATTGGGCACATCCTCGGAAGAGACCCACAGTCAATCACAAGAACAGCATTGCACTGGACCCCAGAAGGAAGGAGAAAGAAAGGAAGCCCAAAAGCAACGTGGAGGAGAACTGTAGAAAGTGAGATGAAAGCCATGCAGCACTCTTGGGGATCAGTGACTAGGTTGGCCCAGGATAGGCAGGAGTAGAAGCGCTTTGTTGCTGCCCTACACACTGCTGGGTGTAATGGCTAATGATGATGACCTCTTCTTGGGATGAACATCTCAAGGCTGTTTGTTGTGTTCTTTCCAAGCTCAAAAGTGCTGGTTTGACAGCTCGTCCATCCAAGATTTTTGCAGGATTTCGTGAGCTAGAATTTCTTGGACATATGATTGGTGCAGGTACCGGGAAGCCTGTCCAGGCAAAGATTGACAAAATTCTCTCTATTGCCACTCCTACTACAAAGAGGCAAGTTCGATCACTTTTGGGGTTGATTAGTTATTATCAGCGATATGTTTTCAATTTTGCTGCTCTAACTGCTCCAATCTCTGATCTTCTTGAAGGGAAATCGAGGAAGTTTGTCTGGACTCAGGAGTGTGCTGATGCTTTGCGTCATGTTCAAGCAGTTTTGTCATAATCTCCAGTTCTTCTCTTGCCAGACTTATCCCTTCCATTCGTTGTTAGGACTGATGCTAGTTCCACAGGTATCAGAAGTGCCTTAATACTGGAGAGAGATGACCATTTGCATCCTATTTGCTTTGTCAGTAGGAAGCTTCTTGATCACGAAACTCAGTGCCTTGCTATTGTCTGGGTACTTTCAAAGCTTCAAAGGTACCTCTGGGGTCAGAGTTTTGTTCCCCAAATGGATCATAGACCCCTTACCTACTTGCGTTCTGAACGTTTTTACAACTCTCGTATTGTGCGTTGGGCACTATCTTTACAGGCATTCAGTTTTTCTGTTGAGCCTGTTTCTGGTGTACAGAACACTTTTGCAGATTTGTTGTCAAGATCTGAGATGAATCATGTAATCTCATCTTGATTTCAGTATTTCCTGTTGATGATTTATAGTATGAAATTTGTGTGGTATTTCAGTGTATCTAACATTATGCTGCTTTCTTAGTTCATGGAAAAAACTCAGTGTTTTTTTTCCCCTGGAGGGGGATCTGTAACAGACCTGTATCTGTTCCTTTGGTATTGTTTTGCAACTGTGGATATGTTGGATTTTTTTCTTTGCTTTAGTGAGTAGGTGTCAATGATAGCTGTAGTGAAGTGTTTCTGTCATAAGAGTTGACATTTCATCTTCTGCCCTAGTCAGTGAAGGTTGCAGCTGTCTGAGCTGGCCTTTGGTTGCGACATCTAGTCACTTCACCTAGATGAAGTGGTATGTTGATAAAAGATTGTTTGTTTGTTTTTTTTAAAAAAAATTTTAAAACCTCTTTTGCTTTAATTAGTAGTGCAAGTAGTGCAGTGCATGGACTTCTGTATAGGTTTGTGAGTGTGGTGGGTTTGGTGTTCTGGGAACAACAAAACTCAAGAAAAAAAGGTAAGGAATAATATCTATTAATACTGGGTACTAATAGTGGGGGTTCTTTTCTGCTATCTGTGTAGGCTTTTAATTTTGCCCCTGTACTGACCCACTTGGGGAGAATCCCAGTAGCTGACCCAGTCCTGTCCAGTCCCCTAGGACAACCCCACCTGATCTGAGGGATAAAGGTGTGGCAGCATTGGAGGCCAGGGCTGGAGCAGACGTCAGCAGTGAAAAAGACTTCCTTCAAGGAAAAATCGTCATTGATTTTTTTTTAAATGTGTATAGCAAAATTACAGCCAAGTCTGTGTTGTTGTTGTTTTTTCTGTACATAGTGCCAGAATTGGACAAGGAAAGACATATGTGTTCATCTGAGCCAGAGAGCTCAAAACTGTCTTGTCTACAAGAACTTTGTGAATGGTATTAATTAAACCTCATTGTGCTAGAGAGGCAGGAAGCTGATGGACTAAAGTTCCCTAGTGAACTGAAATATAATGTTGTATTGACCTGGATGAAGTGAACTGGAAATTGTTTTAGGTTGAAAGAATTGTAAATATTGAATATACAATTAATTTCTGCTTCTTTTGATTATTGAAAAAAAACTATTTGTGGGACAGATTGATGTAATAATAGAATAAATGAGAGTATATTATTGAAATCTTGAGTGTGACTGTAGAGTGGAAAGAACGTGCGCCTTTGTGAGATTGTTGTTTCCCTTTATTCAACTTATCTATTTCATGTGACTGGAGTCAGTTTGTGCCCCATTACACTGGCTAATTACTGATGTTTCCCAAGATCTGATTACACTATCACTGATGAACTACTTTCTGATCATTCCGCTGTTCTTTTCTCTCTAAACATTGCAAAGCCTATCAGAAGAAGTATGTCACCCGTTGCAACCTCAAGGCCATAGATATTCAAACTTTCTCTTCACAAGCTGCTGAACACCTATCACAAACCTCTGACAACAATAACCCCTCTAAACACTACAATGATGTTCTCAGTTAACTACTTGATGAGCATGCACCTCCCACTGACCGTCTCCTTCCTGATAGGCCATGTGCGCCATGGTACACTCACGACATCCTGGTCCAAAGCAAAAATGCAGGCAACTAGAGCGGCAGTGGCGAAAATCAAAAACTTAAATTAATAAGCAGCTCTTTCGAAAACAAGTAAACAAAGTCAAATCTTTAATTCTTTCAGAAATATTAAAGTATTACTCTTCTCAAGTTCTTGACGCCACGTCAATGAAATCTCTCTTTTCCCTCACATCTACTCTTCTTGGATCTGTGAAGGCAAGCCCTCTGGATTCCATCCACAACCACTCACCACTCTGAACTTCCTTCTATATTTTCTGCATTCTTTTGTGAAAAAGTCCATAACATTCGCTCCAATCTGGATCAGACTCCTTTCCAGCCTACACTTCCAGATCCCCAATTCTCTGGCACTCCTCTTCTTTTCTTTCATCCAACAAGTGAAAAAGAAGTCATGACAATTCTGAAAGAAATGACTAAAAAATCATGTGATCTTGATCCCATACCTGCTTCTCTTTTCACACAGTGCCTACCACAACTTATACCTGCTATCCCAAATAATGTGAACTCATCTCTTGTTTCAGGAAATGTTCCATCAGCTCTCAAAACTGCTATAGTAACACCTCTACTCAAAAAGCGTGACCTTGACCTAACATTTTGAAGAATTATAGACCCATTTCCAATCTACCTTTTATTTCTAAAGTCCTTGAAAAAGTAGTTCTCAAACAGCTCAATAACCACCTTCTCTCCAACAATCTTCCTGAGTTTCAGTCTCCCTATCGCGTCAACCACAGCACTGAAACCACCCTAGTACACACTTTAAATACACTTCTACTTGCTTCTGACTCAGGGAAAATATCCCTTCTCACTCTACTCGACTTATCAGCAGCCTTGGACACTATAGACCAATCGATTCTTCTCTCCCGTCTTCAGAAAAAGTTTGTTCTTACTGGCACAGCCCTCACCTGGTTTAATTCATACCTTACTGACCGATTCCAGACAGTTGCAGTAAACAAGATTCAATCATAACCCTGCCAAACTGGAATGCGGCATCCCACAGGGATCAGTTCTAGGCCCTGTTCTTTTCACACTTTACACTGCCCCTCTGTCACATATAATAAACCGTCATCAAATCAACCATCATTTTTACGCAGATGACTCTCAGATTCAAAGCAGTGTTACTCCTGAAAATCTGCCTTCTCTCCTGACAAATATGGCCCATTGCTTTGAAGATATTCAAAACTGGATGACACAGAACAAATTACAACTAAATGCAGATAAAACCGAAGCTATGCTCGTAGGGACCAAACACAAACTCTCTACCATTACACCTTCAATAGAACTCGGCAATCCATCAGTCCCTCTATCCACTGCTGTGAAGTATCTAGGTGTTGTTATCGACAACACACTCTCTATGCAAAAATTCATCACCAAGACCTGCCAGTCATGCCGCTATCAATTACGGTGTATTAGTGCCATTCGAAAGTATCTGTCCACTGATGCAACATCCAAACGTCACCTCTCTTATTCTTTCACGTCTGGACTATTGCAATTCTCTTCTGGCTGGTCTGCCAGCATCACCTATCCACAACCTTCAAAGTATACAAAACTTGGAAGCTCGACTAGTTCTCAAAAAGAAAAAAAAATTGAGAACATTATCCCTCTCTTTCGATCTCTCCACTGGCTGCCTGTGCCACATAGAGTAAATTATAAGATCAGTACCCTCTGTTACAAATGTCTCCACAAAACTGCACCCTCCTACCTCTGTGAATGTCTTAACCTGTACACTCCTTCATGTTCCCTCCACTCTGCTGCAGATACCTTGTGCTTACGAATAACTAGATTCAACCAATCCACCATTGGCCGCCACTGCTCTTTCTCTATTTCGGGTCCATCCACCTGGAATGAGCTCCCTCTCTCTCTTCGCCAGAAGCCTAGTTATGACACTTTTAAATCCAGCTTCAAGACATATTTATTTCAAACCCAAGATTTCCCCCCTCCTGTTTCATATCAGAACTAACCCACCCTTCACTAACCCATGTCCTATCACCCTGCAAAAGTATATGACCTGTGCGAGTGTGTGTGTGTGTGTGTGTGTGTGTGTGTGTGTGTGCTTTTGAAAAAAAAAGACTATTGCAATTTTCTTTCATAGATTTGGTATGCAGGTACCATGTTTGTAATATATGTTTGTTTAAACTATTGATTATTTGTCATTGGTTGCATGACTGTATAAGATTAGGTTCAATGCACGCGCTTTGATTTGTCTTTGCAAGATATAGCGCTATATAAGTTCCATTTATTACTTACATCGTGTTCTTATACACCTACACATGAACCTACGCACGCACGCACGCTTATGCTAACACACAGCACGCACGCACACGCACAGACCCATACACACACACACACACACACACACACACACACACACACACACACACACACACACACCACAGAGGCGGGGGACGGGATAGCATAGTGGTTAGAACATTGTGCTCGCAATCTGATGACCCGGGCTCGATTCCCGTTCAAAGGGATCTTTTCCCCTAGAGTTAACATCGGTGCCGACTCCACTATCCCCAAAAGTCCTTCGGATGAGACTAAACCGAGGCCCCGTGTGCGATCGCACGCAGAACATCTTGTGCACACGTTAAATCCTGTTCCGCTTTTCGTAAAAGTAGTCTATTGTGTGCCGGTGGGAACAGATGACAAAATTTACAAAATCACATACACACGGGGACTAGATGTGAAAAAGCACATGTGCATATTCCATTATCCTCGATATAAAGAATAAAATAAAATAAAATAAATAAAATAACACACACGTGCTGGCAGAAAAATTACTTAAAAGCTAGATTTTGAAGTCTGAAATAGATGGGTTTTAAGGTTGGAATTGAAATGTGAAATTGTTGTGTTGTGCCTGAAAGAGTATGGGAGAGATTTTCAGCCGGGGGAGGGGTGGGGGGAGGGAGCCTCAAAAGACAAGTGCTGTTCACCACACGATTTTGGTTGGAAGGCAGGTATAAGAAACACTTGAGTGTCAGTAGAGTTGCTAAGGTAACCAGATTAGATACAAATTTGAAGGAGTTAGTAGTAGTAGCAGCAGCAGCAGCAGTAGTAATAGTGGTGGTGGTGGTGGTGGTGGTGGTGGTAGCAGCAGCAGCAGCAGCAGCACTGACCAGTTGAATTAACATTATAATCAACTAACTATATATTATTGAAAAGTAATAGAAGCTTTTGGAATTGCCAAACTCATTTATATACCAATTTTATAGCAAAATCAGTTGGTTTCTGATTATGAATTATGAGTATGTGTTACATTTGAAAGGTTCTCAACATTTACTTCTAACCACTTCAAGAGTTTTCTTTCATTCAGTTTCTTCCTTTTCTCAGCCAGAGCATTGAAGGTGTACACAAAGGGGTTCAGAGCAGAGTTTAGGGGCAGCAGGAAGATAGCAAAGGCCACACTGACTTCACCAGGAACAGCAACACCTGCCATGGCCAGCAGTCCACACACCCCGATGGGAAACCAGCACAGGAAGTCTGTGACAACCACAGTGATCAGTCTGCGAGCTATGGTCATGTCCTGGGACTGTTTGGTAGTGTCCATTGCCAGTGTGTTCTTCTTTATTGACCAGTAGATAAAGGCTTGACAAGCTGAGATCACCAGAAAGAGAACAAAGTTGAACACAATCATTATGGCAAAGGAGTAAAGGTGTCCTTTAAATTGGAGTCTTGTAACTGGCAGTGGAATGCAGATTCCTGTTTGGCTGTAAAAATTCCAGTGGGATGTGAATGGATGAAGTGGCAATGATGCCAGACATAAACCCACTGACCAGGCCACAGCACAAGCAGTTATTGCTGATTTCCTCTCAAATCGAACAGTGCTGAATGGGAAGTGAATCACTAGAAAACGATCAACTGAAATGATCCAGATGATTATAGCTGACACTTCACTGGACAGAAGGGACAAAAAACCAGCTACTTTACAATACACATGGTTTTTCCATACATTATCATAGAATACATATATGCCACGGTAAACTTCGTCAGCTACTCCAATGATGGTGAGGTAGATACCCATCAGCAGGTCAGATACACAGAGGCTACTGACAAATAATCTGTAGGTACTGACTGAAGTCTTGTGAGTACACCACTGTATCATTAAACTGCACACATTGCCTGTCACAGACAACCAGCTGATCAGCCAGAGGAAGACACGGTATGTGGATGTCTGTAGTAAATCCTTACAGGAGGAAATTTCATCAGAAGGCGAATAACAAAATGCCGTATAAAAATGGTTTGGAAGAATATCTTCACAGCAGAGTTTATAATTTTGTGCCCAAAGAGCACCGAGATGAGAAAGACCTCTGAATACATCAGATGGAAATGTTTCTACAGGAGTGCCCTCTAATGACAGTGATGCTAGATGTGGCATATCTTGAAATCCTTTTGGCCCAATTGTTTGAATGGAACTGAAAGACAAATCAAGATTTCTCACCTTCAAAAACTGTGAAGTAACTTTACTGTCAAATTCAAGTAGCCTTGTGCCAGAAAGATTTAAAGTATTCAGCATCGTCTGCTGTAGTTTATCTCTTGGGTCATAACTGAGCAGAGACAGTGGATTGCAAGCCATGGATAATGTCTGTAGGTTTTTCAAGCCAGCAAACAAAGACATGTTAACATGCTCCAGGTTGTTTTCAGAGACATCCAAAAAATACAAATTATATAATGTGATACTGGATAACACAAACAAAGAGCACCTGGCCAGAGATAAATAAACAAGAAAGGTGTTCTTGTTCAAATCAGACAACGCCATTCCTGAATCTGTCCCATTCAGGTAGCGGAGCTGAGGGAAGAGATGAGCAGAAAATGGCTGAGGACACAGAAAGGTGTGGCCATGACACAGACAGGTTTCAGGGCATGTCATGTCACACAACAGTTCATCGTCATGCAGTGGACAGTGAGGCCAGCCATCACACAGATGGTCACTGTGAACACACACAGCAGAGGACCGACATCGGAACAATCCTGGACATGTCACATCCTCACAGGCCTCTTCATCCTCATGACCAACACAGTCAAACAGCCCATTGCAACGGGTGTAGACAGGCAGACAGTTGTTGACATCACCAGGACAACGGTAGTGGGTGTGAGGACACAGGTCCCCGGGTTTTAGTTTGGTCAAAATGAATGTTTTAATTCCATCGAAATTGACCAACACAGGTACTGGCAAATGTCCATTCAACGTAACTGTCTGAGCTACACGATGTTGACAGTCTGATTCATCTGATTGATCTAAACAGTCATCAAAGAAATCACATTGCTTGATGTAGGAAGCACACTGGCCATTCAGGCAAGTGAACTCATCACAAGGAGGGTGTACACAGAAGGATTCATCAGACTTGTCTTGGCAGTCAGGTCTGAAATCACACACAAAGGAATAGGAACACTGTGTTTCTTGCTGGTCACAGGAAAAGAAGGCAACTGGCAATGCAAACTCCTTCATCAGTTTCTGCTTGCTGCTTGAGGACTCTGATCCATTGAAAAAGCAAGGAGTTATGTGTCTCTCCTCACATACATTATGTGGACCACATGACAGAAATGTGTGTGTCAGATGACCACTTTGACACGGGGTAAATTTTTCACTAGGAAAGCTTGAGAAAGAAAAGTTTTTAAAATGAACAAATGCTGGTTTCAGTCGTTTGACTTCATTGTTTTGCTTGCTCATTTCGCAAAGTACCTTTTGTTCATATCTTATTGGCTGAGAATAATTTATGTCTAAACCATGGTCAAAATATGCCCTGGTTTTATAAAAGACATGTATTCTTGAAATGCCAACTGACTGATACAATACAGTGCCATCATCAGCTACAGGACTGCTTCTGTACATGTTTGGCCGAGATCTGTCATACCAGTGTACCCCAACTGGTGTTTTATCAAAGTCAATCTTTGATGTACTGAAGATGTGCATTGCCTCCTCCCATTCCTGATCCCGTTTTGGTGCAGCTGGGTAGCCCCCCATGGATTGACACACCTCTTTTGCCACGTCGTGTTCATTTTTGTCTAAAGCTGTAATAGTCAACTGCAGCTTCATCCATTTGTAGCGCGTGTGTTCTGACTCCAGGCAAATTTGAAAATAGAATCAGGATGTGGAGAACAGTGGTTTGTGTTAGTCCATTGTCCAGCCCTGCTGAATACAACTGATGAAGCAAATAATTAGTTATAGCAGGAAATTATATCAAAAATAAAGCTTGATGCATGATTGATGATGATAATAATAAATGGAACTTATATAGCGCTATATCTTGCAAAGACAAATCAAAGCGCATGCATTGAACCTAATCTTACACAGTCATACAACCAATGACAAATAATCAATACTTCAAATAGATATTACAAACATGGTACGCTGCAGACCAAATCTATGAAAGAAAATTGCAATAGTCACTTTTTTTTTTAAAAGCACACACACACACACACACACACACACACACACACACACACTAGGTCGTATACTTTAGCAGGGTGATGGGACATGGGCTAGTGAAGGGTGGGATAGTTCTAATATGAAACAGGAGGGGGGGAATCTTGAAATAAATGTGTCTTGAGGCTGGATTTAAAAGTGTCATAGCTAGGCTTCTGGCAAAGAGAGAGAGGGAGCTCATTCCAGGTCGATGGACCCGAAATAGAGAAAGAGCGATGGACCCGAAATAGAGAAAGAGCGGCGGCCAACGGTGGATTGGTTGAATCTAGGTATTTGTAGGCACAAGGTATCTGCAGCAGAGCGAGGGAACGTGAAGGAGTGTACAGGAGTGTGTATGATAATAGTCTAATGTAAAGTTGGTTTAATTGCTTCAACTGTTAAAGGCAACAGCTCCAGTGTTCAAGGGTGTGTATTACTCAAAACAACAATTTGTGAAATTTGCTTCAAGTTTCCTAATGATCAGATAAATTCAGCTTGTGAAAAAACATTACTGTGGTTGGACCATTATATAGAGCTTCACCCTATCGCCATATTTTACAGTAATAATATGTTGAAAAAATCATACATTAGGGAAATGTAATTCAGATTTTCGAAAAGCCTAGTACAGATCAGTTCTGTTATTTTGTGTGCATAAATGCGTGCGTGTGTGTGTGTGTGTGTGTGTGCGTGCGTATATATATATATATATATATATATATATACATATATATATATTTTGTGTGTGTGTGTGTGTGTGTGTGTGTGTGTGTGTGTGTGTGTGTGTGAGTGTGTGAAAGAGAGAGAGAGAGAGTGAGAGAGGGGAGAGAAAGAGGGAGGGAGAGTGGAGAGAGAGAGAGAAAGAGGGAGGGAGAGAGAGAGAGAGAGGAGAGAGAGAGAGAGAGAGAGAGAGAGAAAACATGGTAGTGTATGTCTGCATGAATGTGTGCATAGACGTGTTCTCAGTCACTCACCCATCAACAATTGTAAGACCACATCACATCTTAGGGGTGAAAAAATTATCAATGTGTGGGTTTTTTCAACCCAAGTTTTCTCCAAAATCAAACATTCTTCTCGATCCCAAAATTATTGCATTTAATCGAACAATTAAGTTTCCAGCAATTAAAACACAATTCACTCATCCAGTGACACACATAGCCAGTACAAAAGAAGAATGTATCTGTCTTTTTGCTGTAAGTTTCGTATGTGATGATTCTGTTTTTGGACTTCAATAGCGCGTTCAAAACCATTCAGCCTCACCTATTGATGTGAGAAATGAAGCAGATAGATATAAAGCGAAGATTAATTCAGTGGGTCTTCAGCTTCCACACCAACAGACCTCAACGTGTTAAGATTGCTGGGACAGCTGATGTTTGGTCAGCTGAAATCAAAACCAACACAGGCACTCCTCAGGGCTGTGTGCTGTCACCTGCTCTTTTCAAAGCCTATACTTCAGATTGTAGGTGTAAGGATGATAGAGTATTTAAGTTAAGTCCTCTGATGACACTTCACTGTCAGGAATAATTTTAAATGGAGAGGAGCGTTCCTACAGGGCCTGAGTGGACGCAATAGTCACATCTCAGTCTGTATCTGTCACTGATGAACTACTCTCCCATCATTCTGCCATTCTTTTCTTCCTCAACATTGAAAGCAATGTACGGAAAGTGGCAGGATGGTTAAGACGTTCGCCTGCCAAAAAGTAAACTGTGAGGTTGTGGGTTCGATTCCCAGCCTCGGCCTTTCTTTCCAGTTTGACCCCCCCAAAATCGAACTGAATGTCAAAGTCCTTCGGATGAAACTATAAACCAAGCCCCGTGTTTGAACGCATGCAGAACATCTTACGCACACGTTAAATCCTGTTTCGCTTTTCGAAAGAGTAGTCAAAGTCAAAAGTCAAAGTCAAATTTCTATTTCCAGATGGTACATTGAATAAGCAATACATTTGCTTTATTTCATCAAGCCATCTATCTAAGAACAAATTTCTTAATGATTATACTAAAATACTACATTATTACAACCTTTACTATTAAATTAAACCATTTAAAAGAGGAAAATCGATAAGATAATACATTGGAAAATACAAATTACACACATATACATACATACACACGCACACACATACTCATACACACCTGCGCGCGTGCGCACTCACGTACCCACATGCACTTAAATAAAGAATGTTTTAAGAATTAAAATAATAAAATCATACATCGTCAGACAACAAAATTACTTCACCTACTATATCATTCATTCTTTCACTTTATACTTAAGATAATAAAAAGGTACAGGAACAGAACATTAGAAAAATAAATACTAGGCATTCATTGCGTCATTACTGACAATATTGCCTGCAATGACCTCCCTCCTCTCCTTGGCCACCCAGTAAACGTGTGCTTATATGTGCTCATACTCTTGAAATAGCACTTTTTAAAAATAAAATATTCACACAATAACTATCAAACAAACAAGATAAGTCAAATAAGACAATGATAATGATTATTATAATTGAGATACAATAATAACAACAATCACCTATCACCGTGAGACAATATAACAAATAATCCCCATCACCATCAGACAACGACATAACGATAATAACAGAAAAGCATTGGAAAGGATGAGGGCTGGGGGTGGAGTATCAAGGGGGAAGGGGGAAAACACATTCAATCAAATAGAAAAATAATAATAAAGAAGCAATTATTCAAACAAGTAAAACCCCTATAATATACAAAAATCAAAAGCCCATAATCACCTGGACTATCAAACTAATACAATATCGCTTATAATAGTACTAATGATCTCATCTCTAACTGCAATAAAAACAGCATCCATGATAAAACCTATTGAATTGGACAAGAGAAAGGGAATGAGGAGAGGAGAGGAGAGGAGAGAGAGAGAGAGAGAGAGAGAGATGTCACAATATCTAGCTATCAGGTCTACTATTAAAAAAAATTATCCTTTCCACATTGTTTTAAAATTTGTAGATTATATAAGAGCTTGTATAGATAACTCTTACTTCTTTGCTTAATAAGATTGCCTCTTTCCTGCCTCCCCCTCCCTCCACACATATACAGCCAGTGACTGTGTAGAATTTCTAGTCACAGTAAGACATACTAGAATTTTTTTTAAAGAAATGCAGTGTAACGGGGGAGGGGGGGGGGGGCGCAAACAATCTCCAGTCACATGAAATAGATAAGTTGAAAAAAAGGAAACAACAATCTCACAAAGGCGCACGTTCTTTCCACTCTACAGTCACACTCAAGATTTCAATTATATACTCTCATTTATTCTATTATTACATCAATCTGTCCCACAAATAATATTTTTCAATAACCAAAAGAAGCATTGATCATATATATATATTCACTATTTACAAATTCACCCAACCCAAAACATCCTCCAGTTCACCTCATCCGGGTCAATACAATATTTTTTTTTTGTTCACTAGGGAACTTTAGTCCATCAACTTCCTGCCTCCCCCCCCCCACAATGAAGTCTAATTAACACCATTCACAAAGTTCCTGCAGACAAGACAGTCCCGAGCTCTCTGGCCCAGACAAACACACAGTCTCTCCTTGTCCAACTCTGGCACCATGCACAGAAAAGAAACCCACAGACCTGGCTGCAATTTTGCTACACACAATTTTTCTCAAAAATCACTGACGACCCTTCCCCAAGAGAAGTCCTTTACCGCCAACGTCTGCTCCAGCCCCAGCCTCCAACGCTGCCACACCTTTATCTCTCAGGTCGGGTGGAATTGTCCTAAAGGACTGGACAGGACTGGGTCAGCTACTGGGATTCTTCCCAAGTGGGTCAGTACAGGGGCAAAAGTAAAAGCCTACACAGATAGCAGAAAAGAACCCCCACTATTAGTACCCAGTATTAATAGATTTCTTTTTTATTCCTTACCTTTTTTTTCTTGAGTATTGTTGTTCCCAGAACACTGAACCCACCTCACTCACAAACCTATACAGAAGTCCATGCACTACACCACTTTCCTAAATTAAAGCAGAAGAGGTTTTTTTAATATAAAAATAAAAACAATCTTTTATCAACATACCACTTCATATAGGTAAAGTAATAACAATAATAATAATAATGTATGGAATTTATATAGCACTGAATCTTGTAAAGCAACAAATCAAAGCGCTCAGAAGTGAGTAGATGTCACAACCAAAGGCCAGCTCAAACAGCTGCAACCTTCCCTGACCAGGACAGAAGATGAAATGTCAACTCTTATGACAGAAACACTTCACTACAGCTATCATTGACACCTACTCACTAAAGCAAAGAAGAAAAACATCCAACATATCCACAGTTGCAAAACAATACCAAAGGAACAGACATAGGTCTGTTACATGCAGTCTTCATCTTCATCTTCAGTCCCGTGACCTTGGCGGTCGTTGGGGAGACATGAAAGATGATGCCGTGGTAAGCCTCCTCCATCCATCTCGGTCCTCGGCTCTGCGCAGTAGTGCCGAGTCATTCATCCTGGTCCATTCTCTGATGTTGTCCATCCATGACTTGTTCTGTCTTCTCTTTCTGCCATCTTCGAGTGTTCCCTGCAGTACTGTTTTTGGCAGAGTGTTGTGGCAGGTGACGTGGCTTAACCATGTCAGCTTTTTCTTCTTGATGATGGTGAGAAGGGGTTCCTGTGGACCTGCCAGCTGTGTTATTTGGCCCTTGACAAATTCATTGGTCTTTCTTCTCTACAGGATATGCCCAGCAGTTTTCTATGGCATTTTGTTTCAAATGACTGGATTTGCTTTGCTGTTTCAGCAGTCAATGTCCAGGTTTCACTTCCGTACAGCAGGATAGTCTAAATTAGGGCTTTGTAGAGCTTTAGTTTGATTGGGAAACTGATCTCTTTACTTTTCCATATGGTGGTGAGTTTTGTCATGGAAGATGTTGCCATGGCTAGTCTGACTTTGATTTCTGTCGTTGATCACCCGTCCTTTGTGAGTGTAGCGCCAAGGTATTTAAAAGCGTCTATCTCCTCCAGTTGCTGGCCGTTCATGTAAATTTTAGCAGTGGCGTTGCTCGTGCTCTTTACAAGTACTTTACTTTTCTCCGAGCTCACCTCCATCCCATATGCTCCAGCTCTGTTCTCAAGTCTGGTCGTAAGATCTTGCAGCTCTGTGTTTCTCCCGCCCATGAGGTCAATGTCATCGGCAAACCGCAAGTTGTTGAGGGGTCTGCCGCCAATGGAGATAGTAGAGTGAAAGTCATGGAGGGTCTCTCTCATAATGTTTTCCAAGAACAGATTAAACAGGACTGGAGATAACAGACATCCTTGTCGGACCCCCACTGTGGTTTTGAAGTAGTCTCCGACCTGATTGTTCAGAAGGACTGCACTGCTTGCGGTGTTGTATAGTGCTTGAATGGTTTGCACTAGTCCTTCTTTAATGCCAAACATTCTGAGGACCTGCCACAGGCCTTCGTGCCATACTCTGTCGAAAGCCTTCTTGAAGTCAATGAAGTTGTGGAAAAGGTCTCTCTGATGTTGAAGATGTTTTTCCATCAGGATGTGGCAGTCAAAAATCTGTTCGATTGTGCTCCTGCCTGCCCTGAACCCAGCTTGTTCCTCTGCAAGGCGTTCCTCTGCCTCCTTCTTGAGTTGATTCAAAATAACTTTGAGCATGATCTTGCTGGCATGGCTCATGAGTCTGATTGTTCTATAGTTTTGGCATTGGCGTAAATTCCCATTCTTGGGCAGAGGTATGATGAGTGATTGTGTCCATTCTGTTGGCCACTGTTTTGTCTCCCAAATCTTCTGACAGATAGCTGTAACATGTGTGATGACTGTTTCGCCACCATGCTTGAGCAGCTCTGCTGGTATGTTGTCTGCTCCTGGGGACTTTCCTACTGGTAAACTGCGGATGGCTTCTTCCACTTCTTCCCTCAGTATAGGTAATGGCAAGGGTACTCTTGATGTTGCTGCTTCCTCTTCTATTATGCTCTTGTCAGGTTGGATTGGGTAGTTGTATAGTTCTTGACAATACTCAGACCACCTGTTCAATGCAGCTGAGCTTTCTGTGAAGAGGTTTCCGGAGCTGTCTTCAATGACTGATGATTTGGTTTGAAGTGGTTTTGTGAGTTTCTTCAGGGTGTCTTATGCCTTTTTACTGTTGCCCACTTTCATGCTTTTTTCCGATCTCATCACATTGATCACTGATCCACTTCTCTCTGGCCTTTAACATTGACTTCTTCACAAGATTGTTGGCCTCCTGGTACTCTTTAGGGTTGGAAGACCTGGTTGGTTTCAGTGCTGTTCTTGTATCGCAGAGGTCCAAGATGTCATTGGTAGTCCATGGCTGGTGTTTATTCCTCTGACGACCGAGTACCTCCTCTGCTGTTTCTCGGACTGCCTCATTAAAGTTGTTGGTGAGGTCATTGATGTCATTGTCCAGGAGGGTTATTGCCGCAAAACATCTGCCAAGCTTAGCTTGGAAGATTTCCTCGACATCTGGATCTTTCAGTTTGTCCACGTCAAATTTGATATGTGGGTTTGCAGGCTGTTTATTTTTCTTCAGCTTCATTTTGAATACCAGTAGCACAAGGTCATGGTCGCTGCCTATGTCAGCTCCAGGGTAGGTTCTTGTTCTGGCTCTGTTGATGCTGGATTTGAAGTGCCATGGTGTTAAGATGCAATCTATTTGGTTATGGATCTTGCCGTTTGGCGCATGCCAGGTTGTCCGCCTTGACTGCTTGTGGGGATAGAGGGTATTGGCAATGGTAAGTCTGTGGGTGCAGGCAAACTCCAGCAGACGTAGTCCCCTATCGTTGGTCTCTCCAGTTCCAAACTGACCAACTGTTCTGGCCCATTGGTTGTAAGAGTCAGGACCTACTTTGGCATTAAAATCCCCTTGAATAATGATGATGTCTTTCTTGGGTATCTTCATAATGGTCTCTTCAAGTTCTTTGTAAAATTCTTCTACTTCTTCATCTGCATGGTCAGAAGATGGTGCATAGATTTGTATGATGGTGATGTTCTTGGGCTTGGCCGACACCAGGATGCTGATAATCCTGCTGGAAGCCGGTGTACAGCTGATAATGCACCCCACTACTTCCTTTCTGACAATAAATGCCACTCCATGTTGGTGATGTTTCTCTTGACCACTGTACCAGATCTTGTTGCCTTCTTCAGTCATTGTCTCACCAAGTCCTGTCCATCTCACTTCTCCTAGTCCAATAATGTCCCATTTATAGTGGCTAAGCTCATACTCTAGTTCTTTGATTTTTCCACACTGGTAGCGTGTACGGACATTCCATGTTCCAATGGTGATCTGTTCTCTAGGGAGTTTAAGTAATGTTTTAACTCCAGTAGCTGACTTGTCACTTCCACCCTGGTGTTGATCAATGGAAAGCGCGGCCGTTGGTAACCCGGCCTCGACTGATCGGTATCATATTGGCTTTGTATTTGTCTCTCATGTCTTTTCTGTGGGCTTAGGATATTCCTTGATGGCGCCAGTCTCCTCTCCAAGTCTCCATATGTTGTTTTTCTATTGGGGTTTCCTCCCCCACATGCGACAGGTTGTACTGGGTTACATGGATACCAGTAGCAGTAACAGAGAACTTCTCTGACTGACCTGACCACAGTCAGCAGTAAGTGCTGATAAATGTAAGTATGGTTGATTTGCCGTATTAGTCATGGTTTATTTGCCTTATTAGTCAATTCGTAGGCATTCATGCAATAGATGACTTTTTAGCTGTCTTGAACTGATTTTTGTTTTGGATACATTTTAAGCGTTTTGGGAGCTTGTTCCATAAATCACTATCTGAGTACAAGAAGCTTGATTGTAAAGATTATTTCTTGGTCTCAGAAATATTAGTAGATGATTATGTCTGTGTTCATTGATTTTGAAGCTATTGGTGATCTTTGGATGGACATTTCCATTGACAACTTTCTGGACAAATAGAGCTTTATTTAGATAAAGTCTGTTTTGAAGGTTAGAATATTTGTTTGCTTATAATCGTTATGGTTAGGGAGCTTGATTTTAATAGAACAAGTTTCAGTGCTCTTTTATATAATCGATGAATCAATTTTAAAATTGTATCATTGCAGCTGTCCCAAAGAGATGAAGCATAGTCAACTATAGGCAAAATATGGCGCAAAAAAGAGTTTGCGAGAGAGGTTATTCAGAACATGTTTTATTTTTGATAAATGAAGTAGCTTGTAAGCGAGATATTTTTCTAGCGCCATCACATGATCAGTCCAAGTAAGATTTTTGTCAATAATTACACCCAGAATTCTGTGGGAGTCAACTTCTTCGATTACTCTTTTACCTATCAACAGAGGTTGGAATTTATCTTTCATTTTTTGTCTCTTTTGTCTTGCTAGTACATACATACACTTAGTTTTTCGTGTATTTAGGGACATATGGTTTAGCTGAGTCCAAGTAACCAATCTGTCAATACTGTTTTGAAGTTTGAGTGTAGGTCTGTGGGGGTCAGAATCACTGCAATAGAGGGATGTGTCATCAGCAAACATTTCACAGCTACATTCTAGAGATTGGGGTAAGTCATTTACATAGATTGAAAATAGAAGTGGACCCAATATTGACCCTTGTGGTACTCCATGTTTAATAGGTACTAGTTCTGATGTTTGATTATTTGCAGTTATTAGCTGCTGCCTATTCGACAAAAAGCTTTTCAAAAGATTTATAATTTCTGGTGTTAGTTTATACAAGTGAAGTTTACGTAATAATAGGGGATGATTGATTACATCAAATGCTTTTTCAAAGACAACAAAAAGAAGACCTGTATATTTATTTTCATTGATATTGTGTAGGAGACTGTCCATAATTTGTGTAAGAGCTGTGTGACAGCAATAGTTTTTATGAAAACCTGACTTTAATAGATTTTTTTTTACAAAGTAGGAATATACGGATTTTATTATATGTTTTTCGATGGGTTTAGATAAGACAGACAGAATTGAAATTGGTCTGTAATTTGAAGGACAAGCAGGATCACCTTGTGGACTGGTATGATTTTTGCCTTTTTAAATATGACAGGAAAGTTGTTTTTCTCTATGCACAAGTTATACAAGTATGTCAGTGTTCAAGCAATAACTTGACCACAAAGTGTAATTATTCTTCCATCTAGATTGTCTAAACCACGTGTTCTGGAACTTTTTTTGAAGAGACAGGCTTTCCAAGACATCTGTGATTGTCATTGGCAGTAGTTTAAATGGAAAGTTTATTTCTTTTGATTCGATATATTGCTCTAAGTAATGGAGATCATTTTCATTTGGCTTGTCATTTGATATTACACATTTTATTATCATATTAGAGTAGGCCATTATATGCGGGTGGAAACAGATGACAACATTTACAAAACTGCATACACACGGGGACTGGATGTAAAAAAGCACATGAGTGTTTATTCCATTATCCTCGATATAAAAGAATAAATAAATAAAAAGCCTATCAGAAAGAACAAGCACATTACCCGTCCCAACCTCAAGGCCATAGATATTCAAACTTTTCTTTTCCAAACTGCTGAACGTCTATCACAAATCCATGACCATACTGACCCTTCTATACACTACAATACCGTTCTCAGCCAACTTCTTGGTGAGCATGCACCTCCTACTGACCATCTCCTGCCTGACAGCCCCTGTGCACCATGGTACACCCATGACATCCTGGTCACAAAACGTAAACGCCAACAGCTAGAGTGGCAATGGCGAAAAACAAAAACTGAGATAAACAAAACAGGTTCTCCGTAAACACATCAACAAAGTCAAAACCTTAATCCATTCAGCAAAAACAAAATATTACTCTTCTCAAGTTCTTGATGAAATCTCTCTTTTCCCTCACATCCACTCTTCTTGGATCGTGAAGGCTAGCCCTCTGCCTGCTATCTACGACCACTCTGAACTTCCTTCTATATTTTCTGCATTCTTTTCTGACAAAGTCCGCAACATTCGCTCTAGTTTCTTCTTATTCCTTATAGCTCCTAGCGGAGCATAGGGCCTCAACAGCGTCCCCAACCTTCTCCTGTCTCTAGCAAGGGTCTTGGCCTCTTCCCATGTCAGGCTGGAGTCTCTCAGCTCACTATGCAGGCTTCTCCTCCAGGTCTGTTTGGGGTGCCCTCTCTTCCTTTTCCCCTGCGGGTTCCACTCAAGTGCTTGTCTGGTGATGTTGCAAGGCTCCTTCCGTAGGGTGTGGCCGACCCAAAGACACTTTCGCCGCCTTACTTGGACTTCCATAGGCTGTTGGTTCGCCCCCATCCACAGGTCGGTACTTGGCACTCTGTCGAAGCATCTTAGATGAAGGATCTGCCGGAGACATCCGTTGATGAAGGTCTGGATCTTGGAGGAGCTGGTGTTGATGACCGCCAAGTTTTGACCCGTAGAGAAGCACAGACTTCACGTTGGAGTTGAAGATCCTGAGCTTGGTGGTTGTGGAGATCGCATTTGTTCTCCACACGGGTTTCAAGATGGCAAATGCTTGGCGTGCTTTCTTTATTCTTGCCTTGATGTCTTCGTCTGTGCCTCCTGTCTGGCTGATCTTACTGCCCAGGTACACAAACTCGCTGACATCCTCTACTGCTTTCCCAGAGATGGTGACAGGAGCCTCTTGCTGGTTGTTGGTATGCAGTAGCTTGGTCTTCTCTTGACTGATCCTGAGGCCAACACATCTAGCTGTGGAATCTAGGGCAGTGACTTTGCTTTGGATGTGCTGCAGGTGGTGGGATAGCAGAGCCAGGTCATCGGCAAAATCGAGATCTTCCAGCTTTGTCATGAGGGTCCATTGGATACCTTTCCCGGAACTTGCGTAGGCCGTCCTTGTCACCCAGTCAGCACCACAAGGAAGAGGAGTGGAGAACAACAAGCAGCCCTGTCTGACGCCGGAAGAGATCCCGAAGCTATCAGAGAGTCTTCCACCATGGATGACCTGGCAGGAGAATCCTTCGTAAAGTTGTCTTATGATGTTGACAAACTCTGATGGCACACCATAGTGGAGAAGGATGTTCCAGATTGCTTGTCTGTCCACGCTGTCAAAAGCCTTCTCAAAATCGATGAAGCAGGCATAGAGAGGTGACTGCCATTCTATGGACTGTTCTACGATGAGTCTGAGGGTCGCAATCTGGTCGGTACAGGAATGCTCTTTTCTGAAGCCTGCTTGTTCATCTCGAAGAGTCTTGTCGAGAGCATCTTTCATTCAGTCCAGGATGACTCTTGTGAGGACTTTGCTGGGGATGGACAACAGGGTGATACCTTGCCACTTTCCACACTGGGAGAGGTCGCCGTGCTTGGGGAGCTTCACAAGCAGGCCCATCTTCCATTCTGCTGGCACCTCCCCAGTTGTCCAGATCAGGTTGAGCAAGTGGTGGAACTCATCAACGATGTCACTACCCCCTTCTTTCAAGGCTTCTGCCAGAATGTTGTCAATGCCAGCAGCCTTGCTGTTCTTCAAGCTGCTGATGGCCTTTCGGATCTCTGTCTTGGTGATCTCTCCAGTGTTGTTTGGATCACTCCTTTTCATCCTGCAATTTCTGACCCTCAATTTTCTGGCTTTCCTCTCCTTCTCTTTCATCCAGCAAGAGAGAAAGAAATAGCAACATTTCTGAAAGAAATGACAATAAAATCATGTGATCTTGATCCTATATGTGCTTCTCTTTTTACTTAGTGCCTTCCACAGCTTATACCCACTATCACAAAAATAGTAAACTAATCACTTCTTTCAGGAATTTTTCCAACAGCTCTCAAAACCGCAATAGCTACACCTCTACTCAAAAAGCATGACCTCGATCCCAACACTCTGAAGAATTATAGACCTGTATCCAACCTACCGTTCATCTCTAAAGTCCTTGAAAAAGTTGTTTTGATACAACTCAACAGCCATCTTCATTCAAACAGTCTCCTTCCCCCTTTTCAATCTGCCTATCGCGCCAACCACAGCACCGAAACCACCGAAGTCCACACCTTAAACACGCTTCTACACGCGTCTGACTCAGGAAAAAATCTCCCTTCTCACTCTTCTCGACTTATCTGCAGCCTTCAACACTATAGACCACTCAATTCTTCTCTCCCGTCTCCAAAAAAACTTTTGGTATTAAAGGTACAGCACTCACCTGGTTCAGTTCATACCTTACAGAACGATTCCACACAGTTGCAGTAAACAAAATTCAATCAAAACCTGCCAAACTGGAATGTGGAATCCCCCAGGGATCAGTTCTCAGCCCTGTTCTTTTCAATCTCTACACTGCTCCTCTTTCACACATAATAAATCATCATCAGATCAACCATCATTTTTATGCAGATGACTCTCACATTCCTAACAGTGATACCCTTGAAAATCTGCACTCTCTCTTGATTAATATGTCCTATTGCCTTCAAGATATCCAAAATTCGATGAAACAAAACAGGTTACATCTAAATGCAGATAAAACTGAAGCCATTTTTTCTAGGGACCAAACACAAACTCTCTTCCATCATAACAGCTTCAATAGAATTCGGCAATACGTATGTTCCCTCTATCTACTGCTGTAAAATAATAATAATAATAATAATAATAATACCTGGAATTTATACAGCGCTATATCTTGCAAAAAACAAATCAAAGCGCTTTCATTCATCCTAATCTTTCACATGCAGCCAGTTACAATTAATAGATTTTTACAAATTCAAATATAAACACACACAGCGCACAAGTAATAGTTTTTACAAATTTAAATGTAAACACACACACGTGTGCGCACCCACACACACCACACACACACACAAACACACACACACACAAAGGTTGTGCACTCCAACAGGGTGATGGGGAAGGGAGTTAGTTGTTGAGGGCAGGGACAGAAATGAGATG
>CM054143.1:63583327-63593327 GCA_028751875.1 Rapana venosa
CTTTTTCTTGTTCATAAAAAAAACTCGTTTTTTTTTTTCCCCGGGAGGGGGATCTGTAACAGCCCTGTATTGTTCCTTTGGTATTGTTTTTGCAACTGTGGATATTTTGGATTTTTTTCTTTGTTTTTGTGATGGTGTCTTTTTGATAGCTGTAGGGGAAGGTTTCTGTCTAAGAGTTAAATTTTCATTTCTGCCCTGGTCGGGAAGGTTGCAGCGTTGGGCGGCCCTTTGGTTGTACATCTGTTTTCCCCCTTTGATAAAGTGGTATGTTGTAAAAGTTGTTTGTTTGTTGTTTTTTTTTAATTTAAAACCCCTTTTTGTTTAATTTAGTAGTGCAAGTAGTGCAGTGCAGGGAATTCTTTTTGGGTTTTGTTGGGTGTGGTGGGTTTGGTGTTTCTGGGAACAAAAAAAACTAAAGAAAAAAAAAAAGGTAAGGAATAATATTAAAAATTGGGTACTAATAGTGGGGGTTTTTTGCTATCTGTGTGGTTTTTAATTTTCCCCCTTTTATGCCCCACTAAACATTCGTCTCAAATCGACTTTAACTTGAAGATCTAGAACCGTACGCATCAAAGATCAAAAGCCTCCCAATCCCAACCTTGACTCTGACCACAGGCCCTGCTTTACCCACCAGTTCAGAAGAAGAAATAAAACTGCTAGGAAAGAATCACCCTGAAAAGTTTCAACCCCCTCAAACTGGAAGGGGAAAGAGGAAAAGAACGTTACGTGTTTTAAAAGGTGAAACTTGTTCCATTGATACAACCCTTCAAATGGACAAGTCTGGGACCCTTTTAAGCCAGCCCCTTTTAAACCCCTTTTAAGGGAAGTTTCGGGATGAAAAAAAAAATGGGGGTTAAAAAAGGGAAATGTCAGTTGGTGGAACAAGGGGGAAAGGAAAACCCATAAAAAAAAAAAAGCAGCTATAAAAAGTTTGGGGCCCCAAGCCCAAGACAAAAGGGGATACCCAAGTAAGAATGCAAGGGAAGATATAGAATCGTGTGTAAAACCCTCCAAAGAAAATCTTGGGGCGATTAGGGAGAGAATTTAAAGTGAAATTTGGGCGAACTCCCCCAAAGAGAATTTTTCAAGAGGTGAAGACGATGAGGCAAGAGTGAGCCATTTAATCCAAAAACTTTGGAATGATGGCAAGGGAGAGGCATGAAAAAAGGGGGGAATTTTGAAATGATGGGAAGATTATTTAAAATCTTTTAAAAACCCCGGGGTAAAAGCTTCCAGCTCTCAATTCTCCCCCCCGCTTAAAAAGTTAGAGCCCCAATCTTGAAGTGAAACAAGAAAGAAATTAAGACCAGCCCAAAGGGCAAAGCGGGGGGTGATGACGGCATAACAATGAAGCCTCCCTTTCTGCGGGGAAAAGGGAGTTAAGTGGCCCACCATCATCTTCCAAAAAGCATGGGAAAAAGGGGGAAAGTACCAAGGATGGCCAAAATCAAAATGGTGCCCAAATTTGGAGAAGAAAGGGGGGCAAGAGGACTGCAGCACCTACAGAGGCATTTCATTTTTCGCCATGAGGGAAAATTTTGCAAAGATTCTGGGAAAACGCACAAAAGGCCAAAGCGAACACTACTGGCAATGCCCCGTTTGGCTTTCGGGAAAAAAGGGGGGCACGATGCCATTTTCCACTCCGCAGGTGTGAAAGAGCCATCGAATACAACCAAGACCGAACAGTATTCGTTGACCAAGAAAAAGCTTTCGACCCCAGTCAACAGAGGACAGTTGGAATTTTCCTGGAGCGTCGATGTGAAGGGGCGTTGCTTATAAAAATCAGAGCAAACTTGCAACAGTATGAGGCGTCCGAACAGCCCCGGGAAATCCGATGGTTCCCCTTACACAGGGGTCGGCAGGCTGCAACTCTCTCCCCCTTTTTTGGATCTACTGGCCAGATCAAAAGGAGCCAACCGTCTTGAGGGGCCCAACGAAATATTATTTGCGACGACCGTCCCCGATGAATCGAAAAAAGCGCTCTTCAAGATCACAAGACCCCAAATCAACACAAGCTGCGAGAGGTAAAGACATGAAGTCAGTATCCCAAAAAAAGAGTTATGTCTGTCAGCGAAATCCCCGGAAAACTGGACTCAACATCAACGGCACCCCGCTGAAACAGACCCAAAGAATTTAAAAACCCTTTCAAACCTCTTCACTGAAAAGGGGAAAAAAGGCCGAGAGATAGAAAAAGATGCCAGAAAGTGAGTAGTCAGTTTCCCCAACTGCCCCCCCTTCTAAAAAACTTTCCAGCATCCCAAGGACCAAAGGAAAAAAACCTCAAGGGCCATCTTCGTTCCAACACTCGCAACCGTGTCAGACTGGCCCTAACAAAACCCCTTTTGAGAGAAAATTGGTCATGTGAAATGCGCTGCCTGAAAAAAGCTGTCAAAAAGACCGACGCGGATAAGATCAAAAAATGAGGTATCAGGACAGGGTCGGATTTAACCCCAAATTCCCCACCATTCGAAAAACAAAGGATCAGGTGGTTTAGTCCCTACTAAAATTGCCCCCCAAACCCAAACCACCCCCTACGGGCTACCCCCACCAAATTCAATGGGGGAAAACCCAAGGTAGACCAAGGAGACGATGGAGCGACTTGTGGTGACCCCTGCGACCCCATGACCTGTCCAAATAAACCCCTCTGCCTAGCTGCAGACGCGTCGGTCTCCCCGCGACCCGGGGGCCCCAGGGGGAAGATGAAAGAAAAAAGAAGACTGACCATTTGGGGGAGAATCCCAGTAGCGCCCCAGCCCTGCCCAGCCCCCTAGGAACCCCCACCCGATTGAGGGAAAAAGGTGTGGCAGCGTTGGAGGCCGGGGGAGCAGCGTAGCAGTGAAAAAGACTTCCTTCAAGGAAAAATCGTCATTGATTTTTTTTTTTAAATGGTATGCAAAAATTTTACAGCCAAGTCTGTGTGTTGTTTTTTTTGTAATGTGCCAAAAAATTGGCAAAAAAGGGGACTATGTGTTCATCGGACCCAGAGAGCTCAAAACTGTCTTGTTAAAAGAACTCTTAAATGGTATTAATTAAACTCTTGTGTAGGGGGCCGGAAGTTGATGACAAAGTTCCCTTAAACTGAATTGTTGTATTGCCCCGGTGAAGTGAACTGGAAATTGTTTTAGGTTAAAAGTTGTAATATTGAATATAAAATTAATTTCTGTTTTTGATTATTGAAAAAAACTATTTGTGGGACAGATTGATGTAATAATAGAATTAAAAAGAGGAGTATTAAAAGAAATCTTGAGTGTGACTGTGGTGGAAAGAATGTGGCCTTTGGAAGGTTGTTTTTTCCTTTATTTAAAATTATCTTTATGTGACTGGGATTTAGCCCCCTTTCACTGGCTAAATTTTGATGTTTCCCAAAAAATTTGTTACATTTATCTATCATGATGAATACTTTCTGACATTCGCTGTTCTTTTCCTCTAAAAATTTCAAAGCCTATCAGAAAAAAGAAGTTGTCACCCCTTGCAATCAAGGCCATAGTATTCAAACTATTCTTCACAGCCGTGAAAAGCCTACACAAAACCCCTGACCCAATACCCCCCCTAAAAACCTAATAATGTTCCGTTAACTACTTGAGGCATTGCATCCATGACCCTTCTTTCCCGATAGGCCATGTGGCCATGGTACATCCCGACATCCCCCGGTCCAAAGCGAAATGCAGGCAACAGGCGGAGTGGCGAAAAAAAAAACTTAAAATTAATCAGGCTCTTTCGAAAAAAGTAAACAAGTCAAATTTTTAATTTTTCAGAAATTCAAAGTATTATCTTTTTAGTTCTTTATGCCACGTCAAAAAAAAATTTTTTCTTTTCCTCAATTACTCTTCTTGGGTCTTTGGGAAGCAAAAACCCCCTCTGGATTCCATCCTCAACCACTCACCACTCTGAACTTCCTTCTATATTTTCTGCATTCTTTTGTGAAAAAGGCCATAACATTCGCTCCAAACTGGATCAGACTCCTTTCCAGCCTACACTTCCAGATCCCCAATTCTCTGGCACTCCCCTTCTTTTCCTTCATCCAACAAGTGAAAAAGAAGTCATGACAATTCTGAAAGAAGTGACTATAAAATCATGTGATCTTGATCCCATACCTGCTTCTCTTTTCACACAGTGCCTACCACAACTTATACCCGCTATCCCAAATAATGTGAACTCATCTCTTGTTTCAGGAAATGTTCCATCAGCTCTCAAAACTGCTATAGTAACACCTCTACTCAAAAAGCGTGACCTTGACCTAACATTCTGAAGAGTTATAGACCCATTTCCAATCTATCTTTTATTTCTAAAGTCCTTGAAAAAGTAGTTCTCAAACAGCTCAATAACCACCTTCTCTCCAACAATCTTCCTGAGTTTGTCTCCCTATCGCGTCAACCACAGCACTGAAACCACCCTAGTACACACTTTAAACACACTTCTACTTGCTTCTGACTCAGGGAAAATCTCCCTTCTTACTCTACTCGACTTATCAGCAGCCTTGGACACTATAGACCAATCGATTCTTCTCTCCCGTCTTCAGAAAAAGTTCGTTGTTACTGGCACAGCCCTCACCTGGTTTAATTCATACCTTACTGACCGATTCCAGACAGTTGCAGTAAACAAGATTCAATCAATACCTGCCAAACTGGAATGCGGCATCCCACAGGGATCAGTTCTAGGCCCTGTTCTTTTCACACTTTACACTGCCCCTCTGTCACATTTATAAAACCGTCATCAAATCAACCATCATTTTTACGCAGATGACTCTCAGATTCAAAGCAGTGCTACTCCTGAAAATCTGCCTTCTCTCCTGACAAATATGGCCCATTGCTTTGAAGATATTCAAAACAGGATGACACAGAACAAATTACAACTAAATGCAGATAAATCCGAAGCTATGCTCGTAGGGACCAAACACAAACTCTCTGCCATTACAACTTCAATAGAACTCGGCAATCCATCAGTCCCTCTATCCACTGCTGTGAAGTATCTAGGTGTTGTTATCGACAACACACTCTCTATGCAAAAATTCATCACCAAGACCTGCCAGTCATGCCACTATCAATTACGGTGTATTAGTGCCATTCGAAAGTATCTGTCCACTGATGCAACATTCAAACTTGTCACCTCTCTTATTCTTTCACGTCTGGACTATTGCAATTCTCCTCTGGCTGGTCTGCCAGCATCACTTATCCACAACCTTCAAAGTATACAAAACTTGGAAGCTCGACTAGTTCTCAAAAAGAAAAAAAAATTGAGAACATTACCCCTCTCTTTCGATCTCTCCACTGGCTGCCTGTGCCACATAGAGTAAATTATAAGATCAGTACCCTCTGTTACAAATGTCTCCACAAAACTGCACCCTCCTACCTCTGTGAATGTCTTAACCTGTACACTCCTTCATGTTCCCTCCACTCTGCTGCAGATACCTTGTGCCTACGAATACCTAGATTCAACCAATCCACCATTGGCCGCCACTGCTCTTTCTCTATTTCGGGTCCATCCACCTGGAATGAGCTCCCTCTCTCTCTTCGCCAGAAGCCTAGTTATAACACTTTTAAATCCAGCTTCAAGACATATTTATTTCAAACCCAAGATTTCCCCCATCCTGTTTCATATCAGAACTAACCCACCCTTCACTAACCCATGTCCTATCACCCTGCAAAAGTATATGACCTGTGTGAGTGTGTGTGTGTGTGTGTGTGTGTGTGTGTGTGTGTGTGTGTGTGTGCTTTTGAAAAAAAAGACTATTGCAATTTTCTTTCATAGATTTGGTATGCAGGTACCATGTTTGTAATATATGTTTGTTTAAACTATTGATTATTTGTCATTGGTTGCATGACTGTATAAGATTAGGTTCAATGCACGCGCTTTGATTTGTCTTTGCAAGATATAGCGCTATATAAGTTCCATTTATTATTATTTATTACTTACATCGTGTTCTTATACACCTACACATGAACCTACGCACGCACGCACGCTTATGCTCACACACAGCACGTACGCACACGCACCAGACCCATACACACCACACACACACACACACACCACCACCCCACACAGGGGGGGACGGGATAGCCTAGTGGTTAGAACATTGTGCTCGCAATCTGATCCCCGGGCTCGATTCCGTTCAAGGGGATATTTTCCCCTGGAGTTAACATCAGTGCTGACTCCACTATCCCCAAAAGTCCTTCGGATGAGACTAAACGAGGCCCCGGTGCGATCGCACGCAGGACATCTTGTGCACACGTTAAATCCTTTTCCCGCTTTTCGTTAAAGTAGTCTTTTGGTGTGCCGGTGGGAACAGATGACAAAATTTACAAAATCACATACACACGGGGACTAGATGTGAAAAAGCACATGTGCATTTCCATTATCCTCGATAAAAAAAGAATAAATTAAAAAAATAAATATAATCAACACACGGCTGGCAGAAAAATTACTTAAAAGCTAGATTTTGGAAGTCTGAAATAGAGGGGTTTTTAAAGGTTGGAATTGAAATGTGAAATTGTTGTGTTGTGCATGAAAGTGTATGGGAGAGATTTTCAGCGGGTGGGGGGGGGGGGGGGGGGGGGGGGAGGAGCCTCAAAAAACAAGTGCTGTTCACCGCACGATTTTGGTTGGAAGGCAGGTATAAGAAACACTTGAGTGTCAGTAGAGTTGCTAAGGTAACCAGATTAGATACAAATTTGAAGGAGTTAGTAGTAGTAGCAGCAGCAGCAGCAGTAATAGTGGTGGTGGTGGTAGTGGTAGCAGCAGCAGCAGCAGCACTGACCAGTTGAATTAACATTATAATCAACTAACTATATATTATTGAAAAGTAATAGAAGCTTTTGTAATTGCCAAGCTCATTTATATACCAATTTTATAGCAAAATCAGTTGGTTTCTGATTATGAATTATGAGTATGTGTTTAATTTGAAAGTTTCAACATTTATTCTAACACTTCAAGAGTTTTTTTTATTCAGTTTCTTCTTTTTCAGCCAGAGCATTGAAGGTGTAACAAAGGGTTCAGGGAGAGTTTAGGGGCAGCAGGAAGATAGCAAAGGCCACACTGACTTCACCTGGAACAGAAATACCTGCCATGGCAAACGTCCACACACCCCGATGGGAAACCAGCACAGGAGTCTGTGACAACCACAGTGATCAGTCTGCGAGTTTTATGGTCATGTCCTGGGACTTTTTGGGTAGTGCCCATTGCCAGTGTGTTCTTCTTTATTGACCAGTAGATAAAGGGCTTGAAATGAGATTCACCAAGAAAAAGAGACAAAGTTGAACACAATCATTATGGCAAAGGAGTAAAGGTTCCTTTAAATTGGAGTCTTGTAAACTGGCAGTGGAATTGCAAGTTCCTGTTGGCTGTAAAAATTCCAGTGGGATGTGAATGGATGAAGTGGCAATGATGCCAGACATAAACCCACTGACCAGGCCACAGCACAAGAGTTATTGCTGATTTCCTCTCAAATCGAACAGTGCTGAATGGGAAGTGAATCACTAGAAAACGATCAACTGAAATGATCCCGATGATTATAGCTGACACTTCACTGGACAGAAGGGACAAAAAAACCAGCTACTTTACAATACACATGGTTTTTTCCCCTACATTATCATAGAATACATATATGCCACGGTAAACTTCGTCAGCTACTCCAATGATGGTGAGGTAGTTTTCCCATTTAGCCCGGTCAGATACACAGAGGCTACTGACAAATAATCTGTAGGGTATGACTGAAGTCTTGTGAGTACACCACTGTATCATTAAAACTGCACACATTGCCCGTCACAGACAACCAGCTGATCAGCCAGAGGAAGACACGGTATGTGGATGTCTGTAGTAAATCCTTACAGGAGGAAATTTCATCAGAAGGCGAATAACAAAATGCCGTAAAAAAGGTTTGGAAGAATATCTTCACAGCAGAGTTTATAATTTTGTGCCCAAAAGAGCACCGAGATGAGAAAGACCTCTGAATACATCAGATGGAAATGTTTCTACAGGAGTGCCCTCTAATGACAGTGATGCTAGATGTGGCATATCTTGAAATCCTTTTGGCCCAATTGTTTGAATGGAACTGAAAGACAAATCAGATTTCTCACCTTCAAAAACTGTGAAGTAACTTTACTGTCAAATTCAAGTAGCCTTGTGCCAGAAAGATTTAAAGTATTCAGCATCGTCTGCTGTAGTTTATCTCTTGGGTCATAACTGAGCAGAGACAGTGGATTGCAAGCCATGGATAATGTCTGTAGGTTTTTCAAGCCAGCAAACAAAGACATGTTAACATGCTCCAGGTTGTTTTCAGAGACATCCAAAAAATACAAATTATATAATGTGATACTGGATAAACACAAAACAAAGAGCACCTGGCCAGAGATAAATAAACAAGAAAGGTGTTCTTGTTCAAATCAGACAACGCCATTCCTGAATTGTCCCATTCAGGTAGCGGAGCTGAGGGAAGAGATGAGCAGAAAATGGCTGAGGACACAGAAAGGTGTGGCCATGACACAGACAGGTTTTCAGGGCATGTCATGTCACACAACGTTTCATCGTCATGCAGTGGACAGTGAGGCCAGCCTCACACAGATGGTCACTGTGAACACACACAGCAGAGGACCGACATCGGAACAATCCTGGACATGTCACATCCTCACAGGCCTCTTCATCTCATGACCAACACAGTCAAACAAGCCCATTGCAACGGTGTAGACAGGCAGACAGTTTGTTGACTATCACCAGGACAACGGTAGTGGGTGTGAGGACACAGGTCCCCGGGTTTTAGTTTGGTCAAAATGAATGTTTTAATTCCATCGAAATTGACCAACACAGGTACTGGCAAATGTCCATTCAACGTAACTGTCTGAGCTACACGTGTTGACAGTCTGATTCATCTGATTGATCTAAACAGTCATCAAAGAAATCACATTGCTTGATGTAGGAAGCACACTGGCCATTCAGGCAAGTGAACTCATCACAAGGAGGGTGTACACAGAAGGATTCATCAGATTTGTCTTGGCAGTCAGGTCTGAAATCACACACAAAGGAATAGGAACACTGTGTTTCTTGCTGGTCACAGGAAAGAAGGAAACTGGCAATGCAAACTCCTTATCAGTTTCTGCTTGCTGCTTGAGGACTTGATCCATTGAAAAAGCAAGGAGTTATGTGTCTCTCCTCAATACATTATGTGGACCACATGACAGAAATGTGTGTGTCAGTGACCACTTTGACACGGGGTAAATTTTTCACTAGGAAAGCTTGAGAAAGGGAAAAGTTTTTAAAATGAACAAATGTGGTTTCAGTCGTTTGACTTCATTGTTTTTGCTGCTCATTTCGCAAAGTACCTTTTGTTCATATCTTATTGGTGAGAATAATTTATGTCAAAACCCATGGTCAAAATATGCCTGGTTTTATAAAAGACATGTATTCTTGAAATGCCAATGACTGATACAATTACAGTGCCATCATCAGCTACAGGACTGCTTCTGACTGTTTGGGCCGGATCTGTCATACCAGTGTACCCCAACTGGTGTTTTATCAAAGTCAATCTTTGATGTCTGAAGATGTGCATTGCCTCCCCCCCATCCTGATCCCGTTTTGGTGCAGCTGGGTAGCCCCCATGGATTGACAACCTCTTTTGCCACGTCGTGTTCTTTTTTTGTCTAAAGCTGTAATAGTCAACTGCAGCTTCATCCCTTTGTAGCGCGTGTGTTCTGACTCAGGCAAATTTGGGAAAAAGAATCAGGATGTGGAGAACAGTGGTTTGTGTTAGTTTCCCTTGTCCAGCCCTGTGAATACAAACTGATGAAGCAAATAAATTTGTTTATAGCAGGAAATTATATCAAAAATAAAGCTTGATGCATGGGTTGATGATGATAATAATAAATGGAAATTAATAGCGCTAACTTGCCAAAGACAAACAAAACGCATGCATTGAACTAATCTTACACAGTCATACAACCCAAAGACAAATAATCAATACTTCAAATAGATATTACAAACATGGTACCCCTGGGAGACCAATCTATGAAAG
>CM054143.1:63598327-63640014 GCA_028751875.1 Rapana venosa
GGGTTTTTTGGGGGGGGGGGTTTTTTTGGGGGGGGGGGTTTGTTTTTTGTTTTTGATTTTTTTTTAAAATTTTTTTTTTGTTTTTTTTCCCTTTTTTGAAAAAAGTTTAATTTTTTTAAAATTTTTTTTTTATTTTTTTTTTTAAAAATTTTTTTTTTTTTTTTTTAAAAAAAAATTTTTTTAATAAAAGAAATTTTTTTTTTTAAAATTTTTTTTTTGGGGGGGAAAAAAATTTAAAATTTTTAAAATTTTTTGGATTTTTTTTTTGGGGTTTTTTTTTTTTTCCCCTTTTCTTCCTTTTTTGGCCCTTTTTTTAAAAAAAATTTTTTTTTTTTTTAAAATTTTTTTTTTGGGGGGGGTTTTTTTTTTTGTTTTTTTTTTGGGGGTTTTTAAAAAATTTTTTTTAAAAAATTTTTTGGGGAAAAAATTTTTTTGTTTTTTAAATTTTTTAAAAAAAAAAAAAAATTTTTTTTAAAATTTTTTTTTTTTGTTTTTTTTTGGGGGTTTTTAAAATTTTTTTTTTTTTTTTTTTTTGGGTTGGGGGGAAAAATTTTTTTTAAAAAAAAAAAATTTTTTTTTTAAAAAAGGGATTTTGTTTTTTTTTTTTTTGGAAAAAATTTTGTTTTTTAAAATTTTGGGAAAATTTTTTTTTTTTTTTTAAAATTTTTTGGGGGGGGGGGTTTTTGGGGGTTTTTTTTTAAAAAATTTAAATTGGGGGTTTAAATTTTAAATTTTTTTTTTGGGGGGTTTTTAAAAAATTTTTTAATTTTTTGGGGGGGGAAAAAGGGGGGGGGGGGAAAGGGGGGGGGTTTTTTTTTAAAAAGGGGTTTTTTTTTTTTTTTTGGGGGGAAAAAAAAAAGGGGTTTTTTTTTTTTTTTTTTTTTTTTTTTTTTTTTTTTTAAAAAAAAGGTTTTTTTTTTTTTTTTTTGATTTTTTTTTTTTTTTTTTTTTTTTTTAAAATTTTTTTTTTTAAAGGGGGGGGAAAAATTTTTTTTTTGGGGTTTTGTTTTTTTTTTAAAAAAAATTTTTTTTTAATTTTCTTTTTTTTTTTTTTTTTTTTTTTTTTTTTTGGGGGGTTTTAAAAAAGGGGGGGGTTTTTTTGGAGGGTTTTTGGGTTTTTTTTTAAAAAATTTTTTTCCCTTTTTTTTGGGGTTTTTTTTAAAAAATTTAAAAAATTTTTTGGGGGGTTTTTTGGGGGGAAAAAAAAACCTTTTTTGGGTTTTTTTTTAATTTTTTTTTTTTTTTAAATTTGTTTTTGGGGGTTTTTTTTTAAAAAAAAATTTTTTGGGTTTTTTTTTGGGGTTTTTTTTTTAAATTTTTCCTTTTTAAAAAAAAATTTTGGGGGTAAATTTTGGGTTTTTTTTGGGGTTTATTTTAAATTTTTTTAATTTTTTTTCTTTTTTTGGGGGGGTTTTTTTTTAAATTTTTTTTTTGTTTTTTTATTTTAATTTTTTTTGGGGTTTTTTTTTGGGGGGGGGTTTTTTGGGGGGAAATTTTTTTTTTTTTGTTTTTTTTTTTTTTTTTATTTTTTTAAAAGGGGGGTTGGTTTTTTTTTTTTAAAAAATTTGGGAAAAAAAAAATTTTTTTTTTTCCCCTTTTTTTTTTTTTTTTTAATTTTAAATTTTTGGGGTTTTTTTTTTTTTTTTTTTTTTTTTTTTAAAAAAATTTTAAAAAAAATTTTTTTTTTGGGGGGTTTTTTGATTTTTTTTTTTTTTTTTTTTTTAATTTTTGGGGTTTTTTTTTTTTTATTTTCCTTTTTTTTTTTTTTAAAAAATTTTTTTTTTTTTTGTTCCTTTTTTTTTTTTTTTTTTTTTTTTTCCCCCTTTCTTCATCCCTTTTTTTTTTTTGGTTTTAACCCAATTTTTTTTTTTTTTTTTTTTTTTTTTTTTTAACATTTTTTAAATTTGGGGGTTTTTTTTGCTTTTGACAACTTTTTCAATTTTTGGCGCTTGTCCCGATAATGGGACTTTAAACACTTCCACAGTCTGACCGGCAAAGGACTTACAAGGATTTATAGAGTTACGGGGAAGGGTTTTTGAAACGGATGGAATCTATTTGAATTCCCGGTTCTGTCGAGGGCTTTTCCCTGGCCCGCATCTTTTTGGTTTGGTTTTTAAACCATTGGGTTTAAAGAAAAGCCGCTTTTTTCTCCTTGCACCAGCCGTGAGCCGGCCCCCTTTTTCATTTCTCACCCCCTATTCCCAAAGGGGGAAAATTTTTTTTTGTTTTTTAAAACCGCATTTAATAAATATTTGAACCCCTTTGGGGGGAAAAGTTTTTTCATTCCCTTTTTTTTTTTCCTTTCCCCCTTTTAAAAAAGGTCACCCTTTTTTATTTGGGGTAAAAATTTTAGGGCCTTTTCGTTTTCTTCCTTTTGCCTTTTTCGATTATTTTTTCATAAACTTCTTTTTAATTTTTTTTTTTGCTCATCTTTTGCTTTGGTTTTCCCTAATTTTTTTTCTTGTTTTTTTCTTTTTTTTCCAAATTTTTTTCCAAGGTGTGCCCCCCTTTTTTTTACTATCAGGACTCTTTCATTTTTCAGTCCAGGGAAAACCCTTTTATGGTCTTTGAGGTTTTTTGATCTAGAAAACATGCCAACTCCTTTTGGTGTTTTTATCTCCTACTGATTAAGAATTTGGGGTAGTTTTCCCCATGTTATGCAGCCCGCTCCCCCATTCACTTCTGAAAGCTTAGTAATTGAGTTTATTCTTTCCATTTCCTGTTTGAGATTTTCCCCAAATTTTTCCTTTTTTTAGCATAGTCCGTACTTCCCCGTACCCCTTCTGAGGGGGTTTTCTGATGCGGACAGGGGTGGAAGACGATCGAGGGTTACCTGTCGCACATAAATCCACCCCAACCGAGCGAGGAACTTCCAGATAAAATGGAAGCCCCCTTCACGCTGTTATCTGTATTCCCGGGTTTCCCTTTTTGTTTTTCCATGACATTCTTGCAGAAGTATACCTATTTTGAGGCTGACTTTTTTTTATTGGTCAGTGCTCCCACTGAGGCGGATGTCTTAGCCATTTTTTCTCATATAGTATCATCTCCTACCATTGAAGTGCTGACCGTTTTCCCCCAAAATATTCGGCGCCAACAATTTATCCGTCACCTGCCTTCCATGACTTCATGTAACCCCGATCGGGGGGTAAGTGGGTACCCCATCTTTCCCGGATTTCCCCCAGGGGTAGCGGAGGGGAAGGAAAGGAAACCCTTAAATTCTCCTGTGTTGATTTTCACAGATGTAAAAAAAAAATGAAGTTTTAAAATCGCCAAACCCTTGATTTTTAAAAAGGGCACATTGAAAGTAATTATTCTACCCCCTTAAAAATGGTTTTACTGATGGATCTGTATCGGTAAACAGGCAGAAATAGGGCACATTTCCCGGGTTTCCCGTTTAAAAAATATAAAATAATTTTAATTTTTGGAGAACAAATTTTTCTATTTTTACGTGCGAATTATTTTGCAATCGTTATGGCTTTTTAATTTTTTGGGGGGAAAAAAAATGCCCCTTGATTTTTGTCACATTCTTTTTTGGGGTTTTTACAAAAACGTATTTTGGCCACCAAAAAACACTGGAAAGGGGAACAAAAGGAAAGATTTGTTTTTAGATTTAAAATTTTTGTACTTTGTATTGCAAGCAAGGCATACAAAAAACGTTTGCTGGGTTCCCCCCTTTTCCCCTTTTGGAATCTATTGGGAAAAAAACTGGCTGTTTTTTTAGGGTTTTCCTGACTGCAGCATTGAAAAGTTTGATTCAATTGGCTTTGGTTTGTCCCCATGAAAAATTTAAAGCTAAATTTATGAATTGTATGTTTTCAAAAAAGAAGAAAACACACTTTTTAAAAAATTTCATGCTCCAAAAGAAACTAGAAAAATTTAATATATAAAAAGAGGCTAAAATTTTATGGGAAAACCAAATAAATTTTTAAAAAAAAGGACATGTTTTCTGTTCTCAAAAAACTTTAATCCACTATGTATTCTTGGCCCTTTCCCAAACCTAAATAAAACCCTTTTAAAAGGGGAGGGAAAAATATTCCTTAAAAAAAAAATGCCACGGTTCAAGAAGTTTCTATATAAAATCTCAAATTCATAACTTTAGTTTTGAGGTTTTATATTCTTCCCCCGTAAGACCTCTACGTAGATGGTTTTTGAGATTAAAATATACATACAAATGAGAGAGAGAGTGGTTTTTAATGAGGGGTGGGCCCTTATCACCAAGTATTTAAAAGGAAAAAAACCCGGGCTTGAAGCTAATGAAATATAAATCCCCGAAAAAATTTTCTATCAAAAGTCCTAAGATTTCCCGGGTTTTTTCTTTTAAATTTCACTTTTTACAAGTGTAGATTTGTCTTTAAAAGAAATTTGTTAAATTAAATTTGTATTTAGTTTTAATTTTGTTTCCTTATTATTTGCCCATTAACTCTTACTTTTCCCTTTTTGTGAGTATTGAAATTATTTTTTAGTGTAAATTTTTGTTGGTTTATTCTCCTGTTTAAAATTTGTTTTTTAATCCTCCATTTGCCCAAAGGGGTAAAAAGGGAAATTTAAAACTTGGGTAATGAAATTTCGCGCGCGCGGCGCGCCGCGTTTTGGGGTGGGGGGTTTTGTTATGTTGTGGTGTGTGTTGTGTGTGGTATGTGTGTTGGGGTTTTGTGCTTGCGGGACTGTCTGCTCAATTTTTGGGACAATTTTCTTGGGTGTTTGCCTTTTGAAAGGGACCCAAAGCAGGGGACACAACCTATGTCATAAATGTTTTTTTGTTGTTTTGGTGTCTGGTTTTTGTTGGGGGTTGGGTTTCACTTTTTTTCCCTTATCTTCGACTTCTGTGTTTTATCAGCTTCTCTTCCCCCGATATGTTAAAAATTTTTCAAAAAACCTCGAGTTGTTTTTCATGGATAGTGATGGTTGGGAGAATCCCTTTTATCCTGACCCAGGAAAGTTGGGCTTCTTGAGATGAAAAAGGCAAAAAATATAAAGGTGTCCCCCAAACCCATATTGTCGTAGAGGGGCAAGGCATCAGAGGCCTCACTTTTTTTGGGGGCCCCATATTTAGGGGGAACCCTTTTTTAACCCCCCGTGCTTTACCTTCCCCGCCCCTAAAATCGCAGGGTACTCATTTACAGCTGGGGAATGGGGGGCTGTACTGAAAACCAAGGGACAAACCCAAAATCACCCAACCACTCGGTAATCACACTTGATATTTTTTTAACAATGGGTTGGGGGAAAACGAGTGCTCTGTGAAAGGTGATGGCTAGTCCAAAGGGCCTTGGCCCGGGCCGGGAAACCCCCCCCATCATGGGGCCCCACTCCTACTGGGTATGGGTTTTTCTTGCTGGGATCATCAGTGAACAAAATGTCTCTGATGCTTGGTCCCTTTTTTCTAAAATGAAGGGAAGGGTTAAAAAGCCTTCAGATAAATTTTCTAAAAAGGGATTTTTCAAAACGGGCCAACAAAAATTTTCCCGAGAGCATTAGGGTGAGGATGCTACTTTTTTTTTATTTCCCCCTGCAAATGCCCAAAAAGGGATTTGAGGGAAATGGTTAAACTGCATTATTCTGTTTAAATTTTTTGTGCAAGGATTCAAAATTTTTTCGCAGTTTTTTTGGGGCCCGCCAAACTTTTGAAACCCAGGGGACTTTCCCCACTGACAAAAAAAAACACCTTTGTGAGGTAAAAGAAAAACAAAATTTTGGGGGGGGCAGCCCGGTGTTCTCTCCACTTCTGGAAGTCTCGAAAAAGGAAAAAAACCTGTCCCAAAAGTTGATTTGTCAATTTGGAAACCCCACGTGAGTCTGGACAAACAAAAATTTCCCAACTCATGCCTTTGGGGTCAAGATAACCTCTGCAAAGCTTTGCCCAAAAATGCTGAGAAGTGGATGCCCCTGGTTTGTTGTTACAGCCCCCTCTTTTTCCAATTTTTTTTTGGGGGAAAAGGGGGGGATAATCTTGGCATCCCCCCCTGCCTTTCCCCTGACAAAGGATTTTTTACGCAGAAATGCAGTAGGCAGTCTTTTAGTTTCTTGAATTTTATCAAGGTGGGGGGGGGGGGGGGGGTCTTGTTGATTCCGGGGCCTTTACCCCGGGCCAAGCTTCAAAAACCCTTGCTGAGATTATTTTAAGTTGGCTCTTCAACTAGCTTTTATAAAGGAAAGGGAGGCACTTTTACAGAAACATGGGAAAAAAAAAAAAAGGGGGCCATGATGTGGTCTGTAGAGCCAGAGGGCAGGTAGGGGTTCTACCCCCTCTGTCTGGTTTCTGGCCCTTTTTCTGTGCTAATTTCTTGGTTTGAGATTTTCAATACGTTTGCTTGGGGGAAATCCCCAAATGCCCCCTTGATGCTGTTGTAAAAATTTTCCCCGAAAGTTTTTTAAATCTTTTTTATTTGGGGACACAAATTCAGTTTAAAAAAAAAATTTAAATTTTTATCCCGACAACAATTTCTTTATTTATTTTTCCCCCCATACAAGACTACTAGCTACCAAAGTACACAAGAATCAATCTCATTTTTTGTTGCAAACAAAATTTAATTTAAAATTTAAAAAACAAAATTTACTTTATTTGGAAAAGGTTTCAACTTTCTCTAAGTTAATGTACGGATCAATTTTTTTTCTGAAAATTTGTCAAATGCAATTTTTTTAGCTATGCTCCCGCTTTTCCCTTTCATATTTAAAATTTTGGGTTTAATTTAGAAAAATTTTCCAACATTAGGGTTTTGGGTTTTTTTCCCAAACCCCCCCATTTATTTAAAAAATTAGAACTTTGGGTAACAGTATTAATTTTAAATGAACAAATTCATTGTTTTTTGTAAATTTCATCAGTGCCAAAAAGCAAATTTTTCCCATTTTAAAGGTTTGTCCCCCTGCAAAAAGAAAAAATTTGGTTTTATTTCACTTCAAGTTCTTTCCAAAATTCGTCCCAAAAACACTTTTCCCTAAATAATGGTTTATCGTTTTCCTTTTTCCTTTTTCCAAAAAAAATTTAAATTGGCATTTTTCTGTAACTTTCATTTTTCTTTTAAAAATTTTTTTTTCGTGACTAAAATTTTATAACAAATCCTTACTTGAAACCCCTTTCAACTTAATTTTTTTTCATTTTTTTTTTGTAAATTTTAATTTCTCGTGCCCGCTATCAAATGTTAACTGTCCCTTTTCCCCAAATTTACGAGAGATTTTTTGTCGAGAATTTCTATTTTTTAATCATTTTTCAAATAAATACTGGGCCTTTTCCCCGCTTTTGAAAAATCTCTAGGCATTTGGTTTCCTTTTATTACTAAAGTTGCCATCCAGTTTTTTTAGTTTTTTGTTCCCACATATTGTTGGTTTGATCGCACCAGCTTAAAAAAATGCAAAAAATTAATGTTTGTACCTAATTTTTTTGATAAATTTTATGAGTAAAAAATTACCATAACTTTAAACGTTTTTTAACCAAAAGTAATTTGTTTTTTTGCCCCCTTTTTTTGGTATATCATTGGGAAAAAAACCCCCTTTGAATTTTTTATTTGAAAAATTGGTACTTGGGAAAAAACTGTGCCCTTTCCTTTTGGGTCCCCTTTCTGAAAAAGTTTTTATATGATGAAAAGTCTTTCCCCCAAAAGAATTGGTTTTTAAATTTTTTAAAACAGTTTGGGCCCTCCAATCTAAATTTATCCCATATCAGGGGACAATGAATGCAATATTAACTCCCTTTTTTTTCTGTGTATAAACTTTTTAAACCATGCAAGTTTCTTTATTGTTATACACTCTGATATTTTGGTTTTTACCTTTTAAAACCCCCCTTTTTTTTGCTTTGCACCAAAAATTTCCCTTTTTTTCTTATCGTTTTCTTGTTTCCCCCCAAAAATTTTTATAATATAGCTTTTTCAACTGGGAAACTTGACATCCGGGGGATTTGACAAAAAAATTTCCCTAAGTATAAATAACTTTTTAGAGTACAAATGATTCAAGATTTCTACTTTTCCAAAGGGTAAAAATCTTTTAGACCTTTTCTTAAAAATTTTTTAACTTCATATAGTTTATCGTTTTATATTCTTCCTCTTTCAAAGGGGAAAATGTTCGTTTAACCAGTTTCCCAAAGGTTTTTATATTTTTTTTGGATTCCACTCCATTTTTTTTGTTTGGGAAGTAGGTTAATTTGCCAATTCCCTTTTTTTCTGGGCCCAGCCCAAAAAATTTTTGGTTTTTAAACAAAGTTTTAAAATTTTAAACCCCGACATATCCTCAAAGGTTTTTAAGGCTTTGGGAAAAAACACTTTAATGAATGTTTTGGGCTCCCCTAGATTTAATGATGTATCAAAACAGCCCAAAAAGACATATTTTATTTTTATTATTTGCCCTGATGTTTCTTTTTTTGAAAGCAGGGCTGGATGTTTTTCCCCTGAGCTCTGCCCCCTATTTGGGTTTTGCGTTTCCAAGCAGTCTGCTGAGCCCTTTCCCCGGGGAGTTTGAGAATCTTTTATTTGTTTTTTCGGGGGGAAACTCTGTTTATACTTTTTGAGGGAGGTTGTATGGCTTTTGGATGAAATGTCCCTCTCAGTCGACCTGGGTTTGAAACCCCAATGTGACTTTGAGGGGCCCTTTTTCCCCCCGTAGGCAAACCATTGCAAATACAGGTGGGACACAGATTTTCACTTTTTCGTGGGAGAAATCCCCTTGAGATTCAAAGGGGCCCCAAAATTTTCCCTTCCCCAAAGGTCCGAGGCAAAATGTGTCATGATGGGTTTGGGTTTGGAAAACTTTGCTGCCATCAAAGCAAGGGTTTAAAATTTGTCTTTGTGTCATTTACTTTTGTTTGGTTTTTTATCCCGTCTTGCAGCACACCAAAAGGGGGGCCCAAATTTCACTTAGTAAGAAAGTGTGTGGAAAAGTATGTAAAAGGAGAACACCTGACAAGAATAAAATTTTTGTTGGGGCAATGCTTTAAACACAGGTGTTTCCCCCGGAAATCTTGTGTTGAGTTTTGGTGCGGGGGGGAAAGAAGTAGAGGGGCATAAAGGGGCCAAAATCCATTAGTAAACCCGTTGCTTTGTTTTATTTTGTTCATTTGAAAAAGGCCAAGGAAAGGGGGGCCCGGGGCAAGCAATCCTGCACCCCCCCTGGCACTGAACTTTACCCTTTTGAACAACTTGTTTCTTTCTGAGGGAAATTTTAAAAAATGGGGTGCACAGTTTTTGTAGTATATGTTCTTAGCGTTTTTAAACATGGGTGGACAGTGTTTGGGGCCTGCACACTGACCAGGGGGGGACTGGTGGTGTGGTGACGGGGTTTTAGGCATGCCCCACGACCAGGGTGACTGGGGGTGTGGTGGACGGTGTTTGGGGCATGCACAAATGCCAGGGTGGAAATGGGGTGTGGGGGGGAAAGGTGTTGGTGCATAAAACTGACCCGGGGGAAATGGGGGGGGTTGGGCGGGTTTTGGGGCATGCAAAACTGACCAGGGTGACTGGGGGGTTTTGGTGGGAAAGGTTTGGGGCAAGCACACTGGGCCAGGGGTGGTGGGTGGTGGAAAGGGGGTTTTTTGGGAGCACACTGACCAGGGTGACTGGTGGTGTGGGAGATTTAAAAGGCAAAGTCGGGAGGCACTCAGAGGCACTGCTGCCTGGCTCAGCTATACTCGCAAGCTGTTCCTAACTACAATAGTAATGATAATAACTCTCTCTCACACCACAAACACACACACAACATCCCCTTCTCTCTCTCTCTCTCTCTCTCTCTCTCTCTCATATATATATATATATATATTATATTATATATTTATATATATATATAATATTATTATATATTTTATATATATTTTATGGGAGTGGTGCTAGGCCCCAAGAATATTTATTCTTAGGGCTGCACAAGCACTTCTGACTTGGGGAAAGTATTTTCTCAAATATTTCCACATTTGGTGCCTTAAAAATTTTTATCTTGTAGTGATTTTTTAATCTTGTAAAAAAAATCTTTTTTATGATGAGAATGAAACTGTATCTGGTTACCTGCACTTGTTTTTTCCCCACTATGTTTTCTCAATTTTAAGATTGGTCAAGTTCAAGCAATTCTTCTGAGATCAAAGTAAAGGCCATTTATCTTCTCAACTTCTTTTGCCTGTGTCAACACTTTATGGGTTGGCCATGTTTGGGTTATCATTATTGTCCAGTTTAGGCAGGACCATTAGCGGGGTACAGAATTCTATGCTCTTCCTTGCATCTTTTTAAAAAAAGGACCCCGAATATAAGACATAAAGATTCGCTAGTCATGATTTTTGTCTACATATACATTTTTCACAACTATTATATATTTTCCTTTTCTTTCTAGTTTTATCTTTTGCTGGCAGTGGTGGTATTCCACATGAATGTTTATCATGAAATGATATATGATTCAATTCCAAACGTGAGTGAGAAAGACACAAAATAGTGGAGTCAGACCAAAAGAAATACTGACATGCAGAGAGATGGGAAAACATACCTGGAGACGACAAGACGGGAGAATTGTTAAGTGTTTCATCTGGACTAAGGCAGTTTATAATTATGTGCTCATTCTAACGTTAATTCTATGAACTCCGAGCTTTCAATACCTGGAGAACTCGTTGCTCCTTCTGCTGCTGTTGGTTTTGTCCTTCACACAATTCCACATAAAACAGTGGGTACAGTGCAGAATTGAGAGGAGTTATAACAGCAACCAGGATGACTGTCAGTGTGTCTGAAACACTGGCACCTGCGGGGCCATCAGACTGGTGGTGGTGATGGAGAACCAACACACAGCTGTTGTGACACTGTGTTTGTGACCGAAGGCTGTGAAGACAGCGCTTCCTTTGTCTTGTGCCCTGCCAGATTCTGTTTTTTGGCTTTGACCCGTAAATGAACAGTTGGCCAAAAACTCACCATCAGACACAGCACTGTTTGAATGTCAGAAAGAAATGCTTCAGGGCAGTGTTGCCTTTAGAGTATTGTTTTTATCAAAGAAAAACCAGATGGCACAAACCATTCAGGGTGTAGCCCCTGCTCCGTAGAGCTCAGGAAGTAAAGGTACCGATGATAAAAACAATCCCGTAACCAAGCCACACCCAAAGATACAGACATTGCTTTGCAGACATTTGAAAACTATTGATGGATGAACAAAAAACAATGCCATAGTCCAAAAGTCATGAACCAGCTAATCAGAAGTGACATCTCATAGAGAAAAGAGACAGAAACCAGCTTCTTGCAAGCCAGGCTGTTAGTCCAGGCCTGTTCATACAGAAGGTAGTCACCTCTCAGCTGATCATCAGCTACAGCAATGATGGTGGTGCTGATTCCCATGCATGTGTAGTACACTGCAAATTGAGAATGCATAGAAAAAGTACGTCTTGAAAATGCTTTTATGACGTGTTGACCGATAAATATCAAAGAAATTCCAAATACTACAAAAAGTCCCAAAAAACCAAAAAATATCGATACATTTTGGGGGATAAAAGATGGTGGGAGGAAGAAAGCATGGGTTGTGGCACATTGCAGAAAGGCTTTTTTGAGAGTGTAAGCCACAAACTGCTCACAAAATATTCTGAAGGTGGATGAATGTAGATGGACAGTTGTTCAAGTCCTGAGAAGACATCCAAAGAGAAACTGTTCAGCTTGTTGTCTCGAAGATCTAACTCTTTCAGCTGCCTCAGGTTTTGAAAGCCATTGCTCCTATAAGTTCATGTCTGAAAAAGAATGTTAAGTAATTCAAGCTGTGTAAAAAACTGTAAAAATTTTCAATGTCTAAAGTTTGAAGAATGTTTCTAGAAAAATCAGCTTTCTTTAGAGAATTTTGGGTCTGTTAGAAGGTTCTTTTAAAAGTGAGGTCAAAGGGTTACCTGGTAGTAGGAGGACACGTAGACTTGCTAATGTGACAAAAACGTTAACAGTGATACTTGTAAGGTTGTTGTCACTCAAATCTAGAAACTTCATGTTGGGAAAGGACATGACAGGGGAAAGAAAAAAAGGGAGCAGTGTGAGAGAGTCAGTTGAACAAGGTAAGTGTTGTTCCCCAGGTCAGACAGCGTCATCCCTGAACCCTGAGCATGCAGGTAGCGAAGCTGGGGAAGAGGTGGGAGAGAAAGGCTGAGGACAGACGAAAGACAGCCCTGGGCACATACAGCCCACAGGACAGGTCATGTCACACAGCCCTTCATCATCCCCGTTGTGGAACACTGCCCCCAGCCATCACACACATGATCTATGTGCAGACACACTGGAGAAGCACGACACCGGAAAAATCCTGGGCATTCTGCACTCTCGCAGCCTTGTTCATCCTCCCTGTTGATGCAGTCCCTAATATCCATTTTCAGCGAGTTTTAGGCAGGTAGACGGTTTAGTTGCTCAGTTGGACACAGGTAGTGGCTGTCAGGACACGACTCATTCCCCTTCCATTTCTTTGTAAATGAATAAACCCTTGGCCATCTAGATTTGATGAGATCAGCTGCTGTGCTTTGAGAGCAATGAAGTGTCCTAATCTAAATGACAAAGAGATACTCCAGCCTCTGAAGCACGATATATCTCATCAGAGTCATCCAGACAGTCAGAAATCCATTGCAAAAGTTTATCAGATGACACACACTGACCATTGTCACATGAAAACCCTCACATGAAGGATGTTTACAGAAAGACTCATCACTGTTATCTGGGATCCAGAAATTTAAAAAATTTGTCCCCGGGGAAACCTGGAAAGGGCATTCCCGGAAAAAAATTTGAATTTCCCAACTTTCAAAATTTTTCTTTCCTAAATTTTAAAAAAAAATTTTCAAAAAATTTCCATTCCGGGAAAATTTTGGGCTTTTTAAAATTTTTTAAAAGGGGTAAAAGGGCCCCCGGTATTTTGGGGGAGGACACGATCATTTAAAAAACTTCCATTTTTTTGGTAAAGGTTTTGCCATCAAAATTAGAAATTCAGTTGGGGAAAAAGGGAATAAGGGTTTTAAAAAAAAAAGGGAGTTTAAACCCCAGTTGAAAAAGGAAAATTTTTCTCATCAAAAGGTCCCCCGCCCCAGTCAGAAAACCTTCCCCAAGGTAAAAGAAACCAAACGAAAAAGCCACCCTGAAAACCCCCAAAAGGGAAGGATTTTTCCCCAGAAAACCCATCACTTTTTAACCCCCCCCCAGATCCAAAATTTAATTGCAAACAAGGGAAGCAGGCCCAAAAAACCCAACACTGAAAACCTGCACCCGTTCCCCCCAATGTTGAAGAGGCAAAAATTTTTAATTTTACGGGTTCATATTTTGTGTTTCCACGGGTTATTTTGCCCAACAAAACCAAAATTTCCTTTTTTGAAAATGAAAACCGGGGGCCCAAAATTGTTAAAAATTTCCGCCCCGCTTTTTAGGAATGGTTTAAATTTTTTAAAAACAAAAGAAACCCAAAAAGCCTTTTAACCAAAAATTCACATAAAAATTTTTCCCCCCTAAAAATCCGCAAAAATTTTATCGATGAAAAAACCCCACCTTTTCCCCCCAATGAAAACCCAAATCCCATTTTTAAAAAAAAGAAATATTTTGGGGGGATTGTAAAAAATTTTGAAAAAAATGTAAGGGCATTTGCCCAAATCATACCACAGGGTAAAAACAGCTTTTTAAAAATTTTTTAAGGGATGTGAACTTTCTTTTTTGGCGCCCAATTCCCTTAATAAAAAAAGGGTTTTTAAAAGGAAACCAAACCAGGGCCAAAAAAATTCCTGCCCCGTTTTTAATACTTTATTTTTATTTTTTACATCCCTTCTTCCCTGCTTTTTTAACCAAACCAAAAAATTTTCCCTAAAATACCATTTTTGGCAACCTTTTCCTTTCCCAAACAAAAGGAAAACAAAAGGGAAATATTTTGGGTTTGTTTTTGGTTTTTTAAAAAATTGGTTTTTCCCCCAAATTCCTTTTGAAGGTAGGAAATTTTTAAATAAAACCCCTAAATTAAAAAAAATTGGGGTTTTTGGTGTTTCCCCCGGGAAAAAACACCCGAAAAAAACTGGGGGGTTTAACTTTCCAAAATAGGCCCCTTTTTTAACAAATGTTTAAAAAAAAACCGAAAAATGCCAATTAAAAAAACCCATTTTTGGGGAACCCATCCTTTTTGGGCACAAAAATTTAGGGGCTTTTTGCCCCCTTTTTGGGCCTTTCCTAAAAAGAAAAACTTTTTTGATTAAAAAATTTTAAAAAACCCAATTAAAAGGATTTTTAAAATTTCCCAAGAAAAGCCCTGAAAAAAATGGGTTAAAAAAAAAAGGGCCTTTGCAAAAAAACCCGTTTTAAGATAAAAAAAAATTTAAAAAACCCTTTTGGGAAAACAATTTAGGCACCCATTGGGGCCCCGGGTGTGAAAATGCGGAAAAAATTTTTGGGTTGTTAAAAGGGAAATAAAGAATAACTTTGTTTCCCCTAAAAACCAATTTTTAAAAATCAGACCCAAATATCCCCCTTTAAAAAAACGATACCCCCATTTTTTGGAATATAATTCGGGGTTGGGGAAAATTGCCCCAAAAACACCGGGTTTAAAAATGGAAATTTATAGGCCCAGTAAAAACCCAAAAAACGGTCAAAAATCAACCAAATAAAACTTTAATACAAGGTAAAAAATAGAATACTTTGGCTTTCAGAATTTGGGGATGCCCAAAATTTACCCAAAAAAACGGGAAAAAGGGGAAGAAGGGGGGGAAAATTTTTAAAAATTTAAGGGGCATAAAAAAGAAAGGGAGGGGGGGGGAAAAATTTTACACAAGTAATAACGCCTGGGCTGAGGAAACGGGCATGTGTATTTTCACATCAGACACGTTCCCCACCAAATCCCAGCTTCCCAAAACTGGCCCCAAAACCCCACACGTTTCATCCCAGGACAGATCATGCCAAAATCCGAGGAAGGTTTGTAAAAAAAGATAAAAAAAGCTGGACATTAAAAACCCTTTTGGGAATTTGAGCACGTATCCGAAGAAAGGGTTAAAGGTTTTTTGGCTTTTAGCGTCTGGGGGGCAGCAGGGTTAGCTCTGCGTGAATGTGTGTGATTTGGTTTTTCCCCCCTATTATCCTGCGGGACTGTTTTTATACCATTGTGTTTGGTTTCTCTGAGAAACCCAGGCGGTTAGAACAGTTTTTTTTTAAAATTGTTTTATTTTGTAAAATATTTCGATTCTCAATTCAAAAATTTTAAATTTTAAAAACCCAAAAATTTGGGTTTAAAAAAAATGGCGACATGATTTTTTGGTTCACTTTATTGTCTGACCTTTTCAACTCCCTAAACCCTGGCCCGGCTGAAACCCCTGATAAACTGAAACGGATTCCGAATTTAAAATCCCCTTTTTTTTTTTTCCCCTCACCTCAACTCTCCGGGGATCTGAAAAGGGCAAGCCCTCTCCCCCAAACTGTCTACAGCCACCCCTGACCCTTTCTGATATATTTTTTTCATTCATCCACGACAAAGTCCAAACAAAAACCCTACAGACGGATAACTTTTTTCCAACCTGCTCCTCCTGACCCCCAAATTCCCACGGGCTTTCCTCTCCATTTTTTTCCATCCAAAAAGGGGAAAAAAGCCATCAAGAAAATTTATAAAAAAAAGACAATAAAATCATGCGATTTCGACCCTTTACCCTCTTCTTTTCTCACTGGGGTGCTTTCCCCACAGATAAAACCCCACCTATTACAAAAAATAAACTCATTTTTTTCTTTCAGGAATTTTCCATTACTTTCCAAAAGTGCAATATTTTTACACCTCTAAAAATAAAAAATCATGCCCCTTCGCCAAACCCATTCTAAAAAAATTCCCAAGACCTGTTTTTAAAAACCTACCTTTTATCTCAAAAGTTTTTTAAAAAAAGGTTTTTTCTGAAACAACTCAACAGCCACCTTCTTCCAATAGCCCTTTTTTTTCCAAATTTTTCCCCAGCCCTGCCAAAAAAATTTTTCCCGGCACCAACCACACCCTAGTCGACATGCTAAACATGCTTCAAACATCCTTCTGATTTCGGGGAAAATCCCATTCTACTCTTCTTGATTTTTATCTGCAGTTTTTTGACCCCCTATAGATAAATTCAATTCTTCTGTCCCTTCCCCAAAAACACATTTGGTATTACAGGCACAGCCCTCACCGGGTTTTCCCTTCATACCTTACGGGCCAATTCTACCTATTTGCAGTAAACAAATTCAATCATCACCTGCAAAACTGGAATGTGGGGGTCCCGCAGGGATCAGTTTCGGGGCCCCTGTTTTTTTTATTTCCAAAACACTGTTCCCTTAAAGTTTTAAATTTAAAACTGCATCAATAAACCATAAATTTCTATGCCGTATCCCAGATTCAAAAAGCAGTGATCCACCTGAAAATTTTCCCTCCCTTGAAAATACGACATTTCCCTTTAAAAGATACCAAAAGGGGATGATACAAAACCAAGAAACCAGCAAAACGAAAATAAAACCGAAGCCATGCTCATAGGGGAAAACCAAGCACAAACTCTCCCCCCCCATTTCAAAAAGCTTCAATGAACTCAGCAATACATCAATTCCTGAAATCTCCCTCTGTGAAGAACCTTGGGTCATTTTTGACAACACACTTTTCAATCCCAAAAAAATTGTATCACTCAGACCGCCAGTCATGCTACAATAAAATTTGGGCATTTAGGCAATTCGAAAGTATTTGTCCCCACCGATCCCAACATTCAAAATACTGGCCTCACCCTCATTCTTTCACCTCTAGACTGTTGCAATTCCTTCTGGTTGGTTTTCCACAGCATCAATCCACTCCCTTCCAAGGGGTAAACAAAACCTGCATTTGGAAACAGTCCTAAAAAAAAAAAACTGAGCACAAAAGTCCTATCTAGCAATCTCTCCTTTTGGTTTGCCTGTGCCACAGAGATTAAGCAAATAAAATCATACCCTATTTTAAAAACTGTTTTCCACAAAACGTTTTCCTTCTACCTCTGGACTGTTTTACCTCCTTTTTGCCCCTCCGCCCCTTGCAAAATACCCTGGCTTACGAATACTGAGATTCAACCAATCCCCCCTTTGGGCCACGCTTTTTCCCCTGTTTCTAGTCTGGTAAACGGAATGACCCCCCTCTCTCCCCTTTCGCCAAAAGCCTACTTATGACACTTTAAAATCCCCCCCAAAAAGAGAATTTTTTCCCAAAACCAAAAAATTCTTTCCCCCCTTTTTTCATCTAAAATTTTGGGCCCCTCCCCTTCAACTGCCGAAATCCCCCCCAAACCCGGGTCAAAGTGTAAAAAAACCCCTTTCTGTTTCTTTTTTTTTTTAAAATTTCTTTTTGGATAATTGATATTAGACCAAAGATAAAGTGTTCCCCAAAATATAGAAAAAAATGTGTGTGGGGTTGTTGTGGTGTGCGCGTGCGCGCGCGCGCGCGCGTGGGGTGGTGGGGTTTCCCTTTTAAAAGTGTCTGTGCACGAGATAAAAAAAAGAAAAAACAACAACAAAAAAAATTAGGGGGGGGAGGGGGGTGAGGTGGGGAGGGAGGGGGCGGGCATTGAACAGTTTAAAACTGCAGCAAGAATAATTACAAAAGTTTCCCAAACGGGGCTTTTAACTAAACAACAAATCCCCAAACCCTAATCACTTTAAACCGGCCAATAAGGGGTTCGGGAAGACATTTTTAAATCTTATCTAAAAACTGTACCAGAAAAATAGGGGTCGAAGACTTCACAATAAGAGGGAAAGCTTAGGTGAAAAGTCAGAACCACATGAAAATTTATCTGTTAAAAAAATTTTAGTCTTAAATGAAACTAATCTGAACCTGTAGATCAAAAATTTTCCCACCAGCCCTGTTAAAAACCCTATGTGTGTGCGGCGCAGGGCGGGGCCCCCCGCGCGTGTGTGGTGTTTGTTGGTTGGGTGGTGGGGTGTGTGGGTGTGCTTTTAGGCGCGCGCGTATGTGTGTGTGTCCCATTTAATTTTGAAAACCTCTGTTAATTGGAAAGGGTTGTAAGGAATGGGTGTGTTTACCAAGCGTTTTGATTTTTTTTTGCAATATATAGCCCCTATATAAATTCCTTTCAAAAATTATAAAAAAATGAAAACCACAAACGTTAACCAATCGAATGAATAAACAAGCCCTTTAAAACCCAGGGAAAAAACTCCCCCCAAGACACCCCCACTCCCCCTAAAGAGACACCCCCTCCCCCAAAAACCCAACAACACAACACGAAAGGGGCACACACCACACACACACCCCAAAACCACTCAAAAACCCACACACAAACACTCAAACCCCACACACACACCCAACACCCCACATCGCCCCGCCCCAAGGGCAAGCAACTCACACACACTCACACAAACGAAGGGCACACACACACATACTCCAAAAGGGAAGCACACCCACACAAAAAACGAAACGCACGCCCACACACAGACTGCACGCCAAAACGCACAACCCCAAACGTGCGCGGTTAAAGCACACCAAAAAACCCACCCCGGGATACAAATCCATACACACGTACATCTCCTACATTTTTTGATACCCTTTAAATGCCCAAAATAAACAAAGTATAATCACACATTTTGAAACTGGCAAAATAAAAAATGAGCTTTAAATTGAAGCAAAACAAAAAAACCAAGCCACAGAGAAACAGAACCACACACCAAACTCAAAAACACTCACAAAAAACACATACTCAGATTTCAACAAGCCCCTTTAAACCCAAAAGGGTTTATTACAAAAAATTTTAAAAAAATTTTTGTGTGTGGAAACCCTTTTTTTGAAAAAATGAAATGCACTTTTCTTTTTAAAAAAAAGACGGGGTTTTCGTTCCAATTTGCAACCAAAAAAAACATGAAATAAAAAATAAAACAGTTTTTTTGGCCCGGGGGGTTAACAGGGGAAATTTTTGTTAAAAAGGGTTTTAAAACGGGGGAACCTCTGAAAAAGATAATGAGGACTAGTTTTATTCTAATCTTAAAACAAAAATACCCTTTATTAAAAGAAATGTAAACAAAAAAAGAAAAATGGTAAACCCTCTTTGTAGCTTTTAAATTTTTCCCTAAAAATTTATTTTCAAAGGAAATTAACTGAGAGACCGGTTTAAATACCCGGGTTTTCCCCTACAACTTTTTTTACTTGCCAAATCCCAGAAAGGGGATGCTAGCCCAAGATAAGTTTCAATGTAAGCATAGAAGAATATTTTGTGTATGCTGATCTAGGAAATGTTTTTTTGGGTTAAAGGGTTGGAAAAATCTTTTTAAAAATTTTTTGGGAAATACTAAAAAAAATTTTAACCATGAAAAGTTATTACAAAATTTTTTTACACCAAGTGGGTTTTATATGAACTGCCCTTCTTCTACTATTTTTAATCGAAATATTTATTCCTTTTAATTTTGGGTTTAAAAAAAATTTTGGGCGTTTTTGTCTTTTTCAACCCACCAAAAAATTTTGGCTAAACTGGATAAAAGCCACGTGATTCCCACCCCTGACCATGCGCAAATTTTTTTTAAGTTTTCCCTTGAAAAAATTTTTACCTAGAAAATTTTACATTATGAAAACCACCCCCCTATGTATTGTAGTGTCGTCAGCAAAGATTTTCACAAGGGAAGAAAAAAGGAGGGGAAGATGTTGATAAAATTTTGAAAAGAGGACGGGGCCCAAGCAGGGCCCCCTTTGAGGAATACCATACTTCAGGGCAAAAGAGACGACAAATTAAATTTTGATGAACAGTTTAGCCTTCTCTTACCCAAAAAAACAGGAAAACCCTTTTTAGTATTCGCACATAAACCATAAAATTACCCAAATTTTCTTTACTAGGAGATTGCACCCAGTATGCCCCAAATACCGGGGCAAAAGTCAAACACAAATTACTCCATTTAAGATATTATTTTTTAAATTTTTAAAATCCCAATTGCTCTATGAGATTGCTGAGGGCAATATGCCATGAAAAATTTTTCCCCCCAAAAAGCCACTTTAACTGGGAAATGAAAAAAATTTTAAATGCTCATAAAAAATACAAAAAAATTTTGTTTTAAAGATGCTTTTCTAAAGGTTTAGATAAAAAAAATAAAAAGGGAAAATGGGTCGATATTTGGGAAGGGCCTTTTGGATCCCCAAAGATTAAAGAACGGGTACAATTTTGGGCATCTTTTAAAACATTTAGAGGATAAGGAATTTTTTTTAAATACAGAATTTTTAGATACTTGTAAAAAAGTTCAGAGATTACTTGCGCGGAAATTTTTAAAATTTTTTACTTTTTTAAATCATCAAAACCCCCGGGGAGTTTTTTTTTTTTAAAAATGAACATAACCCCCTTCACTTCCACACCCCAAATATTTTTTGCAGGGTGGTTTAGCCCTTTAAAATTGACTAAAAAATTTAAACAAAAATCCTTCAAAAGATAAGCCATTAAATTCGGACGGCCCAATTTTAAAAATTTTTTTTCAGCAAAAGTACAAAAAGTGTTTATTGATTTTTTCGGGCAGAAAAAAACCCGTACCTGAAGAAGCACTTTAAAGAAATGATTTCCCGGGAAAAAAAAAAAAAAAAACTAAAATTAATTGTTTTCCAAGTTTAAAACTCACTAAAATATTTTCTTTTGGCACTTTTTTTAAATGAAGTCACTTCTTTAAACGCTGTTTCCCTTAATTTTTAATTTTTTTCCAATTGATTTTAGAAATTAATCAGACAGCTATGGCTTCTTTAAAATTTCACCCGTTAGCCAGGGTTTTTTAACTCTAGATTTTACGTGTTTTTTTCTAAGAGGGGCGTGACTATCAAAGATTGATGAAAACCTCAAAACCCAAAATTTAAAAATTGCTTCGTCGGGTCATAAACTGAAGACATCAAAGAATTTTTCCCTTTACATAAGTCGTACCAAAAAAATTTCTGCTTTAAACTTTTTTCTATAGCTCCCGAAAAGAAATGAAATTTTTTGTTTGCATCGGGGTATTTTAGCCCCTTTTTTGACCCGGGTTTAGAACAAACGGAAATTTTAATTGCAAAGACCATACCCATTTATAGACAGTTCAACAATGTTTACAGGAAATTGGTTGTGTATAAAGGGTCAATCAGTTTTTTCAGAATGAAATATTTTTCCTTGTGGGAGTTTTTAAACCAAATTTGCGACAAAATTATGCATCATTATTTTAATTTAAATCAAATTTTTGAATTTAACCAAAGGGAAAAATTTCATTTAAAAAAAGTTCAAACATCATCCATCAAAAATGTTCGAAATTATAAAACCCAAACCCCATTTGCTTTTTACGGGGTTTTCGAAAAAAAAAACCAACCAGTTTTGGTTTTGGGCTCCTAAAAAGGTACTTCAAGCCAAAAAAAATTAAATGCCATTTTTTACCCAAATACGGGTTAAAATTTTTAAAAAATTTTACTGCTGAGGGTAATAGGTTATTAACCCGTTTCAAATTTTTGGTTTTTGCATCCGAAAAGAATTATAGCTGGGAACTGATATTATAAATCACTGAAAACATTATGGGGACAACCTTGATTAAAAAAACCCCCAAAAAAATATAAAAGGGAACTATTTTTCTTTTGAAAAAAATGGGGGCAAACCGAAACTTTATTTAAGATACAGCATTTAAAAAACCTACTTTGAATCCATAGGGAAATTTAGTCAACCTTTGGGAAATTTGGGACAGTTCTGCCATTTGCATACAATAAAAAAAACCCAAGGAAAAATTTCATTCACTCTAAAAATCTTTTTTTGAACTCGCAAAAAAATTTTTAAAGCAAACCCACAAAAACAAAGTGCAAATGGAGACTAAAAATTTAAAGGGCAGAAATATATCCACAACACTTACTAAACCAACAATACAAAAACACAGAAGATAAAGTCAAAATTGAAAGGGAAAATAAAATAAATAAAAAATTAAATTCCCAAAAAACAAAAGCAAGCAAAACCCTTTAAAAAGTAAATGCGAAAAAAAAAACCACAAACTCTGACCCTTTTCCAAAAATAAAGAAAATTTTCCCCCTATTAAAAAAACTTTTATCAACTCTGTCAAAAAAAATATTTTTTGCCTGAACCTTATGTTTAAAAATTGGGTTTCATTTTAACATCCCACTGATAAATTTCCCCTGTCAAAACACACACACACCGCACACCACACACACACTCACACACACCCCTCAAAACACACCATTTCACACAACATCATGTAAATAACAAACATACACACAGGTTCGGAAATTTTCCCGAAAAGAAGGCCATTGGGGCCGGTGGGAACAGTTTAAACAAAATTGAAAAAACCCCGCATACAAAAGGGGGGAAACGGGTGTAAAAAAAGCACATGAGTGCTTATTCCAAAATCCTCATATAAAAAAATAAAAAAAAATTTAATTAAATAAAAAAATTCCACACCCCATACTTTAGCTGACTTTGCAACCCCCCATATGCAATCAATAAAAATTAAAATAAAAATAAAAAAATAAAATATAGGGAATTTAAAAAAGCGCTAAATCTTGTAAAAAAACAAACAAATCGAACCCCTTTGGCACTCAATCTTTTTCGGGCATGCAACTCCCCTTTAAACATAAGAACAAAAAAATTTTTAAAAAAACCATGCGCGCGCACGAATGCACCATGCACGAAACACACACCAAAAACCACAACACGCAAAACACCACACACACACACACACACAAACCAAAAAACACAACACACACACACACACACACCCTCGGAAAAACCCAAAAAGGGTTTAAAGAGGGCGTTAAAATTCTTCTTTTCTTTTTTCAAATTTGTTGGGGCCCTGGTCCGCAGAAAATCGACGATCATGGCTCTCCATTTTTCCCTGTTTCTGGCCCCCTCTCATAAAGCTCTTTTTTAGGGCCCCTTTATTCATTGCGAATTTGTTTAAGCTGTCGTAAATTTTTGTGCGCTGCCCTTCCCCCTCTGCTCTTTTTAAAAATTAGGGACAATTTTTGGGGAAAAGGAAAGCTCGGTGGGAAAAATAATGTTTTTTGAGCGGATTAAAGGGTAAAAAGGAAAGGGGCTTTTTGGGCGAAGTGGAAAGAGGGAGGAAATTCCAGGGGGTTTGGCCCCAAGAAACAGAAAGGAGCGCCCTTGCCAAAAAGTTTTTTTTGAATTGAATCTGGGGGGTTCGAAAGCACAAAGTATCTTGGGCTGAACAAAGGGGAACGGGATGGAATGAAACAATGGGGACATTTTACAGAGATAAGAGAGACAGGCAGCCGGGAAGAGATCGCAGAAGGGGAAATGATGTTTCAATTTTTTTTTTTCTTAGGACCATTTCGAGCTGCAGAGTTTTGTAGGGCTTTTGAAAGAGGGGTTAGATAAATGCTGGTAGGCCACCAAAAGAGAATTACAGTAGTCAAAACGTGAAAGAATGAGAGATTGACAAGCTAAAATTTTCATCAGTGGACAAAAATACTTGCAAATCGCGCTTATGCGCGAAAATTGAAAAAGTAAGGACGGCAGGCTGGGTGAGGGAATTTTTTCATAAGAGTGTGTTGTCAAGAACAACCCTAAAAAAACTTCACAGATTTAGGAAAAAGGAACTAAAGAAATTGCCGAATTCTTTTGAATTTTTTGGCAAGAGGAAATTTTAAATTTTGGGGTTCCCAAGAGAAAGGCTTTTTTTTTTATGGCATTAATTTGTAACTTTTTTCTGAGCCCTCCAGTTTTAAAATGTTTTAAGGCAGTAGGCATATTTGCCCAGGAGGGAAGGCAATTTTTCAACAGTATCACGCCCCTGAACGGAGTATCATCGGAAATAAAAATGAGGATCAATATGGGGGGTTTTTATTATAGGGTGGAGGGGAGCATGTAGAGGTAAAGAAAACCCGGGCCCGCGGGACTCCACATTCCATTTTGACGGGTTTTTGATTGAATTTTGTTTTACAAAACCTTTCGGGGAACCCGGGGTCTGTAAAGGTATAAAGAAAAACCGGGTGGGGTCCTGTGCCTTTTAATCCCAAAACGTTTTTTTGGGGGCGAAAAAGAAAAAAAGAGTGATCTAAGGTATCAAAGGCTGCAAATAAGTCAAGAGGGGTGAGGGGAAAATTTTTTCCCTGCATCAAAGAAAAAGTAGAAGTGTATCTAAATTGTGGACTAGGGGGGTTTTTCCGGTGCTGTGGTTGGGGCGAAAAGGCAGTTTTGAAAAGGGGGAAAGGAATCATTGGAATGAAGGTGACTGTTGAACTGTTTGGAAACGTTTTTTTCTTTTACTTTAGAGAAAAAGGGGAAGTTTGAGACAGGCCCAAATAATTCTTCAAAATGTTGGGGATCGAGGTCGTCTTTTTCAGAAAGGTGTGACTTTTGCTGTTTTAAAAGAGCTGATTAAAATTTTCCTGACCAAAAAATGAGTTTACTTTTTTTAGTGATAATAGGAAACCAATTGGGGAAAGGAAATTGTGAGAAAAAAAGGGAAGGCAGGAAAGGGATAAAGGGTTCGAAAGATTTTATACCCTTTTTCCTCAGAATTGTCATGATTTCTTTTTTACTTGGGGGGATGGAAGGAAAAGAAAGGAGTCCCAATGAAGGGGGATCAGGGGGCCGGGGTTGGAATTGATTTCTGATCCAGCGGAGCGAAATTACCCGAACTTTTGCCTAAAAAAAAGGCAAAAAAATATGGAAAGAATTTCAGAACCGGCTTGGGTGTTGGGCAGAGGATTTTTTTTTTTCAAAACCAAGAGTTTTAAAGGTGAGGGAAAAAAGAGTTTTAAAAGGATTTTTAGCACAGAGAACTTGGGAAGAGAATAGTCTGTCTTTGCTAAAAGGATTAAAGATTTTTGACTTTGTTTATTTTTTTTCCCCCCCGGAAAAGTTGTTTTTTGATTTGGGTTTTTAAACTTCCACCACTGCCGTTCTGGGTTGCCGTCTTTTTGCGTTTTCGCTATCAAAAATTTTTGGGGTAAACCTTTGGCGCACGGGGCCCGCAGGGAGGAATGGTCAAACATCAAAAAAATGCTTCCCCCTAAAAACCCAAAAAGCACTGCCTCCCTGCCTTCCCAAAGGTTTTGGGCACCCCCTGCAAGCACTGGCCAGCCGAAAGAGCGGGTGTGCGCCCCCGGGGTGCAAAACCCATCCCTCCCACTTTTTGTGGAACAACGTGAAACTTCTCACAGGGTGCCATAACCCGTGTCCCACAAAAACAAACATGCCCCCCCCCTTCCCCCCTTCAGTAACACAGAAACCAAAACCCCCCCAGGAAGCGCACATATTTTTGTATTTTCCCAGGATGCACAGCAACATGTTTTCTCCCCATCAAGAACAAAAAATTCATAAAACCACCCGGGGACAATAAATGTTTCCCCTTCAAACCAAGTACAGCAAAACATGCACCCCTAAGTAAGTAGAGCACCTTTTCACATGTTGCACCAAAAACCACACACACACACACAAACACACACACAAAAAAAAACTAGTTGTCATATTTTTGCAGTTTGGCCCAAATCTTAAAGGGAAGGAGAAAATTAAAACGATTTTCTTTTTCTAGTTTATTTTTTAAATTTTTTTTTTTTTTGTTAAAGCAAGCTTTTGCTACACACCACTTTTGACATTAGGGGTTTTGGCACTTCAAAAAGTTCATTTTAAATGAAAACACTAGGGAGGTCGGGATACGGGCTGCGGTGATGGCACGGGGTCAGCAACAGTCTGGGGGCTGGCGAGGAAGGGAAAACAGAAAAGGGGGATAGGAAGTGAAGGGCGGGATTCCAGGGGGGCCCGGAAATTTTGGTAGGGGTAGGGTCGGGATAAAGGGGAAATTTAGAACTTTTCCCATTTTCCCCAAATTATAAATCCCGGGGGTTAGAAAAGATATTGGAAGGTCTACTCCTGGACCCAAACCAATGGCTCTAAAGGGTCGGGTAAGGTGGCTCTCTGGGGCCCTTTCTGACAATTTCCTTGGGAAGGCAGAAAGGGGGAAATTGCATAAAGGGGGAGATGGGGGGGTATTCCGGGTTTTGCCCGAGTGCCCATATCCACGGAGGGGCGAGGTCCCCCCTTGTCTGGTCTTTAACTGCACTGAGATTCGCTGGTTTTCTAGGCATGAGCACACCACCAGCGGACCACCCTTCAGGATATTGATTGGGGGGATTTGGCTGAGGGGGGAACCGCTTGAAGTTAACAGCTACCCTGGCCACCCCTTTGCTGGGGGAAAAGGGGTCTTTATAAAAAGCCTGTCTTGGGGCACTATTCGGCTAAGGAAAGTGTCCTGGTTGTTGATCAGGGTTTTCCTGGGGGTGGGGGAAAAGGCTGTTTTCAGATTTTTGTTTGGGGGGCAAGATGGGGGTTGTTGAGAGGATGCGGTTTCCCGAGCGGAATAAAAAACTGAAGGCTTTTTGCTTTTGGAAGGAATTTTTTACACATTTCCAAAACCCACCCATTGCTTGGTAGATATCATCCTGCCCGGGGAGTTATTTACCCAACATGGATTAAACAGTTTCTGAACATGTGTGTAATTTTTTCTGGGAGTGTTGGGAAGCCATTTGGTCAAATGCTTAGAATTTTACACCAGGTATGCAAAGCTTTGAACACAGGATTTTGTTTACTTCCTAACGGTTTTTAACAATGTGGGCTTATGCCAGAATCTCCTAAAAAGACAGAGCTGGAATAAACAGGAATTGGGGATTTTTGGGGAAAAATTTGCTCAAGGTGGTTTTTTTCCAGAAAGTCTTCTCAATTTAGCAGGGGTTTAAATTCTTTAAGCATTTTGAAATATCAGGATTACCCTACCAATTTTTTTTAAACCCTTAAGATCTGTGTTTGGGGGGTGTTTTTTTTACAGTTTAAAAAATGGGGGCAAACCGAATTGTATCGACACATGGGAAGTTATGTGGGGGTAGATTTAGGGTTTTTTGTTAAAATTTTTCTTTTCAACGAATCGTTTTTTTGAAAAGTCTATTTTAACACTACTGTCAGCCCCTGTTGTAACTGTTAATGTTTGTCTTCCCAAGTTTTTGGGCGCAAAGAAATCTGGACCCTGGGAGCATCAAAGGCCTCCACCCGCTTTTATTCTCCCCCCATGGGCGCACTTGGGTTTAGCTTGCCCTGACTGACTTTGTTCAAACAGGTGTTTTAGTTTTAGATGAATTTTAACCCACATGGTTTTTAATGAATGATTTTTTTTTGTTTGTGATATTTTCTGCGTTTCCAGTTTAAAAATATCTTTTTTAAGGGTTTTTCCCAAATTTTAAATTTCCCTACTTTTTATTTGCAAAAACAAATGTTTTCTTGAAATTTTATTGTTGAATTTAAAAACCCGTACATCATCCCGCGAGAGGTGAGTTAATTTTTTAAGGTCAAAAAAGTTGCAAATGTCCCAAAACTCCCTGACTTTTGTCAAGTTTTTTAGTTTTAGTTCATGGATTTGGGCAAAAAATCTTTTAGGACACATTGTTGTCTTTTAAAAACTTTTTTTTTTGTTTGGGTTGTGTACTTGATGGTTCCAGACATCCCCATGAAAAAAGGAGGGAAACCAGGCCTTTCGGGAACCCACCCCAAAACTTTTTTTTGGAGTTGATGCAGTTTTTTTCTTACAACCTCTGACTGCATTCTCTTTGGAAAAACCATCAATTTTTCCCCAGGGGCAAACTGCTTTTAGTTCTGTGTCCCGTCACATAACGAAACTGCCAAGAAGAAAAAATTTTAAAAGGGGGGGGGTAAAAAGGGCCCCGTTTTTTTTAAAAAAATTATACAAAAGGAGGAAAAGCTGGGTAGAATGGTAAACAAACTTCTAGGAAAGAAAGAGGATGAGCAAACACTGGAAAAATTGCAAACTGCAATGTTATCAATTTTAAAACAAAAATCAGACACAAAATCGCGGAAAGTTCACATTTATTTTTAAACCCCCTGCCTGCAGTCATTGCCTTTTTTAAAAAAATTTTTTTATATGAGGATAAAGAAAAAGCACTCATAAGCTTTTTTACAACCCGAACCCCGTGTGTATGCGGTTTTGTAAAAAATTTTTTCCCTCTGTTCCTACCGGCACACAATGGGCCCAAATCTTTCCCAAAAACGGAACAGGAAATTTTAAAGTGTGCGGCCCAAAATGTTCCCGTTTCGGGTTTGCACAAAACGGGTCCTCGATTTACAGTCCATCCAAAGGGCGACCCAAACAGTTTGAAATTTTTTTTCAAACTGGGAAGAAAGGGGGGAGGCTAAGGGAACAAAAACCCCAAAACCCCACGGGGACCCTTTTTTGGCAGGCAAACGTTCCCTTTCCAAACCCTTCCCCCCCTCCTTTCATTGACAAAGTAAAGGGGGACTGTGCCTTTCCTTTTTTAAAATATAGAAAAAAGGGTTTGGGTTTTTTTTATTTATTTATTTAAATTTCCCTTTCCCTATCGAGGGTAAAAAAAAAGCACTCATGTGCTTTTTTAAAATCCGAACCCTTGGTATGCGGTTTGTAAATTCGTCATCGTTCCCACCGGCACACAATGGGCCCACTCTTTGGGAAAAACGAAACAGGATGTAACGTTTACGCAAGATTACTGCGTTTGGTTTTTCACAAGGGCCTTTGGGGTTTAAAATCCCCATCCGAAGACTTTTGGGGAGAAGGGGGTCTGCACGAAAGTTAACCCAGGGGAAAAAAATCCCCTTGTCCCGGGAAAAAAAACCCCGGTCATCAGATTGCCAGCGCCCAAAGTTCTTACACAAAGGGATCCTGTTTAAATTTTTTTAGAGGCCCCCACGGCAATTGTAATTACTGGAAATTTGGGAAAAACCTGTTGGAAAGGGGAGCAAATTTCCCCTTTGGAAGAAAAAATAACATTGTCATCAACATCGAAAACAGGAAAAAAAATTTTGACAACTTCTGTGACAGCATAGATCTGTAAAAAAACTAAATTTTGCCATGCTGTTACTCTTTTTCCCCGGGCAGGAAAACAAATTTTTAATGGAGTTCCCCAAAGGGCGCCTGAAGTTTTTTTTTCCTTGAAAAGATGGGGGGTTTTTCCATAATTGAAGGGGAAACATCATTTTTAAAAACATCCACTCTTTTTAATCACAGCCATTGTCCGTGGGATTGCTAAAATTCAATTCATAAATTTTAATTATTCTTTTACAACAAACTTTTTTAAATTGTTTTTTTATTTTCTTGGGAAAAAATAATAAAAAGGGTTTAAGAAATTTAGTTTTGTGTGGTGCCTGTGTTTTTTCCCCAAATTTTTAAACCCTTTACAAACCCTTTGATAACGAAAAAACAAAACCCCACCGAAAAAGCCAACTTGCACTTGCATAGGTGAGGCAAAAGGGAAAAGGGGTTATTACGTTTATGAAGTTTTAAATGTTTTTTCTTTTAAATTTTTCTAAATTTTTAAAAAATTTTGGTTACGCACCTTTGGGAAAATCCCCTACCAAACCACCCGAAAATTTCCCCTTTACATTTCAACAAGGCTTCACAAAAAAAAACCCACTTTTACAAAAAAATTTACAACCTTTTTTTGAATTTGATCCCCAAACAAATTGGCAATACAAGAAAACCACGTCCAAAAACAACCCACAAATTCAGTGGTCCCGAGAGATATGCAAGAAAAAAAAGAGAGAGAAGAGAACCTGACCAGGTTTAATATTACATTGGCCCTTTGAAAAACCCTCATACACCAGGTGGGGGTTTGATGGGGGAGGGGAATGAAACAAGAAAGCAAAAAAATTTTTCAACCCCCACTATGGTCAATGGGGGCATTTTCCTCATATTTATACACACATTTTTTTAACTCTAAAATTTTCTAACCATGCGGGAAAAAAAAGCTAAACCCCTCATTTTTGCTGTTTAAATACATGCATAGAAAAAAGGGAAAATAATAAAAAATAAGAAGAAAAAGAAGACAAGAAAAAGGGAAAAAATATACGCGTTTTGCACAGACAAATCAAAAGCGCTTGCACTCCAAACCCTTTTCACAGTCAAGCCACCAAAAAGCAAAAATAATAATTCTAACAAGTCCCCAAAGCATGCCCCACACACACCACAAAACACAAAAAACACACAACACACAAACACACACACACACAAAACACACCCCACATCTAAAGCCGTTGAAAAACACATACAAAAACCTTACATTCTTACTTTATAAACAACATAATGGGACTAGGATCAATCAGGGGTTTTGTAAAACTATTCCCGTCCCCACTGCCAAAATCCCGCCACGAAAGTCCCCTTACCAAAAAAAAATTTACAGTAAGTTTACGGCCTCCCTTTTTTGACTTTAAAAAAAGCATTGATTTTACAGCAAAATTTTTTGTCATTTCCAAGTTAAAAATTTTACAAACGCCAAACCAAATTTTAATTTTTTTTTCCCCAAATTCTAAAAAGTTTCTGTCTAAAAGGCAGCAGCTTGTAAACTTTAAAAAAACAAACAAAACAGAAAAATACTACTTAATTTGATAGTGGTACCACAAGGCTCAGTATTGGCACCAACCCCTTGTTTTTCCCGCAAACCCAAATGATTACCCCCGTTTTTAATTTAAAAGTAGCCGTGAAAAAAAATTTTCTGACATACCCCTCTCTTTTGTAGTGAATCAGAATCCGCAGGTTAACTCCAACCCTTTAATAAAGAAATTTACAACTGAAATTTTTTTGGACTCAATTTTAAACCCTAATTTCCCTTTTATAAAAACTGTCCCCTAGTCTGACGACCGCGGGGGGACCCCCAAAGGCTCAAAACCATTTTTCCCCCCAATTTTTCTCTCTGTTCTGCCCCTTTTTCCCGGGGTTTTGTTTTTTTTCTAGGGCCCGTCCCTTCGCGAGTTATCCTCCCCGCTCTTCCTTGGTCTGCCCTTCTTTTTTTCCCCCTTGGACAGTGCCCCCGTAAAACTTCCCTTTTCAAGTCCTTTGGATCTTGTTACAAAGCCCATACCATTTAAGTTTAAAAGCTTTTTTCCCCGGGTCGTTTTGAGGGGTTTCCCTAGGGGCCAATGGGGTTTCTGGGTTCTTTTTTTTTCAAACCTTTTGGTTTTTTTTTTGTTTTCTTTTTAGGAGATGCCAAGGAGTCCCCCGAAAGCATCTCATCTCCCCCCCCGCCTTACCTTTTTCTCCAAATCTGCCCCAAAGGGGCCGATTCACAAGGGATAAAAGAAAAATGGGTTTGGGCAAGGGACGCATTATCGATCTTGGGGATAAGTAATATTTTTACTCCCAATGGGGTTTTTGTTTTGACAGTTTCTGTTTTAAAATCTGTGCGGGGCCTGCATTAAATAAAATTTTTGGGTTTGGATCCTTGGCTGATACAAGGGTCCCAGGACTTGAAAACTTTGAACTGTTTTTCCCCCTTTTGGGCATTAACCCTGATATCATGCTAATGCCGGTTTGGGGTTATTAAAATCATCATTTTTTTCTTCTCTGCACTGAATTTTCCCCCCCGTAGTTTTGGGGGCCTTATTCCCAAAGGGGTTTTTGTTTGGCTGGGAAGCCTTTTTTTTTTTTGATTTCCCTATTTCCCCTCAATGTCAACTGCGAAGCGGAGGTTTTGATCGTTCTGCCACCAAAGCTGACTGGGTCCTTTTATGATGTTCCCGGCATCAGCCATGATTCTCCCCAAGGGAAGGGTGTTGAAAAGAGTGGGTGGGGAGTAACCCGCCCTGCCCTTTCTCCAACTGGGGTTCGAAAAACCCTTCTCCAAATTTTTTTGTTGAGTAAAACTGAAAATGGTGGCCTCGGCTGTAAAAACTTTTTATGACCTGATCAGGGTTTGGGATTGATCTGTAAAAAAAACCCTGGTTTCCCACAAAGCTGCTGCCACACCCCGTCAAATGCCTTTTTAAAAAAAAATAAATACAAGGAAAAAAACCTTTTTTGAAGTTGAAGGGACCACTCACCAAAAATTCTGAGGTTTAATATCTTTTTCTGTTTTGCTGCGGCCCCCCCCCCTGAAAACCGCTTGTTTCCTCAGCAATGATGGCTCTTTCTTGGGCTTCAGTCTAAAACAAATTATCTGCAGCAGGGCCTTTTCTTTGGGGGGCATAAGAGGCTGATTGGGGCAGTAAATTTTGGGAAATTGGTTATTGGGCAGAAATTTTTGGCAATTTTTGTAGATTTCCTTTCTTGGGGAGGGTGATGATGAGTGACTGTGTCCATGGTTTGGCCCTTTTTTCCTGGGCTGCCAATCTTTTTGCAGAAACTTAGTAGGGGGGCTGATCATTGGCCCTTTCCCCCCCAGCTTTAAACCCAAAACAGCTGGAAATGTTGTCAGCCCCTGCGATTTTTTCCCTTTTTTTAGCGATCTACGCCTTTTTCCACTTTTTTCCGGGGGATAGGGTGACTTTTTTTGGGCTTTGCTTGCGGGTACATTAAGGACTTCTGGAACTCCCTGTTTTCCCATTTTATAACCCGGTCAGAGCAAATTCTTTCCATTTTTGGGTTTAAATATCCCCGGTCGTCAGTTTAGACACATCCCAATTTTTTTCTTTGGGTTGTTAAAAATTTTCCCCTTTTTTTGCTAGTCCAAGGGCCTTTTTACCAGCGATATTCTTTTTTTGCTATTTTTCTTGATGTCCCCCTTCAATGTCTTGGCACTGTTCACCGATCCATTTCTCTTTTCCTCCGTCATGGACTTCCCGATTCTTTTTTTGACTGCCCTATATTGTTTTTGCTTTTTCTTTTGTTTTTTTTTTCCTTTTTTTTCAAACTCTTTTAAAGCTTGTCGCATTTGTAGGATGTTAGGTTTTGACCCATGGTTTTTTTTTACAGGGCGGGGGTTTGCCAAAAGAAGCTCGCTTGCTGTTTTCAGCCATGCGTATTGAAACTATTTTTCAGTGTATCTAGTCTTTAGTCTATCAAAGTGAGTGCTGCAAACTTTTTAAACCCAAAAATTGCTTTTTTAAAAATTTTCTACAAACCTGGGTCCCTTTAGCTTCTCGAGGGCAAATTTTTATCCGATGTTTTTCCGCTTTTGGGGTTTTCTTTTGAAAAAGTCGGAAAGTCCCCTCATCACAAGATCATGAACACTTCCCCCTTTCTGCTCCGGAAAACTTCTTTTCTGTGCGATGTTTAAAAACTAGACTGAAACCGTCCTTTTTTCCCCTGAAATTTAAAACTATTTGGATGGGTGTTCCCCCATTTGGGGAAAGCCAAAGCCATATTTTTTTGGGTTTCTTGGGGTTTCCCCCCCAAATGTATTCACTAGCTGGAGGTGGTTTTTTTACTAGCAAACCCCCAGGGGAAAACCCCAAGCCTCTTTTTAATTTTATTGGTTTTTTGCAAAAGAGGGCCCCACAAACGCCCTCCCAAACTTGCATGGGATCTTTCCCCCCTTTGGCGTTCCCCGCCCCCCCTTGGGACAACAAAGATGTCTTTCTTGGGGTTTGATTCAGGGAAACCCCTTTTAGCTGGGGCAAAAATTTTTTCTATGGCTTCATCTGTGCAGTCCGATTTAGGGCGTATGCCCTTTCTAACCCGTTTTGTAAAGGGGGTTTCCTCAGGCGGATGGTAAAAAAGTCCCGCTGGACACAGGCTTACAGCTCATGACGGTGTTCACGAAAGTCCTTGGAACGAGAAACCCCACGCCGTGTTTTATGTTTACCTGTTTTTCCCCCCCCGAGTAAAAATTTGTGGTCTTCCTGGGTCGTTTTTTCTCCCCCTGTTTTTTTCCCCCTTTCTTTGCAAAAACCCAAAATGTGGCCCAAAGTTTTCTGGGACATCCATGGTTTAGTTCTTCCACTTTTCCTGCACTCTTTTGTCCACATTCCATGTGCCAAGAAAAATGTTGTTTCGGCAAAGGGTTTTTCTTTTTTTTTACATCAGTAGCATACTTTTGACCTCTGTCCTATGAGCAAAAAAGAAGGGGGGGTCCTTGGGGAACCCGGGGGGCGACCGATCCGGTATGGAGAATTTTGGGTGTCTTTTTTATGGGTGTGCTTGGGGAAAAAAACCGGCGGGGCCCATCCCCCCTTTCCCCGGGCGGATTTTTTTTATTGGGTTTACTCCCCACAAAGTGGAGGTGGTAAATGGGTTACATGGTTACCAGTAGCAAGGGAGTCTCTGACCTTCCCCCATTTAAAACCTTAAATGCACAAAAACCCAAAATGTTGGCCCTATCACCCAAAAAAGAAAAAGGGAAAAAATGAACCCATAGTTTTTCCCAAACCCCTGTTATTGGGTAACTGAATGGAAGAAGTTTACTCTCAAAAAATATTTTTTTGTTACCCTTTACAAAAATATGACTTTGGGCTGATCCATAATGGCACAAGAAAAACGCCCACTCAAAGGGTACTTTTAATTAACCCCAAAAAAAAAACTTTTTAAATAAAATTTTTGCGAAACGTATTTTTGGCGTCACATTTTTTCCAATCAATTTAATAAAGCGTAAACAAAATTTTGGGGTAAAAGAAATGGAAAAGAACCCTTTAAAATTTAATTTACGTTTTAAAATAAAAGAAACAGAAAAAAAAATTGTTTTGTTAAAAAAAAGCACCCTGACAAATGAGGGTTAAAAAGCAAATTGAAAGACCCGACATTTCCCAAACCACTTTTATTCAATAAAGCTGGTTTTTTGCAAAACGTTGTTAACGAAATGGACCTCCGAAATTACCAAAAACTTTTAAAAAACAACCACATTTGAAACAACCATTTGGGTAACCCTTTTCCAAGGCCCCAAAAAAACCTATATTAAAACGAGCCACTTGTATTCAGGCAAATGGGCCTATGGGAAAAAACCCCCAAAATTTTAAAATTTCATTAAAAGCAAAAAAACAGTAAAAAAAAAAAATCTGAAAAGATTTTTTCATTTAATTTAAAAATTTGAAGCCATTGTAAAAATTAAGACATTTACATTTCCCCTTAGGGATCACCAGAAAAAGTTTCCCCTTTAATAATTTTAAATTGGGTTTAAAAAAGAAATTTAAAAACAAAAAATAAGGCATGAAACAGGTAAAAGGGGGGGTGGAGCAAAATTAAGGGGTTTTTCGACGTTAAAACAAGTCAAAAAAAACTGAAAGTGACCTAAAGTTTAAATATTTATATAGAGTACAAGTGTAATTAAAAAATCTAAAATAAGGGGTTGATAAGATAAACGACCCCCCCACCACTTTTGGAAACTGGGGTTTTGGGGTTTAAAACAAAGTCAAGCCAAGTCAAAAAAAACTTAATCCCCATGAAGGCAAAAAAAAAAATGTGTTTTGTGTGGTGGTGGTGGGGGGTGTGGTGGTGGGGTGTTTTGTGTGGGGTGGGCCTTGGGCTTTTCTGTGTCTGTGTCTTTGTGTCTGTGTCGGGGTTTTGTACACGTGTGTAGTGCGTGGTGTTGTTTTAAAATGGGTTTGGTTTTGGGTTTTTACTTTCTTTTAAAAAGGGTTTTTTTTTTTTATTTTTGTAAAACAAAAAAATGCGTTTTTGTTTATTTTCTCGCTGTTTAATTTTTTTTTTCAATTTAAATTTGATGACTTTAAAATTTTTATTTTCTGAAGTTAGTATTGCTGGGCGGGTTTTTTAAAATTTCCGAATTTTTTTCTTTTATGGAAGGATTAAAAGAATTTACCTTAAATAAAAAACACATGTACAAACGTGTTTTTTTTTTACCAGGAGAGAGGGAGGAAATGGATTTTTTTTTTTATACTTTTTTCTCAAAACCAAATTCTGTTTGGTTTTTTCTTGTTTTTCCCCTTTTTAAAAAAAAATATATGTGGTGAAGGGGGGGTATGGGTTTAGGGTGTGTACGTGTAAATAATGTTTAAAAAGAAATTTTAAAAAGGAAAAATATACATCCTTTTTCCCCTACTTTTATCCATTTGGTTGTTTTTTGGGGTGAAGGGGGTGGAGTTTTTGGTTTGGGGTTTGTTTTTTTTGTTTTGGATTTTCCCCTTTTTTTTAGGGGGGTTTTTTGGAGAGGGGGGATTTTGGACTTTTTTTTTTCTTTTTAAGTTTTAAATTGTTCTTTTAAATTTTTTTGGCTGTTTTTTTTTGTTTTGTTTGCTATTTTCGCGTTTTTGTTGTGTACGTAAGTGTGTTTTTTTTGTTTTTTTGCTTGTTGTGGGTTTTTCTTGTTTTTTAAAAAACTTTTTTTGTTAAAAAGTTTTTTATGGTTTTGGGGGTTTTTTGGTGTTTGGGGGGGGTTTGGGGGGGGCAGTTGGGGTTTTTGTATTTTTTTTGTCTTTTTTTGTTTTGGTTTTGGTTTTTTTTTTGTTTCTTGTTTGTTTTGTTTAAAGGGGGATATATTTTCAGAAGATTTTTATTCATTTGAATTGTAAATTTATATTGTTCAGGGGGTTTTTTTGTTTGTTTTTTAATTTCCCCCCCGTATGCATATAACAATGTCTTTTTCTTTTTTGATTTGTATGGTTTAAAACATTGATTAAGGTTTTTTATTTTTTTGTCTACATATATGTTATCTTTTTTTTCCCCTTTTTTTTTTTTGAAAAGATGGCTTGATGAAAAAAGCAAAAATAAATGCCCCCTGCTCATTCCCAAATTTTCCATCTTTAAAATGAAAGTTTTTACTTTGACTTTGACCTAAAGGGTTTTTCACTTTTTTGGGAGGGTGAAAGGGATTTGGGGCTGTTAAAAGCAGGGGCAAACAAAGAAATAAACAGGAGAGGGAAACCCCCTTTGGGTTTGGGAACCCAAAAATGTCCCTTTAGGCCGGATTTAAAAGCGTCCAAAAGGCCTTTTTTCGAAGAGAGATGGAGAAAGGGCCCTTCCAAAATTGAAAGAAAAGGGAAAAAAGAGAAAGAGCACGGCCGGGCGGGGGACTGGCTGAAACTAAGGGATTTTTAAGCCCCCAAAGGGAAACTGCAGCAGACCGAAGGGGAAAGAGAAGGAGTGAACAGGAAGACATTCCCCAGAGGTGGGGTGCGTTTTGTGGGGACCCTTTTAACAAAAAGTGCGATCTTATAAATGTAATTTTTTTGGCCCCAGGCAGCCATGGGGGAGATTTGCAAAAAGAGGGGAAAATTTGGGCCCGATTTTTTTCTTTCCGAGGACTAATGCAGCTGGGAAAAATTTTTAATACGTTGAAGGGATTTGGGTGATAATGCTGGCAGACCCCCCAAAAGAGAATCGCAATAGTCAAGGGAGGGGAAAAATGAGAGATACCACAATTTAAAATGTTGCAAACATGGAACCCGGTAATTTCGAATTGCCCTAAAAACAAGACTGGGGAGGTTTTGGGGGATGAATTTCTGCATAGAGAATTGTTTTCGATAATGACCCCTAATAAAATTTTACAGGGAGTGGATAGAGGGACTTTTATGCATTGCGAATTCTGTTTAAGCTGTTTTTAAAGGAAGAGAAATTTTTGTTTTTTCCCTCAAGCATGGCTTTAGTTTTTAAAACCCGCGTTTTTTTGTAACTTTTTCTCTAACATCCAGTTTGGGATATCTTGAAAGCAGTAGGCCATATTTGTCCCAAAAGAGAAGGCAGAAATTTTCAGGAGTGTCACTGCTTTGAATCTGAAAAGTCATCTGCAAAAAAATTGAAAGGGGTTTATCGTTTACGGTTAATTTTAAAGTACAGTGGAATGGGTTGAAGTTAAAAAAAACAGGCCCGAACTATCCCGCGGGACGCCCCATTCCAGCGTGGGAGGGAAAAGACTGAATCTTTTTTAAAATGCGACTGCTAAATCATTCGGGAAGGTAGAAAAAAAAACCAGGGAAAAGGGGTGAACCCGTAACACCAAAAAGTTTTTAAAGAAAAAGGGAGAAAAAAATAAGTGGTCCCTAGTGTCAAAGGCTGCAGATAAGTCGATTAAAATTTAGAAGGGGGATTTTCCCTGATCAGAAATTTAGTAAATTTGTTTTTAAAGGGTTTGGGCAAAAAGGGAAATTTTTCAGTGCTAAGGTTGACAAAAATGGCAACTGAAACGCAGGGGGAAAAAGACTGTTGGAGAAAAAGGGGGTTTTTGAGTTTTTCAGAAATACCTTTTACGGACTTTAGAGATAAAAGGGAGGTTGGAAAAAAGGTCGTAAATTTTCAGAAAAGTTAGGTCAAGGTCATCTTTTTTAGTAGTGGTGTGGGGCAAAAACACTTTTTTAGAGCTGAAGGAACTTTTCCCGAAAAAAGAAGATGAGTTAAAATATCTTTTGTGAAAGCGGGTAAAAGAGCGTGGGAGGGACTGTGGGAAAAAGAGAAGCAGGTATGGGGTCGGAAATCATATGATTTTAAACCCTCATTTCTTTGAGAATTATCGCGATTCCTTTTTCGCGGCTTGATGAAAGAAAAGAAAGGGGTTTCCAAAAAAAATTGAAAAACGGAAATTTCCGGGTGGAAAGGATCAAAACCAAGCGAGCGAAAGTTAAAGGACTTTTTCAAAAAGAAAACAGAAAATAAGAAGGAAGTTTTAAAAAAGGGGTTTTGGGTAGAAGGGGGGAAAGGGCTAGCCTTCGCAGATCAAAAAAGAGGGATGTGAGGGGAAAAGAAGATTTCATTTAAAAACGTCATCAAAAACTTGAAAGTGTAATACTTTTTTTTGCGAAAAGGGTTGGGGGGTTTACTTTATTGATTTTTTTTAAAAAAACTTTTTTGGGTTTTTTTCAGTTTTTGTTTTCCGCCATTTTCCCTTTTTAAATTGCCGGCGTTTTTCGTTTTTCGACCAGGGTGTCACGGTTTTTACCATGACCACATGGTCTCTCAAGGGAGGGGTAAGAGGTGCATGCATATCAAAGGGGTTGGCTTTGGGGAAAAATATTATAGGTTTAGAAGGGCATTACGGCAGGCGTTTTGAAAAAACTTCAAAGCTTGAGAAAGAAAAGTTTTTAATAAATAAGGCCTTGAAATTTCGATGGGTAAAAGCACTTCTTCTTTCTGATAGGCCCTTTGGGAATGTTTTTTGGGGGAAAAAAAAGGTAAAAGATCCCAAAAGGGAGTTCCCTTTAATGATCGAAAAACAGACTGAGATTTGGGCTGGACCTTGTGAAACATCGTAAAAAGCCATTTAAAAAGTGACCAAATCTGTGATTTTTGGGTTTGTTTACCCGCTGGGAAAAAAAGTGGTTTGACAAAAAAAGAGAAAGACGCTTAACAAATTTGGAAAAGACTCGTTTAAAAAAAGTGGAAATTAAAGTCACCAAAAATGAAAAGTTTCTTGGGGGAGAAGGCCCGAAAATGGTCCCAAAGGGGTGATTGAAACCCCTTGGTGGAAAAAATGAAGACGCCCAAAATTTCCCTTTTACAGAATATCAGAAAAACTGGGGGTCAAAGTTCGCCTATCGCATCCCCCCCCCCCCCCCCCCCCAACTTGTCCTCTCTACAAATTAACCATCACGAACCCCCAAATATAAGGGGTGGAAACCACACCTTCTTTAAAAAAAAGAACCCTTTTAAATCTTTTTTTTACGGGAATATTGCATAGTTTTTATCAGTAAATAATGAAAAAAATTATGGTATTTAATAGCGCTAAACTTGCAAAGCAAACAAAGCGAAGCACTTGCTTAAAATCTATGCCCCTTCCACAAAATATCAGTATTATCAAATTTACGCCATACACACCACCAACCACAAAAAAACACGTGCGCGCGTACACACATACACACACACACACACACCACACACACACACACACACAAAAACACACACCAACACACACACCAAATTTTTGGGCGAGGGGTGGGATGAAGATGGCTTTTAAAAAGTAGAAAAAGACAGAGGGAAGACATCAGATGGGAACAAGTGGGTTTTAAATTTTTTCTTCATTATAACAATTTATAATTTTCCACACACACCCCACACACACACCACACAACACCCACACAAACACAAAAACACACACACACACACACACACACAACACAACACACACATGGTTCTCAAAACCCAGCATTCAAAAAAAGTTCTGTTCATCTTCGACATGATTTTTAAAAAATGGACAAGTTTTACAGGTTTAAACCCTTGTAAAATGAAATAAATCTTCATACCTGCCAGACGGGAATGTGGAGCCCCCGCGGGGATCAGTTTGGGCCCTCTTTTTTTTAAATCTCTACACCCTTTCCCCTGTCACAATAATTAACCGTTCAGACAAACCCTCACTTTTTTTGTAGATGACTCTCAGTTCTAAGCAGTGACACACCTGAAATCTACCTTCTCTCTTGATAAATATGGCTACTGCTTTCAGATATCCAAAACTGGATGATAGAGAACAAGTTACAACTAAACGCTGATAAAACTGAAAGCTATGCTGTAGGGACCAAAAACAAACTCTCTCCATTACAACAGCTTCAATAGAATTCGGCAATGCATCAGTCCCTCTATCCACTGCTGTAAAGTATCTAGTGTCATTTATTGACAACAACACTCTCTATGCAAAAATCATCACCAGACCTGCAGTCGTGCTTCTATCAATTACGGCGTAATAGTGCAATTCGAAAGTACCTGTCCACAGACGCAACAATCAAACTCGTGGCATCTCCATTCTTTCAACGTCTGGACTATTGCAATTCTTTTTTTGGCTGGTCTGCCAGCATCATCTATCCACTCCCTTCAACGTATTCAAAACTCTGCAGTGCTCGACTAGTCCTCAGAAAGAAAAAATCTGAGCACATTACCCCTCTCTTGCGATCTCTCCACTGCTGCCTGTGCCACAAAGAATAAACTATAAGATCAGTACCCTCTGTTACAAATGTCTCCACAAAACAGCACCCTCCTACCTCTGTGAATGTCTCCACCTGTACACCCCTTCTCGTTCCCTTCGCTCTGCTGCAGATTCCTTGTGCTTACAAATACTAGATTCAACCAGTCCACTGTTGGCCGTCGCTCTTCTCTGTTTCTGGTCCATCGATTTGGAATAGCCTCCTATCTCTCTTCGCCAAAGACCTTCTTGTGACACTTTTAAATCTGGCCTCAAGACATATTTGTTTAACCTAAGAATTTCCTCTCCTGTTTCATTTCATAGTTATCCCTGCTTTTCAACAGCCAAAGATTCCGTCACCTTGCCAAAGTATATAACCTGTTGTGTGTGTGGTGTGTGTGTGTGTGTGTGTGTGTGTGTGTGTGTGTGGTGTGTGTGTGTGTGTGTGTGTGTGCATTTGGACTTGTTAGAACTATTACTTGCTATTGGTTGCATGACTGTGTAAGAATGAGTTGAGTGCAAGCGCTTTGATTTGTCTGTGCAAGATACAGCGCTATATACGTTCCATTTATTATTATTATTATTATTATTATTATTATTACTATGTTTTAGGAGGGGTGGAGGTGGAGAACGTTAAATCTAACACGAAAATAGCAACACGAAAGCAATATCAGTTCATATCTAGAATATATTATATATTGCTCTATTTCAAATATTGCCTTAAATGAAATGTAAGGTTGATATCTATCACATTCTCTGAGAGTGCCTGTCCATTCTTGAATAAACATATTCACAAGCCTGTATTTAAATATATGCAGACACATTTTTACATCCCCAACACCTTGCTAGTCATGCAGAATACTTCTCTAATTTTTGATACCAGTACTGCTTCCCAATAATGTCTAATTGTAGTAACCTATGATAGGCCTTATACGGTAACCATTCTGCATTCACCTCTAATAATCTAAACCAATATCTTAGGCAGGTAACGAATGAATGTGTATAAAGTAGATACCTACCCAAGTCTCCATACACCATTTTGTTGGCTGTTTTGGTTGGCACTCCTAGAAACCTTTTACATGCACACATATGCACATTTTCTTTGTGTTTCTAACCTATTTATTCCCTATTTATGCAGCATACAGCAACATTGGTTGTATTTTCGTATCGAAAATTGTGAATAAGTGTTCGCTGTCATTTAAAAAAAAAACTCTAATTAAGCTGAGCTATGCCTTATTGCCCTTTTTTTGTTAAATCAGTATACCCTTTCTCGTTGTAAATTTTAAATCCAAAAACAAAAACTATTC
>CM054143.1:63640514-63663014 GCA_028751875.1 Rapana venosa
GGAGATGGTACTTCGCCAAAACAAGCAGACAACACATACGTTGATGATGAGGATTATGGTAACGATGGTGATACAAATCATAGGGGTGTAGGGCCAAAAGAAGCGGGCCACACCTGTACTGATGATGATGATAATGGTAATGATGATATCAATTATAGAGGTGTGCGGCCAAAAGAAGCGGAGCACACCTGTACTGATGATGATGATGATAATGGTAATGGTGATATCAATTATAGAGGTGTGCGGCCAAAAGAAGCGGACCACACCTGTACTGATGATGATGATGATAATGGTAATGATGATATCAATTATAGAGGTGTGCGGCCAAAAGAAGCGGACCACACCTGTACTGATGATGATGATGATAATGGTAATGATGACATCAATTATAGAGGTGTGCGGCCAAAAGAACTGGGCCACACCTGCACTAATGAACATAACGGTAATGGTGATGATGATTATAATAATGGGGGCATGTGACAAACAGAAGGGGGCCACACATGCATTAACAATGATGATAATGACGATGGTAACGTGGATGGTACTATTGATAGGCGTTTTTTGTCAATGGAATTTGACCAAACCGGCACTAATCTTGATGATGACGGTAATATTAGTTATACAAAGTACAGGGGTCTCTTGCCACAAGAAGTGGGCCATTCCTGCATCGATGGTGATGATGATGATAATGGTCATCATCATGATGGTAATGACGATGGTACTAATGAAACAGCTGTATGGCCAAAAGAAGTTTGTCAAACCTGCATGAATGATAATGAAGATGATGATGATGATTATTATAATGATAAGAATACTGATGATAGAGATGTGTGGCCAAAAGAAGTGGGCCACACTTGCATTGATGAAGGTGATGGTAATGATGATGACACTTAATTGAGGGGTATGTGGTCAAACAAGTGGGCCATACCTGCATCGATGATGATCATGATGATAATGATGATGATGGAATTGACAAGGGTGTGTGGCCATAAGAATTGGGCCACACCTGCAGCGATGATGATCATAATGATTATGCTAATAACAATGATACTAATGATAGGGGGGTGTGGCCAAAAGAATTGGGCCACACCTGCATCAATGACAATGATGATGATGATGATGATGATGGTAATGACAATAATACTAATGATAGGAGTGGTTGGCCAAAAGAAGTGAGCCACTCATGTATTGATTAAGATATGACAATGGTGATGATGTTAGTATTGATATAGTAGTGAGCCACTCATGTATTGATTAAGATATGACAATGGTGATGATGTTAGTATTGATATAGTAATGTGGCCAGAAGAAGTGGGCCACTCATGTATTGATTAAGATATGACAATGGTGATGATGTTAGTATTGATATAGTAGTGTGGCCAGAAGAACTGAGCCACACATGTATTGATTAAGATATGACAATGGTGATGATGTTAGTATTGATATAGTAGTGAGCCACTCATGTATTGATTAAGATATGACAATGGTGATGATGTTAGTATTGATATAGTAGAGTGGCCAGAAGAAGTGGGCCACTCATGTATTGATTAAGATATGACAATGGTGATGATGTTAGTATTGATATAGTAGTGTGGCCAGAAGAAGTGGGCCACTCATGTATTGATTAAGATATGACAATGGTGATGATGTTAGTATTGATATAGTAGTGTGGCCAGAAGAAGTGAGCCACAGCTACATTGAGGATAATAATGATGGTAATGATGATGATAGTAACAATCAGGGTGTCTTGCCAAAAGAAAAGGGCTACACCTGCATTGATGATGATGATGATGATGATGATGGATGATGACGATGATGATGGTGATGATGATGATTCTTATGATAAGGGCATGTTTCCAAAGAAGTGGAACACACCTGCATTGATGTGATGATGATGATGATAATAATGGATGATGTTGGTGATGATGATAATGGATGATGATGATGAATGACGGTGATTCTTATGATAAGGGCATGTTTTCAAAGAAGTAGAACACACCTGCATTGATGTGATGATGTTTGTATTGGTGACGATACTTATCGTAGGGATGTATAACCAAAAGAAGTAGGTCACACCTGCAGCGATGGAAATGATGATACAAATGAAAGGCGTGTGTGGCCAAAAGAAGTGGGTGACACCTGCATTGATAGTGATGATGATGATGATGATACTAGAGATAAAGGTGTGCAGCCAAAAGAAGTGGGAAACACCTGCACAGATGATAATGATGGTAATGATCATGATACTAAAGATATGGGTGTGTGACCAAAAGAAGTAGGCCACACCAGCATTGTGGATGATTCTGATAATGATGACAATGGTAATAAGGATACTAATGATAGGGATTTGTGGTCAAAAGTAGTAGGCCACACCAGCATTGTGGACGATTCTGATAATGATGACAATGGTAATAAGGATACTAATGATAGGGATTTGTGGTCAAAAGTAGTAGGCCACACCAGCATTGTGGACGATTCTGATAATGATGACAATGGTAATAAGGATACTAATGATAGGGATTTGTGGTCAAAAGTAGTAGGCCACACCAGCATTGTGGATGATTCTGATAATGATGACAATGGTAATAATGATACTAATGATAGGGATTTGTGGTCAAAAGAAGTAGGCCACACCAGCATTGTGGATGATTCTGATAACGATGACAATGGTAATAATGATACTAATGATAGGGATTTGAGGTCAAAAGAAGTAGGCCACACCAGCATTTTGGATGATTCTGATATTGATGACAATGGAAATAATGATACTAATGATAGGGATTTGTGGTCAAAAGAAGTAGGCCACACCAGCATTGTGGACGATTCTGATAATGATGACAATGGTAATAATGATACTAATGATAGGGATTTGTGGTCAAAAGAAGTAGGCCACACCAGCATTGTGGATGATTCTGATAATGATGACAATGGAAATAATGATACTAATGATAGGGATTTGAGGTCAAAAGAAGTAGGCCACACCAGCATTGTGGATGATTCTGATAATGATGACAATGGTAATAATGATACTAATGATAATGATGACAATGGTAATAATGATACTAATGATAGGGATTTGAGGTCAAAAGAAGGGGGCAACATCTGCATTGATGACGATGATGATGGTGGTCATGGGGATAATACTAATAACATTTTGTGAACCAAAATCTAGGGCCAATCTGCATTGCTGATGATAATAATGGTGACAGTAATGATGACGATACTGATGATAGGCGGGGGGGGGGGGGGGGGGGGGCCAAAACAAACTGTCACACCTGCACTGACAGTGACGATGATGGCAATGATGATGATATCAATGATAGGGGTGTGTGACCAAAAGTCGTGGGCTACACCTTAATTGATGATGATGATAATGACGGTAATAATGATGATATTAATGATAGGGGTTTGTAGCCAAAAGACGTGGGCTACACCTTAATTGATGATGACAATGATGGTAATGATGATGATATTAATGGTAGGGGTTTGTAGCCAAAAGAAGTGGGCTACATCTTAATTGATGATGATGATGATGATGATGATGACGATGACGATGATATTAATGATAGGGGTTTGTAGCCAAAAGACGTGGGCTACACCTTAATTGATGATGACGATGATGGCAATGATGATGATATCAATGATAGGGGTGTGTGACCAAAAGACGTGGGCTACACCTTATTTGATGATGATGATGATGATGATGGTAATAATGATGATATTAATGATAGGGGTTTGTAGCCAAAAGACGTGGGCTACACCTTAATTGATGATGACGATGATGGTAATGATGATGATATTAATGGTAGGGGTTTGTAGCCAAAAGAAGTGAGCTACATCTTAATTGATGATGATGATGATGAAGATGATATTAATGATAGGGGTTTGTAGCCAAAAGACGTAGGCTACACCTTAATTGATGATGATGATGATGATGATAATGATGATGATATTAATGATAGGGGTGTGTGACCAAAAGAAGTGGGTACACCTTAACTGATGATGATGATGATGATGATGATGATGATGATAATGATGATGATGATGATAATGTATGGAATTTATATAGCGCTGAATCTTGTAAAGCAACAAATCAAAGCGCTCAGATTTTTTTCCGAGAATAAAGGAATAAGCACTCATGTGCTTTTTTACATCCAGTCCCCGTGTGTATGCGGTTTGTAAATTTTGTCATCTGTTCCCACCGGCACACAATGGCCTACTCTTTCGAAAAGCGGAACAGGATTTAACGTGTGTGCAAGATGTTCTGCATGCGTTCGCACACGGGGCCTCGGTTTATAATCTCATCCAAAGGACTTTGGTAATGATGACCATATTAATGACGGGGGTTTCTAGCCAAAATGAGTGGGCTACACCTTAATTGATGATGATGATTATATGGCTATGATAATACTTATGATAGGGGTGTGCAGCCAAAAACAAATGTATAACACGTGTATAGATGATGATAATAATGATGATGATGACGACGCCAACGTTGATGACGATGATGATAATAATGATGATACCAATGCTAGGAGTGTGTGGCCAAAAGAAGTGGGATACACGTGCAATGAAAATGATGATGGTGATACTAATGGTAAGGGTTTATGGCTAAAAGAAGTGGGTCACACCTGCATGAATGATGATAATGATAATGATAATGATGATGATGATGATGATGATGATGATGATGGTGGTGGTGATGCTAAAGACGGTGGAATTTATCCAAACTAAGTAGACAACACTTTCATTGATGATGACAGTGATGGTAATGATGATGATACTAATGACAGAGATGTGTAGCCAAAAGAAGTCAGCTACATATGCATTGATGATGATGAGGATGATACTGATATTGGTGTGTAGCAAAAAGAAGTGAACCACACCTGCATTGATGGTGAGGATAATGATGGTGAAGATAATGATGGTAATGATAATGATACTAACGATAGGGGTGTGTGACCAAAACAAGTCGGCCACATCAGCATTAATAACGATGGTAATGATGATGTGGCCTAAAGAAGTGGGCCAAACGTTCATTGATGACAATGGTCGTAATGGTTGTAATATTAATAATAGGGGTGTGTGGCTAAAATAACTGCATTGGTGATGATTATGATGATGATTAAGATAATGGTCTGACCAAGAGAAATGGACCACACCTGTATTGATGACGATGATGACAATGAAAGCTATCATGATCATACTAATGATAGGGGTGATACAGGTAATATAGGTGTATTGCCAAACGAAGTGCACTGCACCTTCATTGACAGTGATGATGATGGTAATGACCGACGTTTGGGGCTAAAAGAAAACCTTCAACGAGGATGATGATGATGGCAATGATGATGATGGCAATGATGACGATACTAATGACATTGGTGTTTGAAAAAAAAGGGACACACGTGCATTGATGATGATGATTATGAGTACGATATAACTGATAGACGTGCATTGCCAAAAGAATTGGGCCACACCTGCATTAATGATGATAACGATGATGGTAATGATGATGATTTATATATAATGTTAATGATGATGATGGTAATAATGATACTAATGATAGGAATATGTGGCAATAATGATACTAATGATAGGGATGTGTGGCCAATAGAAATGGGCCACACCTCCATTGATGATATGGATGGTATTCATAATGATACTAATAATAGGGGTGGGTGGCCACAATAACTGGGTCACACCTGCAGTGATAATGATGATGATGATGGTAATGACAATAATGATAGGGTTGTGTGGCCAAAAGGAGTGGGCCACACCTGCATTGATAATGATGATGATTTTAATGATGATGATAATAATTATGATACTATGATTAAGGGTTGTGGCCAAAAGGAGTGGGCCACACCTGCATTGACGATGATGATAAAGGTAATGACGATGATAGTAATAGGGGTGTGTGGCCAAAAGAAATCGGACACACCTGCATTGATGGTGATGATGATGATGATGATGGTAATGAGGATGATGATGGTAATAACGATGATACTAATAGGGGTGTGTGGCAAAAAGAAATTAGACACACCTACATTGATGATGATGATTATGTTCATGATACACAATTGATAGGGGTTTGTGGCAAAAGAAGTGGGAAAATCTGCAATGATGATGATGATGATGATGATGATGATGATTATAATGATGATGATGATGATTATGGTAATGATGATGAACTAATGAAAAGGGGGTGTGACCAAAAGAAGTTGACTACACCTGATGATGATGATGATGATGATGATGATGATGATGATGATGATGATGATGATTTTGATGCTAAAGACAGTGGCATTTAGCCAAAAGAAGTGGGCCACACCTGCATTGATGATGATGATGATGGTGATGGTCATTATGATGATACTAATGACAGAGATGTGTGGCAAAAAGTGGGACATAACCAGAATTAATGACAACAGTGGTACTAATAACTTAAGTGAATGATACTAATGATAGGGGTGTGACCAAAAGAACTGAGTCACACCTGCATTAATGATAAAGATGATGATGATGATGATGATGATGATGATGATGATGGTAAGGATGATTATAGTAATGACGGGATTTGTGTGGCCAAAAGAAGTGGGCCAAACATTCATTAATGATGGAAATGATGATGATACTAATACCATGGACGTGTGGTCAAAAGAAATGGGTCACATCTGCATTGATGATGATAATGATGATCATGATGATAACAATGATAAGGATGGTTGAAAAAAGAAGTGGATGCACCTGCATTACTGATGATGATGATAATGGTAATTGTGATGATACAAATGATACAGCTGTGTTGCCAAAACAAAATGGGCTACCTCCACATTCAAGATGATGGTGCTTAAGTGGGTAATAATGATCACAGAAATGATGATGATGATGATGATGATGATATATGGAATTTATATAGCGCTGAATCTTGTGCGCCACACCTGCATTGATGATGATGATGATGACTATACAAATGATAGGGATATCTGGTGCAAAGAAGTGATGATGATGATGACGATGATAGTAATGATAATGATACTAATGGCAGGGGCATGTGGCCAAAAGAAGTAGGCCATGCCTGCACTGATAATGATAATGATGTTACTAATGTAGGTGGCATGTCCAAAAGAAGAAGGTCACACCTGTATTGATGATGGTGATGGTGATGATGATGATGATGATGATACTAATAATAAGGGTGTGTCCAAAAAAGTTGGCAACACCTGCTTTGATGATGATGTTAATGATAATGTCACAAACGATAGGGATTGGTTGCCAAAGTAACTAGGCCACGCTGATGATGATGATTATGATAGTGATTGTGATAGTAATGACAGGAGTGTATAGCCAAATGAAGTGGTCCACACCTACATTGATTATGACGATAATAATGGTAATGATAATCATACTGATAGGGGTGTTTGGCCAAAAGAAAAGGGCTACAACTGCAGGGATGATGATGGTGGTGATGATAAGGATGACGGTACTGATGATGGTAGTGATGATACTAATGATAGGGGTGTGGCCAAAAGAAGTGGACCAACCAAACCCGCATCGATGATGATGATGATGGTGATGATGATGATGATGGTGATGATGATGATGATGGTGATGATAATACTCATGATGAAGAAGTGGGCAAAATTTGCAATGATAACGATGACGATGATGATGATAATACTTATGGTAAGAGTGTGTGGCTAAAGGAAGTGGGACACACCTACATCATTGATGATGACAATTATGATAGTCACGATGATGATGATGATGATGATGATGACGACGGTGACGATGATGATGATGATGATGATGATACTAATGATAAGGATGTGCAGCAAAAAGTAGTGGGCCACACCTGCATTAATGATAATGACGGTGGTAATAATGATGATACTAATGACAGGGATGTTTTAAAAAAAATAAATGGGACACATGCATTGGTGATGATGGTTATGGTAATTATCATAATACAAATGACAAACGCGTGTGGCCAAGAGAAGTAGGCCACACCTTAATTGACGATGATGATGATGATGATGATGACGGTAATGATGATGGTGTGGGACCGTAAGAAGCAGGGCGCATCTGCATTGATGATGATGATGACGATGATGATGATGATGATGGCGAAAATGATGGGAATGTGATGATTCCAATGACAGGGGCTTCAGGCCAAAGAAAGTGGGCCGTACCTGCACTAATGATGATGATGATGATGATGATGATGATGATATTGATGGTAATGGTGATGATACTGATAGCGGTGTATAGCTAAAAGAAGTGGGCCACACCTGCATTTCTGATGATAGTAATGATGATTATATTAATGATGATTATACTAATAATAGGGGTATGATGCCAAAAGAAGTGGGCCACACTTGATGATGATGATGATGATGAACAAATGGTAGAGGGGTTTGGCAAAAAGAAGCGAGCTACACCTGCAATGATGACGATGGTAATAATGATGATACTTATGATAGGGGTGTGTTGCCAAAAGAAGTGGGCAGCACATGCATTGATGATGATGACCGTTATTATTTAAGAACAATACTAACAATAGGGTTGAGGGTCAAAAGAAATGGGCTACACCTGCACTGACGTTGGTGATGATGGTAATGTTGATGATACTAATGACAGGGGTGTTTGATATGCATTTATGGTGATGATTTAGGTAATGATTATAATAAAAATGATAGAGGTGTGTGGTCAAAGAAGTAGGCCGCACGTGCATTGATGATGATGATGATGATGATGATGATGATAAGAAGAAGAAGAAATGGAATGTATATAGCAATATTATCTTGCACAAACAAATCAACACGCTTGCACTCAACTCATTTTTACACAGTCATGCAACCAATAACAATAGTTTTAACAAGTCGCAATGTACACACACACACACACACACACACACACACACACACACACACACACACACACACACACACACACACACACACACACACACACACACACACAGGTTATACAGTTTGGCAGGGTGATGCTATTTCGGCTGTTGAAAGCGGGGACAGCTATGAGATGAAACAGGAGATGAAAATCTTAGGTTTGAAATACATGTTTTGAGGTTGGATTTAAAAGTGTCATAAGTAGACTTAAGGCGAAGGGAGAGAGGGAAGTCATTCCAGGTCACCGGACCAGAAACAGAGAAAGAGCGACGGCCAACGATGGATTGGTTTAATCTCGGTATTCTTAAGCACAAGGTATCTGCAGCAGAATGGAGGGAACGAGGAGTTTACGAGTGAAGACATTCATTCACAGAGGTAGGAGGGTGCTGTATTGTGGAGACATTTGTAACAGAGAGTACTTATAGTTTATTCTTTGCGGCACAGGCAGCCAGAGGAGAGATCGCAAGACAGGGTAATGTGCTCAATTTTTTTTCTTTCTGTGGACTAGTCGAGCTGCAGAGTTTTGTATACGTTGAAGGGAGTGGATAGATGATGCTGGCAGACCAGCCAAAAGACAATTGCAATAGTCCAGACGTGAAAGAATAAGAGATGTGACAAGTTTGGATGTTGCATCTGTGGACAGGTACTTTCAGACTGCACTAATACGCAGTACTTGATAGTAGCATGAATGATACGTCTGGGTGATGAATTTTTGCATAAAGAATGTGTTGTCGATAACACCTAGATACTCCACAGCAGTGGATAGATGGACTGATGCATTGCCGAGTTCTATTGAAGCTGTTATAATGGAAAATAGTTTGTGTTTGGTCCCTACGAGCATGGATTCGGTTTTATCTGCATTAAGCTGCAATTTGTTCTGTCATCCAGTTTTTAATATCTTGAAAGCAGTGGGCCATATTTATCAAGACAGAAGGCAGATTTTCAGGAGAGTCACTGCTTTAAATCTGAGAGTCATCTGCGTAAAAATGATTGTTGATTTTATTGCGGCTTACTACATGTGACAGTGGAGCACTGTAGAGAGTGAAAAGAACAGCGCCCAGAACTGATCCCTGTGGGACTCGGCATTCCAGTGATGATGATGATTTCATGATGATGATGATAGGGATGTGCCGTTTGTTTAATTTTTTTCTGTTTGGTTCGCCATTCATTCATTTTGCTTTTTGTTGCTTTTGCTAGTCTTGTGTTTCTACCACTTTCTTTCATGTTATTAACTTTCTGCTACCTTCTTTGCATTTTTTCTTTTCCATCCAATCTTTGTTTTTAGTGCTCTTTTCCTTTATGAGTTCCTTTATCTTGTACTTCTACTTCTGTTTCTTTGGCTTCTTTTGTGGGTTTTTTTTTCATTTTTTATTCATCTAATTCTTTTTTCAACCAACAGTTTATCTGATAAAAACAAAAACACTAAGATTTACGGAATATACATATATTCCTGCATGATTACTCTCTCTCTCTCTATGTCTCTCTGGTCTCTTGTCTCTTTCTTAAGCACACACACACACATGCTTAGGCACAAAACAAAGTCATCTTGCTAACTGCATTTCCCAGTTAACCCCACCTTTTTATATTTAAATAAGTATCTATTTTGCTAAAACACCCTCCCCCCTCCACTCTCACAAGAAAAATATTTGCCCATTCCTCTTCTTGCTCACACGATACACACTCACTCACACAGACGACTTGGCCATAACTTCTCTTATGCCCCTTCCCACACACAGCTCTCCATCCAGAAGGAAGGTGGCAGGATGGTTAAGACGTTCGCCTGCCAACAAGTAAACCGCGAGGTTCTGGGTTCGATTCCCAGCCTCGCCCTTTCTTCCCAGCTTGACAAAAAATCGAACTGAGTGTCAAAGTCCTTCGGATGAGACTATAAACCGAGGCCTCGTGTTCGAACGCATGCAGAACATCTTGCGCACACGTTAAATCCTGTTCCGCTTTTCGGAAGAGTAGGCCATTGTGTGCCAGTGGAAACAGATGACAAAATTGACAAAACTGCATACACACGGGGACTGGACGTAAAAAAGCACATGAGTGCTTATTCCATTATCCTCGATATAAAAGAATAAATAAATAAATAATAAATCCATCCCGTCCTGTCTAACATCCTTTTTCCTCAAACACCCCCATACTCCTCCACACCTAAAAACGCAAAAACAAAAAAAAAAGGTTTGTTTCTGTGTCACGTCTTGTACCATGATATCCACCTGCCTTTTGTGTCCGCATGTTGGGCCAGGTTAGGAAATGAAAGTTAGTGTAAAGTAAGCAATTAACATTAGTAACTGGAAAGGGCTGTCGGTCAGCTGGCTTGTCTGCCTGTATGCATGAGGACACAATGGCACATAGTCATAATGGTACCCAGCTTTTGACACAATGGTTTGGAAATTTTCTTTGTTTTCTTCGTTTCCTTTGTTTTCCAACAGGCTGTGGATGTTTTCAGAAGAACCAAAAGTAAGTAGATAAACGAAGGAACACGCCCAAAGGTACAGTCATTTCTTGTTTATGTCTTACATTTCCCCATAGTTTGATAACAAATTTCCAACTCTGAAATCAGCGATTTTCAGCCTACCGTATTTTTGAAAAATTGTGTTGGTTTCCAAAAGAATCCAAGTTAAATTGAAGAACGAAGATAGATATTACCCCTAATAAAACCACGTGGGAAACTCCTGCTCTTTTATGTGCTAGAATTTTCTCTATTCCCACTTACCTATCCATACATGTCCTACCCCTTTTTCCAACTGGCAAAAGATCCTAGTATATGAACTGAAGAATTATCCCAAAATAAACCCTATGCAAAAAGCCTGCTCTTTTACTTGCTAGCCTTTTATGTCCAATAACCTAACCACACATAACCTACCCCCTCCTTCCAGTTATCATTTTCCCTTTAGTACCTCTTCTACAAAACCAACTATGATTCCCCTTCACCCTCCAAAAAACTTATTTACATATACACGCACATGCTTACGTGCACACTCACATACACACACAACACACACACACACACACACATCACACAATATATAATATATAATATATAATAATAAATATAAATATATATATATATAAATACTATATAACAACACCATGCGCAACGTTAAAACCTCTTCTGCCTTTTGGACCAGCAGGCTAATGTGTGCCAGTGGGAATGGATGACAAAATTTTGGAAACCGCGTGCTCATAGGGACTAGATATTAAAAAAAGCATATGAGTACTTGTCCACTATCCTCGAAATGGAAGAAGCAAGCGCGCGCACACACACGCACGCACACATACACACACACAGGCACCACTTTGGGTCGAAACTCGTTACCTTGTTATGTTTTGTAGCTAGCAACTTGAGTTCAAACAAAGTGTTCAAATCTGCTCTTGGTAGTTTAGCTTCAGCTTCAAACTCTTGCTCCCCTCCCCCTTACCCCACCCCCACCCCACCCCTTCCCTCAACCCCCTTCTTTGCAGATCAATTTATTTCATCACACATACAGTGAAAACACTTTTGTTTGTTGTTACTTCACTGATATAGCTTCCGAGCTCTGTTTTCGTCTATTACACAGAACTCAAGGCATAGTTCTGGTCTTGCTCTGTCGTTTTCAACTCTGAATGACAAACATCCATCCTACTTAGTGATCGAGAGACGACTTCCAGATGCTTACTGCGCATGCGCCAAACTGATTTTTACTTCCTTTGTGACTTTGTCGTCTGCTAGTCTTTACTCATTTCGCCACGCTCTTACACGTATTTGAACCAGAAATGAATCTTTCGTTTATCATCATCCTTACAGAGATCTCTTTCGATAGACAAGCCTCGACTTTCAAGGGTTTTCAAGGAGGTGTTTGTCACAGGTTGTCATTTTATCTATTCTCAAAAGGATTCAAAGCTTGATATCTGATATTCCTCAATTATGTTGTTTTAATCCGAAAATGGCCAGTACGGAATTCAGTTTAAAACGGAAGGAAAATCACCCATGCGATAATGCTGATGATATCGATGTGTGAACAGGATAGAAAGGGCCAGACTTGCAGTTATGATGAAGAGGAGGGTGTGTGACCAAGTGAAAATGGTCACACTTGCACTGACGTTGATGGAGATCATGATGGTGATGATGGTAGCGGTGTATGACTGAGCACAGTGATAATGACAAGGGGGTGTAACTAAAGGAAGGGGCACTTGCATTGTTACTGATGATGACGACGACAATGACGATGATGATGATGATGATGATGATAAAGGTGTTTGACCAAGGGAAGAGGGCCAACCAGCATTAATGATAATGAGAACAATGCTGCTGCTGCTGCTGCTGCTGCTGATGATAATGATGATGATGATGGTGATGATAAAGGTGTTTGACCAAGGGAAGAGGGCCAACCAGCATTAATGACAATGAGAACAACGATAATGATGATGATGATGATGATGATGATGTTTGATAGGGGTGTGTGACCAAGGGAAGGCAGTCACACGTGAATTGTTGATGAGAATGATTAGTGAATGTGACCACAGGATATTAGGCTGCACTTGTATTGATGGTGATGATGACGACGATAACGATGACGATGTTGATGATGATGATGATGACGACGATGATGAAGACGACGACGACGATGATGATGATAATGATAATGGGGCTTTGGAGCCGCAGTGTGAGACATACCTGCGTTGATGATGATGATGATCTTCTTCTTCTTTTCGATGCCTTATTGTTTTACACCAAGAGACCAGTTCGCCTAAGGAATGTAGCAGTCGTCTGTAGGGCATCCACCGGCCCGTACAGTTTTTCTTCTAGGGGTAATGGGTTCGGCCACATTTCCTCTCTCAGCTGCCTGAAGGCCCTGCAGTCCTGCAGGATGTGGCGAGTGTCTTGCTCAGCTTCCCCACATGAGCACATGGGGGAGGGTACCACTTTCATCTTCCTGTGCAGATGTTGGTTCAGCCTGCAGTGGCCTGTTCTTAATCGGAAGATGGTCACCTGGTCTTGTCTGGTGAGGCTGTGGTAGTTGTCTGGTGGTGGCGTTTTCCTGTAGAGAGCCTTAATGATGGTCTTGCTCTCTGCAAGGCAGACAGGCTTTTCGGGCTGTTCATCTCGGGCGCCTATCTTATCCATTCTGTCAGCTTGCTCATTGCCCTCGATGTCACAGTGTGAGGGGATCCACTGCAGCACGGTGCGAAGACACTGGATGTTATGTAGTGCCATCTCTAGTTGTGGAAGCTGGCCGCTGTTGAAGGCTTGCAGCACAGACAGAGCGTCGGTCAGAAAGACGACCTGGGTGTTGTGATCCACTCTGCTGCGGATGGTGTTTGCTGCAAGGATGATCGCTTCCACTTCGGCCTTGTAGTTGGTGCAGTAGACGCCGGTTGCTATTGACCGAGTCTGCCATTCTCTGCTGGATACCAGATGTAGGCCCCAGCTCCTCCACATCTGGTGGCATCTGTTGCAGAGCCGTCTGTGTAGACGTGGAGCCATGCCTCGTGAGGGTATTGATCTTCTATCATGGCTGCTGTCAGAGTTCTTTTGACAATGTCGCTCTGTTCAGTTTTCTTCGTGATTCCTGGAACTGTCACTCTGACTGTCACTTTTCCTGTCCTTTCTTCCCATGGAGGATCATCAAGGGAGAAGGTGATGGGCTGTACTGCTGGCAGTTTGTCTTGGTGCTCTCTCTGCAGTGCACGAGCTTCGACTGCAAAACTGGAGCGGTTTAGTCTTCCAGAGGACAGCTTCTCCAGTCTTGTGCTCATTGGATGGTCTTTGGTGCACTGGTACTTGGTAGCCTGTTGCAACGTCTTCTTGTTTCCTTCTGGTGATGAGAGGAGCTATGCCAGTCACCTGCTCCATCTTCTCTATGGGGGTGATTTCATCGCGCCTGTGATGATTCTCAAGGCTTGGTTCTGTACCTTGTCCAGGGTGTCCCGATGTGTCTTGGCAGCTGTCATCCAAGAGTTTGATCCGTACTCAAGATGGGGTCGTACAGTGCCCTGGTAGACTGATTTCAGGATGTGTTCATTGGCTCCCCACTGTGTCCCTGCAAGTTTGCGCATGATGTTGAGCTTACGCCTTGCTTTTCCTTCTGCCTGGGTGATGTGTTGTTTCCAGGTCAGCTTCTTGTCATATGTGACCCCAAGGTATGTCTGTTGGTCTTCCATCTTGAGGGTCGTGTTGCCAAGGGTGAGGCGTCCAGGGCTTGCTTTTGGTGAGAGCGTAAAGAGGGTGCCTGTGGTCTTGTCCCCGTTAATGGACACACACCACTTGTCAGCCCATGCGGAAACTTTATCCAGGGCCATCTGCCGCCATAATAATGATGATGATGATAGGGAAGAGGATGAAGAGAAAGGGGAGAAGGATGAGGAGGATAGGGGTGTGTGACAGGAGATAGGAGGAAGACCACACTTTCACTGATGATGACGATGACAATAATGATGATAGTGATGATGATGACGATGACAATAATGATGATAGTGATGATGATGACGATGACAATAATGATGATAGTGATGATGATGACGATGACAATAATGATGATAGTGATGATGATGACGATGACAATAATGATGATAGTGATGATGATGACGATGACAATAATGATGATAGTGATGATAGTGATGATGATGACGATAATGATGATAGTGATGATGATGACGATGACAATAATGATGATAGTGATGATGATGACGATGACAATAATGATGATAGTGATGATGATGACGATGACAATAATGATGATAGTGATGATGATGACGATGACAATAATGATGATAGTGATGATGATGACGATGACAATAATGATGATAGTGATGATGATGACGATGACAATAATGATGATAGTGATGATGATGACGATGACAATAATGATGATAGTGATGATGATGACGATGACAATAATGATGATAGTGATGATGATGACGATGACAATAATGATGATAGTGATGATGATGACGATGACAATAATGATGGTAGTGATGATGATGACGATGACAATAATGATGATAGTGATGATGATGACGATGACAATAATGATGATAGTGATGATGATGACGATGACAATAATGATGATAGTGATGATGATGACGATGACAATAATGATGATAGTGATGATGATGACGATGACAATAATGATGATAGTGATGATGATGACGATGACAATAATGATGATAGTGATGATGATGACGATGACAAAAATGATGATAGTGATGATGATGACGATGACAATAATGATGATAGTGATGATGATGACGATGACAATAATGATGATAGTGATGATGATGACGATGACAATAATGATGATAATGATGATGATGACGATGACAATAATGATGATAGTGATGATGATGACGATGACAATAATGATGATAGTGATGATGATGACGATGACAATAATGATGATAGTGATGATGATGACGATGACAATAATGATGATAATGATGATGATGACGATGACAATAATGATGATAGTGATGATGATGACGATGACAATAATGATGATAGTGATGATGATGACGATGACAATAATGATGATAATGATGATGATAAAACTCTATGACAGGGTGTTTCTAAAGGGATGGGGACCCTCCTACATTGATGATGATAAATTTGAGTGGTGGGGGATGGGTTCAGATGATGACGACGGTGACGGCGATGACGATGATGATGATGATGGTAATGGTGATGATGACTTTTGGTAACGGGAGCACACCTGCAGTAATGAGAATAATAACGATGACGATGACGACGATGATGATGACGATGACGATGACGATGGTGGTGGTGGTGGTGGTGGTGGCGGTGATGTTGGTGATGATGATGATGATGATGATGATGACGATGACGATGACGATGGTGGTGGTGGCGGTGATGTTGGTGGTGGTGATGATGATGATGATGATGATGATGATGACGATGGCTTTGACCAGGTGTGTGGGACATACCTGCATTGCTGATGATGAGGAGGAGGACGAGGAGAACAATACCAATTGTAAAAAGAATAATGAACAATAACCACAACACCAGTGAAGAATGAGCGATAACCAATAACCAGGGAGAAGTGAGGAGAGGAGAGGCGGAGAGGAGGGAGGATAGAGAGAAGAGAAAGGAAAAAGAAGAGAGGAAGAGAGAGGGGAGAGGAGACGAGAAAAGAGAGAGAGACAGAGACGGAGAGAGAGACAGAGACAGAGAGAGGAGAGAGCCATGCACAACCACAGAGAATCAAATAGTCGGAGAGAAAGAGAAAAAAAGAGCGAGAGAGAGAGAGAGAGAGAGAGAGAGAGAGAGAGAGAGAGAGAGAGAGAGAGAGAGAGAGACAGACAGACGGACAGACAGACGGACAAAGAACAGACAGACAGACAGAGTATTCCAGCTGTCACAAAACAACATCAATGTCTACTGGTACTCACACGCTTGCACGGCAGTAACTTGCAGTACAACCATCCTTATTTATAGACTAGCCAAGTCTATGTCTCAGAGCTGATGGTCACACTGTGTCACAGAGCTGATGGTCACACCGTGTCACAGAGCTGACGGTCACACTGTGTCACAGAGCTGACGGTCACACTGTGTCACTGAGATGATGGTCACTGTGTCACAGAGCTGATGTCACACTGTACCACTGAGCTGATGGTCACTGTGTCACAGAGCTGATGGTCACACTGTGTCACAGAGCTGATGGTCACACTGTGTCACAGAGCTGATGGTCACACTGTGTCACAGAGCTGATGGTCACACTGTGTCACAGAGCTGATGGTCACACTGTGTCACAGAGCTGATGGTCACACTGTGTCACAGAGCTGATGGTCACACTGTGTCACAGAGCTGATGGTCACTCTGTTACAGAGCTGATGGTCATACTGTGTCACTAAGCCGGTGGTCACACTGTCACTGGGTTGGTGGTCACACTGTGTCACTGAGCTGATGGTCACTCTGCCTCGTCAGTCTGTCCGCCCTGCAGACAACAGAAATGGAGACGCTAACCACTGGATACTGGACACATTTTTCCATGTTTTTGTATTTTCGTACCACTTTTAAGTCACGGCAGATTTCTCTGCCTGAAATTCGGGCTGCTCTCCCCGTGGAGAGCGCGTCGCCACAAGAGCAGCGCCACGTCTACCTTCATGGTGACCATGTGTAGCAAAGAACACTTCTAGCTGTGGGCTGATGGCATTACTGTATGATTAACAGCTGTGATCACAGTCAGTGAAGGACTGGAGGGGTTAGGTTTGATCAGGATCCCTACACCTTATCTCCTTTTACCCCCACCCCTTCTCTCTCTCTCTCTCTCTCTCTCTCTCACTCTCTCTCTCGCTCGCTCTCTCTCTCTCTCTCGCTCTCTCTCTCTCTCTCTCTCCTCTCGCTCTCTCTCTCTCTCTGTCCCTAAGGGCGGGTACTGGGTTAAAAACAAGCACATGGGTGCTTATTAATTTTCCTCTCTCTCTCTCTCTCTCTCTCTCTCTCTCTCTCTCTCTCTCTCTCCTTCTCTCTCTCTCCTTCCTTCCCTCTCTTTTGTAGATTTGTTTGATGGGGGAGGATATTTTGGGGGAGGATATATTATTATTTGTTTTTTCATTTTTCATAACTTAAAAAAAAAAATTTTAATGCACGTGTTTACGAGTTTGTTAATGCTCTAAATGTAAAAAAATGTTCTCTCTTTTTGATGACATAGAGTTCGATAATTTGGATACGTATGCGTATTATAATACATATATCATATATAATGATATGAACTCTCTGTCTCTCAAGCAACAGGAATTTTTTTCATCCCCTTCCGACTCGTTCAGCCAACACCCCTTAATTCATTTTAAAAGGTAAAGGTGTCCCATAATCTATGTGGTCGTAGGGGAGCGAGGCGTCAGAGACCTCAGCTTCTCCAAGGGCCAACATATTGAGGGCGGCGCCCATCTCCTCTCCCTCGCTGCTTTACCTTCCCTGACCCTAAAATGGACAGGTGCCCATTTACAGCTGGGTGAACTGGGGGATTGTACTGAAGCCAAGGCGCGCAGTCACCCATCCATTTGGAACCACGCTCAGTGTTGCTTGACCTTAGCTTGTGAAAAGCGAGTGCTCTGACCCCTAAGCTATCCCGTCCCTAGTTTATTTGACAGTACAGAAAATGCCCCTGTACCTGCTACATTCATAGAGGGCAAGTCCGCTGATACTTCTCACTGCGCTGTTTATTATTTATTTGTTTATTCTTTTATTTCGAGGATAATGGAAAAAACACTCATGTAGTTTTTTACATCCAGTCCCTGTGTGTACGCAGTTTTGTAAATTTTGTCATCCGTTCCCACAGGCACACACTGGCCTACTCTTTCGAAAAGCGGAACGGGTTTTATCGTGTGCGCAAAATGTTTTGCGTGCGTTTGCACACGGAGCCTCTGTGTATAGTGTCATCCGAAGGACTTTTGTGGGAGTGGAATCGGCACTGATGTTAACTCCAGAGGGGAAAAGAAATCCTCTAAAACAGGAATCGAACTCGGGTCAGCAGATCACGAGCGCATCAGGCTAACCACCAGGCAATCCCATCCCCCAATTTGCACGTGCAGCACGACCAGCCAGCCTGTCTCCTACTAGCCCCTGTGAGGTAAATCATATGTCAGGACAATGCCACCTTGCGATTTGGTGCTTAAAACGAAAGCGACGATCCTGACACTGACAACCATGTCAAAAAGAGCAACGGTTTCCTCTCAGAACACAGTGACATATCACCAATAGTCTATGCCACTGACAAAGGACAGTTCTACCGAAGATGTGACAGAGGACAGACAATGCATAAATACAGCGGACAATGAAACTGGAAGCAAGGAATGCAGGCATGACACCAGTTTTGGTCCCTGCGGATATAGGGACAATAATGGAAGCTGTGCAAGAACTGACAAACGGGTTGGACAGTTACAGCCTCTGGTCACAGAAGAAAGACACTGGCGAAGATGGAAACCTCTTCCACACCTCCACTGACCAGTTAACGGTAGAGCCACTTGTGACGTGACAATGCCTGTGGAATAGCTACTGCTGTGAACAGGAATTGTTACCACCGATATTTACACATTTGTGGAACTGCATACACTGAACTGTTCCGCGTTTCGGTTTCCATTCGCAAAGACTCCTTCTTGTACAGTATTCAATTTTGTTTGTGTAGTTCACGTTTTCGAACCTTTTTTTTTTATATTATCCTATACTACTTTAAGTCACGGTAGATTTTTCTACGTGAAATTCTCCGAGGAGAATGCGTCGCCACAAGAGCAGTGCCACTCATTTTTTTCCCCTTTTCCTGGTTGCAACTGTATATTTCCCTATCAAGAGTGGCTTTTTGCTACAGAATTTTGCCAGGGATGACTTTCTTGTTGCCGTGGGTTCTTTGACGTGTGCTAAATAATTATGTGTAACACACGGGACCTCGGTTTATCGTCTCATCCAAAAGACTAGCACTCATCCAATGGATGGGGGAAAAGTTTTGGGCCCAAACGGGGATCAAACCACCGCACACTTCCGACCCGAACTTTTAGCTTTCTAGGCAGGCGCTAACGTTACCTGCAGACCCCCAGTGATCCCCCCGAAACCACATGTTTATTGTGAATGGGTTGTGAAACCTCAAACAGTTAAATTAATATTGCTCTCTCTCTCTCACACACACACCGTCGAATTTTGCGCATTCTTCTGTCAGCATTTTTTAAAAACTTACTTGATGTGCCCGAATACAAGGTCATTTTCGAGTTCTGTGTTTGACAAGCATAAAAACTCTAACACCACATCGTTTCATTCACAAAGTAAAGCCAGCTTTACGGAGGGGAAAATGTGCTGGTCAAACTGCAACCATCGACACACACGGGTCGGAAGTGTGCGGTGGTTCAAATCCCGTTTGGATCCGAAACTTTTCCTCCATCCATAAGATCATGAGTGGTGGTGTGACCGCTAGTCTTTCGGATGAGATAATAAACCGAGATTCCGTGTGTTACACATAATCATTTAGCACATGTCAAAGAACCCACGGCAACAAAGTCACCCCTGGCAAAATTCTGCAGGAAAAGCCACTCTGATAAGGAAACAAATACAGTTGCTGACAAGAAACAAAAAGGGTGGAGCTGCTCTTGTGGCTCTCCCAGGGGAGAGCAGCTCGAATTTCACGCAGAGAAATCTGCCGTGCTTTTAAGTGGTATAAATAAATTAACAAATAACACAAGCACCTGGTCTGCAAAAACTACAGCTGTCGAGTCTCATTCGGTTTTTTGCAATACATGTTTGATGAGCTGTACAGCTTAAAAGCGATAAAATGTGTTCACTTTAATTCAGTTAAGATCATTTCATTTAATTTCATTTCAGTTCTTCTCTCTCTCTCTCTCTCTCTCTCTCTCTCTCTCTCTCTCTCTCTCTCTCTCTCTCTCTCTCTCTCTCTCTCTCTCTCTCTCTCTCTCTCCCTATCTCTCTCTCTCTCTTTCAATAAAACTTAATTTTGTCACTAAAAAAAACACATAGGTTTTATCGTCTTTAATTACTAGTTCTTTTTTTAATCCTTATTACGATGATTTATTTGTTGGTATGTTTTGCTGTTATTTGCTCGGTTTTTTTAATGCTTGATTTTGATTCAAATCACATAATAATGTGTATAGTTTCAGCCTGCCACGTTTGCCGCTCATGGACCCTCACAGCGGACTTAATTAGAGAGAAGAATAAAAGCTGTAGAAATGAGGTGCTTCCGAAGACTCAGGCATCTTGTACAAAAGCCACATCACGAATGAAGAAGTCAAGAGACGCATCCGCAATGAAATCAGGCCCTATACTGACCGTCAAACACTCGCAAGTCAACGAAAACTGAAGTGGTTTGGTCATGTCACACGCTCCTCTGGTCTTGCTAAAACAATCCTACAAGGCACAGTAAGAGGAGGGAGAAGAAGAAGCAGACAAAGGAAGAGATGGGAGGACAACATTCGAGAGTGGACAGACATGGAGCTGAGAGACACCCTGAGGGCGGCTGAGAGACGAGAAGACTGGAAAAATAATAATAATAATAAAATAATAATAATAATAATGTATGGAATTTATATAGCGCTGAATCTTGTAAAGCAACAAATCAAAGCGCTCAACTGGAGAAAGGTGGTCGACAAAGCTTCGAAGGCGCCCCAAAGGATTCGGAATCTGAGGGATCGGTAGTGGTGGTGGGGTGGTGGTGGTGGTGGGGTGGTGGTGGTTTGCCGCTCTTGATTGGCAGATGAACCACGCCCCTCACGCTGACACCAGAGCCTTTCCGGAACTTCCGTCACATGTCCCGTGCGAAAGTTTTTACAAAAGTTCCAAGCCAAAAAGCAAGTTCCACCCGTTAAAACCGGTCATTGAGATTATTGGGCTCGTGATTTGCCGGGCCGGGTTCGGGCCGCCAAAGAGACGCCTGTTCAAGGGGAAAAATTAATCATCATACCTTGAAAGTCTTGGGTGAACTATAAACCGAGGCCCTGGTGCAAAAGTACGCATCACATTACCAACACGTTAATTAAGCCAACCATTTCTGCATTTCATAAGGCTAGGCCATTCATGCAGATGGAACGATTAAAGAAAATATAGTGTTCTAAAAAAAGTATGCATACCAGTGTCGACCATCGCACG
>CM054143.1:63668014-63683014 GCA_028751875.1 Rapana venosa
GTGTGGTAACTGGCTTCTGCCTTGTTGAGAACTACTTTTTACACACTGCGTATTTTACTGGGGTGGGAGTTAAGTAATCTGGGTGTTCAAGTGCAAACTCGTTATTTGAACATAACTGGGCCCAAAACCTCCCCCTTCCGAACCCACTAGACCCTGAGTGGTAATCTGGGTGCCAGTCTTTTAGGTATGACGATAAATCGAAGTTCTGCGTGCAACACACATTTGACACACGTAAAAGAACCCACGGCAACGAGAGAGTTGTTCCTGGAAAATTCCTGTCGAAAGGAGACATCCGATGGGAAAACACGCAGAAGATCTTGCGCACACGTTAAATCCTGTTCCGCTTTTCGTAAGAGTAGGCCATTGTGTGCCGGTGGGAACAGATGACAGAATTTACAAAACCGCATACACACGGGGACTGGAGGTATAAAAAGCACATAAGTAAGTGCTTATTCCATTATCCTCGATATAAAAGAATAGAATAAAGTAAATAAACAATAAATGAATTAAATAAATAAAAATAAAAGCAAACACACATGCAGACAGGGACAACTACGTATACAGAAAGAATTAATGTAGATGGGAGGGGCTGTTCTTGTGGCGACGCGCTCTCCCTACAGTGAGCAGCCCATCTTTTACAGAGAGAACTCGGCCGTGACCTAAACTGGCATACACATTATACAAACTGCAATGATTATACAAGCTGCAACAAACAAACAACAATATACAAAAGCACAATGTACAAACTACAATACACAGACTACAATACACAGACTACACTAAACACACTACGTAATTATTGTACGGGGTGGGGGAGGGGGATAGTCGATTTGTTTATTTTACAAGATTCAGCTCTATATAGATTCCACACAGTAGCAGCAGCAGCAGCAGCAGCAGCAGCAGCAGTATAGCAGAGCAGAGAGTAGTAGTATAGTGGCAGGCAGAGTCAGCACGTAGTAGTAGTATAGTAGTTAGTAGTAGTAGCAGCAGCAGCAGCAGCAGCAGCAGCAGCAGCAGCAGTAGTAGATAGTAGTAGTAGTAGTAGTAAGTAGTAGTATAAGTAAGTAGCAGCAGCAGCAGCAGCAGAGTAAGCAGCAGCAGCAGCAGCAGCAGCAGTAGAGTAGTAGTAGTAGTAGAGTGAGCAGCAGCAGCAAAGTACAGCATATAGAGCAGCAGCAGCAGCACGTAGTACAGTAGCAGTAGTAGCAGTATAGTAATAGTAGTAGTATACAGTAGAAGCAGTAGAAGCAGTAGTAGTAGAAGTAGTAGTAGAAGTAGTAGTAGTAGTAGACGCAGTAGTAGCAGCAGCAGTAGTAGAAACAGCAGCAGCAGCAGCAGCAGCAGTAGTAGTAGTAGTAGTAGTAGTAGAAGTAGTAGTAGCAGTAGCAGCAGCAGCAGCAGCAGCAGCAGCAGTAGCAGCAGCAGCAGCAGCAGCAGCAGCAGCAGTAGTAGTAGTAGTAGTAGTAGTAGCAGTGTTACATTCCCAAGTGGGGATACCTGGAGCTTATCAGTAAAAAAAACACTTTAAAAAACCCAATATCCCACAATAGAGAAATTCTGTGCTAGAAATTCCCTCCTTTCTATTCCTCTCTTTTTCTACCTTGTTCCTTTTCTTCCTGTCACTTTCGGGTACATGTTCTGCCTTTTTCCCCCAGAAAGACTTCAAAGACAACCATTCTCACTCATGCCGAAGTCGGATGCGCTGGGCCTGACTTGTCAGGCGCTTAACGGCAGCGCTTTGCTCATTATTATACCAGACAACAGGAGTTGCTGTCTGAGCGATCAACAAAGAAGAAGGAGGAGACTCCATTCCCATGAGAATCCTTTAGATAAGACCTTAGGCTAAAGTCCTGTGTGTGTGTGTGTGTGTGTGTGTGTAGGTGTGTGTGTGTCTCTGTGTATGTGTGTGTGTGTGTGTGGACACGGGCCAATCTGGTGTGCACACGTTTAAACTCCGCCCTCTCTCAGGTGAAGCACAGGACCAGCTAGGCCTGCTGGATGGGTGGTTTAGGGAGAACGCACCTGCTTAGAAAGTGAAACGTTCGGTTTCGATGTGTGTGGTGGTTCGATCCCCGTTTAGGCCTCAAACTCGTCCCCCATCCGCTAGACCGTGAGTGGTGGTCTGGGTGGTAGTCTTTCGGATGAGATGATAAACCGAGGTCCCCTGCGTTAAACACATTTTTTTTTTATATATCGAGGATAATGAAATAAGCACTCATGTGCTTTTTTATATCCAGTCCCCGTGTGTAGGCAGTTTTGTAAATTGTGTCGTCTGTTCCCACCGGCACACAATGGCCTACTCTTTCGAAAAGCGGAACAGGATTTAACGTGTGTGCAAGATGTTCTGCAAGCGTTCGCACACGGGGCCTCGGTTTATAGTCTCATCCGAAGGTAAAAGAACCCACAAAAACAGGGGGAGGGAGGGCGGTTCTAATTGCCTCCCTGAGAAACTGGCAAGAGTGTAGGCTTTGTGGGGATAAAAAAAACAACAACAACACTGCAGCTCCTGGTACAGGGCCCTGTGACTTGGGGCAGAAGGAGTTCTGACCTCTAGCGTTAAACACAATGCCTACACCGCCATCTATCAGGACAACACAGCAGATGTACATCATACTGCTTTTATACTTTATGCTGTTCCCACTGTGTTGATCATGTTTACAACACACTTTTCTGCAAAATGCATTGTGTACTATCACACCTACTTCTGATAGCAACAAGGACAGATGTAATCCATAGCAGTTCGGAACGCCCGAACAGATGAAGCACGGAGACAGGAGAGCCTAGCGGCGGTTAGACTTGGGCTGGGAACTCACTGTCTGGGTTTGAGCCTCTATCCACACGCCCGTTTCAGGGGATTATCCCCTGGAGTTACCCTCAGTACTGACTCCACTCCCCCCCGACAGGCGTTGGATGAGACTGTAGACCGAAGTCCTGTCATTGTGCTATCGCGCGCAGAACACCTTGCGCACAGGTTAAAACCTGTTCCACCTTTCGGAAGAGTGACCTATGTCGTGCTGGTAGGAACGGATGACAACAGTTGGGTTTAAAAAAAAAAAGTCCTCATGCACGTTGGCGTCGTGTTTAGACATCATCCCTGAAGCCGAAGCGTGGCTGCCTTCATGGTGGGTATAAACGGTTGCAGGAGCAAAATCTCACCATTGATAAACCTCGGAGCTCTACTGCTGCTGCTGTTGCTATCATTATCTGCTGCTGATGCTGCTGTTATTATCTCCTGCTGCTGCTGCTGCTGCTGTTGCTATTATTATCTCCTGCTGCTGCTGCTGCTGTTGCTATCAATATCTCCTGCTGCTGTTGCTGTTATTATCCCCTGCTGCTGCTGCTGCTGCTATCATTATCTCCTGCTGCTGCTGCTGCTGTTGCTATTGTTATCTCCTGCTGCTGCTGCTGCTGTTGCTATCATGATCTCCTGCTGCTGCTGCTGCTATCATTATCTCCTGCTGCTGCTGCTGCTGCTATCATTATCTCCTGCTGCTGCTGCTGCTGTTGCTGTTATTATCTCCTGCTGCTGCTGCTGTTGCTGTTATTATCTCCTGCTGCTGCTGCTGTTGCTATCATTATCTCCTGCTGCTGTTGCTGTTATTATCCCCTGCTGCTGCTGTTGCTATCATTATCTCCTGCTGCTGCTGCTGTTATTATCTCATGCTGCTGTTGCTGTTATTATCCCCTGCTGCTGCTGTTGCTATCATTATCTCCTGCTGCTGCTGCTGTTATTATCTCCTGCTGCTGCTGCTGCTGCTGCTGCTGCTGTTATTATCTCCTGCTGGTGCTGTTGCTGTTATTATCTCCTGCTGCTGCTGTTGCTGTTATTATCTCCTGCTGCTGCTGCTGCTGTTATTATCTCCTGCTGCTGCTGCTGCTGTTATTATCTCCTGCTGCTGCTGCTGTTGCTGTTATTATCTCCTGCTGCTGCTGCTGTTGCTGTTATTATCTCCTGCTGCTGCTGCTGTAATTATCTCCTGCTGCTGTTGCTGCTGCTATTATTATCTCCTGCAGCTGATGATGATGATGACGATGATACAACTGCTACTGATGACTTCTGCTGCCGCAAGCACGACCACTACTACCACTACTATTGCTTCTGCTGCTGATACTACTACTGCCGCTGGTGCAACTATGTACTACTGTAATAATGCTGTTAATCTGGTAGAACTGAGGGAAAATCGACACTCCCAAAGGGCTTTTGTGTTTGGGATTTTTTTTTCACCAGTAACTGCATGACCAGGCTCACTGTCTCTTCAATCATGTCCCCGCTTACTCAAACAGTAAAAGCAATTGCAGCTTGAAGCCTCCTTTCACACAGTGAGCACTGGCAATATCGTAAGCTGGCTACAACCCTACTCATGCCAGCCTCATTCAAATCGATGGTTCATCATTTCAAGTGGATGGTGTATCCATTCAGATATGAAGCTCAATCGCTTCAAATGCAAGGTTTATCATTCAAACGCATGGTTTATCGTTCTAAATGCATGGTTTACCATTTCACAATGATATGCTTATAATTTCAATTGATGATTGGCTTATTATTTTACATGTAAAACTTATCATTTCAAATGTTAGGTTTACCATTTCAAATGCATTTGTCTATAGTTATGTGTGCATCAGAACTTGTACAAAATCGTGATTTAAAAGCCATACCTAATCCCCCCCCCCCCCCCCCCCCCCGAAAAAACGGACAATAAATTGTTGATCCTAACGAAAGTTATTAGATGATTATAAAAATGGAACTGGTTTCAATCTGGGCAGTTTTCAGTGCAAACGAGCCATGTCCTACTTGCTTTGGGGATGGTTAGACCAAGACCAACTGCGTAGTAATATTGTAGAGCTGGTGGCTCGGTGGCCTAGAGGTAACGCGCCTGCTTAGAAAGCGAAATGTCCAGGTCGGACGCGTGCGATGGTTCGACCCCCATTTGTGCCAAAAGCTTTTCCCCCGTCCACTAGACCGTGAGGGTGGTCTGGGTGCTAGGATGAGACGGTAAACCGAGATCTCGTATGCAACAAGTATTTAGCGCACGCAAAAGAACCTACGGCAACAAGAGAGTTGTCCCTGGCAAAATTATGTAGAAAAAATGCCACTCTGAAGGGAAATAAACACATATGCAGACAGGAAAAGAAAGAAAACAATAGGTGGCGCTGCTCTTGTCGCAAGCTCTCCCTGGGGAATTCCACACAGAGAAATCTGCCGTGACTTTAAGTGGTATAACATACAATACAATACAATACAAACACGCCAAACAGCAGTACTTACTACGAAGAGACGATTTTGCTGGTGGTGGTGGTGATAGTGGTGATGGTGGAGATAGTAATAGTGATGGTGGTAGCGCTGGAGGTGGTGGTGGAGATGGTGGTGTTGTTCTTGTCGGGATTTTTGTTGTTGTTGTTGTTGTTGTTGTATTTCTGAGAGCTGAAAACTGAGAGCTGCATGAAGTGTTAGAGGAGGAAGCTGGATGCAAACTCTTCAGTGGTGCCTCAACGGTTGACCAGATTACAGCATAGGTGAAAGTGAAGGTGAAATAATGATTGCTGTTTTTGTGACTATTGTTGTAATTGTTGTTGTCCATGTTTGTTGTTCTTACTATTGATGTTATTATTGTGAGGTTGTTGTAACTGTTTGCGTTGCTGATATTCTAGAAGTTGTTGTTGTGAGGTTGATGCCTTTGCTAGGTTTTTTGGGGGGATAGTGGTTGTGTTAGAGTTGGTTTTGATGTTGCTTTTATGGGTGTTGTTTTTGTCGTCATTGTTAATGTTTTGTTGTTCTTCTTCTTCTTGGTGTTGTTGTTGTACTTCTTCTTGATTCTTCTTCTTCTTTTCTCAAAAAGTGGCACTCTTCCATCATGTGCAGTAGTCATTCAAACAAATACAGTATACTCAATATATTCTACAGTATACTCAATATATTCTACAGTATACTCAATATATTCTACAGTATACTCAATATATTCTATAGTATACTCAATATACTCTACAGTATACTCAATATGTTCTACAGTATACTCAATATATTCTACAGTATACTCAATATATTCTACGCAAATTTGTATCATCCATACCACAAGCCTATTCCTCCGTAAAAGATGGAAGGCTGTGCACAACTTTAGTAAAAGATAGAGAGCTGTGTAAAGCTTTAGTAAAAGATAGAGAGCTGTGTAAAGCTTTAGTAAAAGATAGAGAGCTGTGTAAAGCGTTACTAAAAGATAGAGAGCTGTGCAGAGCCTTACTAAAAGATAGAGAGCTGTGTAAAGCGTTACTAAAAGATAGAGAGCTGTGTAAAGCCTTACTAAAAGATAGAGGACTGTGTAAAGCGTTACTAAAAGATAGAGGACTGTGTAAAGCGTTACTAAAAGATAGAGGACTGTGTAAAGCGTTACTAAAAGATAGAGGACTGTGTAAAGCGTTACTAAAAGACAAAGGACTGTGTAAAGCGTTACTAAAAGATAGAGGACTGTGTAAAGCCTTACTAAAAGATAAAGGACTGTGTAAAGCCTTGGCAAGACAGTCATTGTCCTGCATGTGTAAAAGACAGAGGGCTATGGAAGCAAGTAATTGTGAGTACACTGAGCCTAATCTTTTTAGTGTCAGAACTCAGAGACCTGCAGGGGAAAAGAATAATGACCCGTGTTTATTCCAGCACATGATTTTTGTTGTTGTTCCTCGGCTAGAGCTCCGAGGTTCATCAGTGTTCAGATTTTGTGTATGCAACCCGTTTGTTTCCACCATGAAAGTAGCCCCATACCTACTTGGGAGATGTGTGCTGGGTATGGTCGTGTTTCCGTAAATCACCCAACGTTGTCATGAATGACGGGATCTTTAACGAGCATATTTGATCTTCTGCATGTGTATGTACACGAAGTGAATCAAGGCACTCGCATGTCTATTTTTAAAGTTAACCTGGGATATCGTAAAATTCCCGCCCCCCCCCCCCCCCCCGTCCCAAAAAAAAAATCATCAGACGCCGCCAAGATTCGAACCCACGACTTCATGGACCCACGGGATTGAAGTGAAACGACTTAACCACTCGGCTATAGCGTCCATCCAGCACAGAAACACCCTCAGGGAGATGGCTTAGTGGCCAGTCAAACCTTTGCCATTTTAGTATACGAACTCTTCGTTCTAACCACTGAGATAGTTTCAGTTCCCACCCAACCCTGATCGTGGTCTGGGTGCTAGTCTTTTCGGGTTAGGACTGATGTCACGTGTGCAACAGATACTTAGCGCACGTGAAAGAACCCATGGTAAAAAATAAGGCTGGGCTTGGCACAGTTCTGGGGAAAAGTGAAAAAAAAGCCATTCTAATAGAGAAACATACCCGCAGACAGGAACAATAATGTTTCCTAAAAGTAGGTGGCGCTGCTCTTGTGGCGACGGGCTCTCTCTCTCTCTCTCTCTCTCTCTCTCTCTCTCTCTCTCTCTCTCTCTCTCTCTCTCTCTCTCTCTCTCTCTCTCCTCTCTCTCGCTGACAAGAGCAAGTCGGAATTCACGCAGAGAGAACTGCTGCGACTCAAAGTGGCACACAATAACAACATGACACAATACAACTCAGAACGCTACACTACAATCAGCGTGGACATTGTGTAGGTAAGATACATACACGGTTCTGCTGGATGATTCCGCCTGCCACATGAAGACTGCCGCTGCCTTCTACTGGAGTCACAACTAAAAGAATGAACAGGGAACACAGCTTAGAGGTGTTATCTTACCATCTTGATTCTCGCCAAACCAACCTAATTATCCGACTTCTTCTTCAGCACAGAGCGTCAGAGCCAGCTGGGAGGGGGAGGAGGAGGGGGGGGGGGGGGTAGAGGGGAGGGGAAGGTGGTATGGAAAAGGTCCATAGAGGGGTGACTGGGGGAGGGGGGTGTTACAAGCTTCGGTTGTTAGAGTCACGCGGACACCACTGGTGATCGTTTCGACAAAACGCAAGTACGTATGTCCGCACCGGACCACACACACACACACACACACACACACACACACACACGCACACGCACACACACACACACACACACACACACGCACGCACGCACACACACACACACACACACACACACGCACACGCACACACACACACACACACACACACACACACACGCACGCACGCACACACACACACACACACACACACGCACGCACACACGCACACACACACACACACACACGCACGCACGCACACACACAACACACACACATACACACACACACACACACACGCACACACACACACGCAATTTGCTACCTTTTCCAACCACCACCATCCCCCTCCCACACCCCACTCCCCTTCCTTCCTTCCTTACTTTTAGGATCTGGAAGCAGTACCGGTGATGTTAATTTTTTTCGTGCACCCCCTTTCATTTTATGACCCAGACAATATGACGAGGCCAGTCATTTCCAGGCTATTTTTGGCCTGATACGTGCGAAAGAGGGGGTGGGGGTGTAGAAGGAGAAAGAGCAGGGGGATGAGGGACTAATGGCTACAGGTGCAAAAGCTTGACATGAATATAACTGAAAACACGGTCTGCAGTATCAGCTATCAGTGTCCATTGCAATCCATTTTTCCTCTGGGGTTTGACTTAATTTCTTCTTCTTCTTCTTCTTCTTCTTCTTCTTCTTCTTCTTCTTCTTCTTCTTCTTCTTCTTCTTCTTCTTCTTCTTCTTCTTCTTCTTTGTCATCGTCGTCGTCGTCGAACGCTCAGATGGCAGCTAGTTTTCAGGCATATGAGCAAAAATGCGTTGCACTGCCGTCAAGCGCCTGACAAGTCAGGCCCAGCGCATCCGTCTTGGGCGTGAGAGAGAATTTTTTTAATCGTTTTAAGACTTTCTGGGAAGAACAAGGCAGGAAAATGGACCAAGAAGGCAGAAAATAGACAAGAAGGAGGTGACAGGGGGGAACAGAGAACAAGGCAGCAACAAAGAGAAGGACAGAAAAGAGGAAATTCCTTGCACAAAATTTCCAGAAGGTGGGTATGCTATTTATGCTGATAGCCCCTCCCCCCCCCCCTCCCCCCCCCCCCCCCCCCCCACCCAGTATCCTGATACTATTACTACTGCTGCGATTACTACTGCTGCTGCTGCTGCTACAACTGCTACCATTGGTACCACTAATTCTTTTAGTCCTACTTCTACTCCTAATACTGCTGCTGTTGCTACTGCTGCTGCTTCTGCTTCTGCTGCTGCTGCTACTCCTACTGCTACTACTGCTGCTGTTACCACTACTACTGCTGCTGCTACTTGTATGCTGCTGCTGCTGCTGCTGCTGCTGCTACTACTACTACTACTACTACTACTACTACTACTACTACTCCTGCTGCTGCTGCTGCTGCTGCTGCTGCTGCTGCTGCTGCTGCTGCTGCTGCTGCTGATGATGATGATGATGATAATAATAATAATAATAATAATAAAAATAATAATAAATGGAATTTATATAGCGCTGTGTCTTGCACAGACAAATCAAAGCGCTTACGCTCAACTCATTCTTACACAGCCATGCAACCAATAGCAAGTATAGTTCTAACAAGTCCAAATGCACACACACACACACACACACACACACACACACACACACACACACACACACACACACACACACACACACACACACACACACACGCACGCACGCACGCACGCACGCACGCACGCACGCACGCGCGCGCGCGCGCGCGCGCAGGGCGATGGAATTTTCGGCTGTTGAAAAGCAGGGATAGCCATGAAATGAAACAGGAGAGGAAATTCTTAGGTTTGAAGCAAATATGTCTTGAGGCCGGATTTAAAAGTGTCATAAGAAGGTCTTTGGCGAAGAGAGATAGGGAGGCCATTCCAGATCGATGGACCAGAAACAGAGAAAGAACGACGGTCAACAGTGGACTGGCTGAATCTAGGTGTTTGTAAGCACAAGGAATCTGCAGCAGAGCGAAGGGAACGAGAAGGGGTGTACAGGTGGAGACATTCACAGAGGTAGGAGGGTGCTGTTTTGTGGAGACATTTGTAACAGAGAGTACTGATCTTATAGTTTATTCTTTGTGGAACAGGCAGCCAGTGGAGAGATCGTAAGAGAGGGGTAATGTGCTCAGATTTTTTCTTTCTGAGGACTAGTCGAGCTGCAGAGTTTTGAATACGTTGAAGGGAGTGGATAGATGATGCTGGCAGACCAGCCAAAAGAGAATTGCAATAGTCCAGACGTGAAAGAATGAGAGATGCCACGAGTTTTGATGTTGCGTCTGTGGACAGGTACTTTCGAATTGCACTAATACACCGTAATTGATAGTAGCAGGACTGGCAGGTCTGGGTGATGAATTTTTGCATAGAGAGTGTGTTGTCAATAATGACCCCTAGATACTTTACAGCAGTGGATAGACGGACTGATGTATTGCCGAATTCTATTGAAGCTGTTGTAATGGAAGAGAGTTTGTGTTTGGTCCCTACAAGCACGGCTTCAGTTTTATCAGCGTTTAGTTGTAACTTGTTCTCTATCATCCAGTTTTGGATGTCTTGAAAGCAGTAGGCCATATTTACCAAGAGAGAAGGCAGATTTTCAGGAGTGTCACTGCTTAGAATCTGAGAGTCATCTGCATAAAAATGATGGTTGATCTGATGATGGTTAATTATATGTGACAGTGGAGGGGTGTAGAGAGTGAAAAGAACAGGGCCCAGAACTGATCCCTGTGGAACTCCACATTCCAGTCTGGCAAGTACTGACTGAATCTTGTTTACTGTGACTGTCTGAAATCGATCAGTCAGGTATGAGCTAAACCAGGTGAGGGCTGTACCAGTAACACCAAACGTTTCTTGAAGACGGGAGAGAAGGAAAGAGTGGTCAATAGTGTCGAAGGCTGCAGATAAGTCGAGTAGAGTGAGAAGGGAGATTTTCCCTGAGTCAGAAGCAAGTAAAAGCATGTTTAAAGTGTGAACTAGGGTGGTTTCAGTGCTGTGGTTGACGCGACAGGCAGACTGAAACGCAGGAAGAAGACTGTTGGAGAGAAGGTGGTTGTTGAGCTGTTTCAGAACTACTCTTTCAAGGACTTTAGAGATAAAAGGTAGGTTGGAAACAGGTCTGTAATTCTTCAGAATGTTAGGGTCAAGGTCATGCTTTTTGATGCTGCTGCTGCTGCTACTACTACTACTACCTCTACTACTGCTACTGCTACTACTACTACTACTACTACCACTACTACTACTACTACCACTACTACTACTACTACTACTACTACTACTACTACTACTATTACTACTATTACTACTACCACTACTACTACTACTACTACTACTACTACTACTACTACTACTACTACTACTACTACTACTCCTACTACTAAACATCTGGGGACAAATTTGAGTGGGGTGGGGGGCGTCTAAACAATGTAGCAGAGGTAGGAATGGAGAATCAATCTGCCCACCACTGGTTGCAGCTGTCTGTCTGTCTGTCTGTCTGTCCATCAGCCGGGCGGCGGTAGTGTCAGACATCTGTCCTGCCCACCTCATGGGGACAAGTCGCTGCTGCCTGGCATGAAGGTGAGTCAACAACATACATGTCTGTTCTCTGTCACAGCTGGCTTTCTTGTTGACATGCCGAAACGATTGATTGAGCGCTTTGATTTGTTGCTTTACCAGATTCAGCGCTATATAAATTCCATACATTATTGTTAGTATTATTAGTATTATTATTATTATTATTATTATTATTATTATTATTATTATTATTATTATTATTATTATTATTATTATTGTTGTTGTTGTTGTTGTTGTTGTGGTGGTGCTGTGCACTAGCCTGTTGTTTCTGCTTTCTTTCCTCGGCTCCAGCTCTGAGGGCTAAATGAGGGGAAGAAGGGGGGGGGGGGGGGGTGTATTTCACACCGTGGTTTTTTCTCAATCCTCGGTTAGAAGCTACAAGGTTTAGCACTAGTGAGATCTTGTGTAAGCAACGGTTTTCTACCACCACCACCACCACCACCACCACCACGATAAAGGTAGCCACATTCCGACCAAGAAAATGTATTCTTTTCTTTCTTGTATTCTTTTATTTCGAGAATAATGGAATAAGCACTCATGTGGGATTTTTTTTTACATCCAGTCCCCGTGTATATGCAGTTTTGTCAATTTTGTCGTCCGTTCCCATCGGCACACAATGGCCTACTCTTTTGAAAAGCGGAACGGGTTTTAACGTGCGCGCAAGATGTTCTGCGTGCGCTCGCACACGGGACCCCTGGAGGAGGAGAGGAGGGAGGTCATTGAAGGCAATATTGTCAGTAATGACGCAACGAATGCCTAGTATTTTCTAACGTTTTGTTCCTGTACCTTTTTATTATCTAAAGTATAAACGTGTAAGAATGGATGAAACAGTAGGTGAAGTAATTTGTTTGTCCTGACGTTTTATTCTTTTCTTTTTTTTAATTCTTAAAACATTTTTTATTTAAATGTGTATGTGGACGTGAGCGCGCACGCGCGCAGGTGTGTATGAGTATGTGTGTGCGTGCATATGTATATGTGGTAATTTGTATTCTCAATGTATTACCTTATCGATTTTCCTTTTCTTACTGGTTTAATTTAAGGGTAAATGATGCAATACTTTAGTATCTTAGTATAATCATTAAGAAATTTGTTCTTGGATAGATGGCTTGATGAAAAAAAGCAAATGCATTGCTTATTCAATGTACTATCTGGAAATAAAATTTTGACTTGACTTGACTTGACTTGACCTCGGTTTATAGTCTCATCCGAAGGACTTTCAGGGGGAGTGGAATCGGCACTGATGTTAACTCCAGAGAAAAATCCTCTTGAGCAAGATTCGAACCCAGGTCAGCAGATCACGAGCGTAATGCGCATTTCTCTGACCACCAGGTTACCCCGTTCCCCTATATTATATACCAGGTATGTTCGTGTTTATGCAACCCACCAAATGCTGACATGAATTACAGGATCTTTAACGTGCATATTTGATCTCCTGCTTATGTATATACACGAAGGGAATGAAGGCACTGGTAGGTCTGCTCTTGCATTTGACCTGGAAGATCTATCTATCTATCTATCTATCTATCTATCTATCTATCTATCTATCTATCTATCTATCTATCTACCTATCTATCTATCTATCTATCTATCTATCTACCTACCTACCTATATATCTATCTAGCTATCTATCTACCTAACTACCTATCTATCTATCTACCTACCCATCTATCTATCTATCTACCTATATATCTATCTACCTACCTATCTATCTATCTATCTATCTATCTACCTACCTACCTACCTACCTATCTATCTATCTATCTATCTATCTACCTACCTATCTATCTATCTATCTACCTACCTATCTATCTATCTATCTACCTATCTATCTATCTACCTACCTTTCTACCTATCTATCTATCTATCTATCTATCTATCTATCTATCTATCTATCTACCTATCTATCTATCTACCTACCTACCTATCTACCTACCTACCTATCTATCTATCTATCTGTCTGTCTGTCTGTCTATCTATCTATCTATCTATCTATCTATCTATCTATCTATCTAGTTTGTTTTTGTCTCTTTAAAAAAAAAGTTTTTCCCCCTTTGCTTCTACTGTTTGAAAGTTTTAGTATTGGGTTCCTTATTAATATGTGACCCTATGGTCGGTGATTGGATGTAAAAAAGCACATGAGTACTTATTCATTATCCCGGTTAAAAAAAAAGTCTCTCTTACTTACAATGTGTAGATGTTCTTTATATGACTTTATTGGGGTTTTTCTCCCCTCTTTATTGTGTGAGTATATGGGTATTACACTTACTTTATCATCATAACATTCAATTTGTATGAGTATAATCAAAAAGTGTTGGTGTTGATCGTGTGCTATGTGAGTATTATATAATTAGTATTATCCCTAAAACACACACACACATACATACACACGCGCACACACACACAAAACACACACACACACACACACACCAACACACACACACTTAAACACATTCTCTCTCAATGACTGTATAGGTTTAGATTTCTTCTTTTGTTTTGTTTCTTGTTTTTATTATGTGAATGTATGGGTATTGGTTTTATTTCATTATCATGACATATAATTTGAACGAATATAATTAAAAATGAGTGTTGATGGTGATCGTGTACTGTTTTGGGAATTTTATATTGGATATTATCTCTGAAATACACACACACACACACTTCTGTCTCTCTGTCTCTGTCTCTGTATATCTCACCTTTTATCGTTTTGCTTATAGTTATAGTGTATCCTGATGAAGGAATCATATTATATATTTTCAATACTTTATTGGGCTTGTCCGCTGTACTTAAGTTTTAATGAGTGTCCTATTTCAGTATCTTATTGTTATATGTAACAAGTATATGTACCATTTGACAGTGTGTGGATGTTTATCTTTATGACTTATTAAGTTTGGTTGTTGTTATTTTTCTTGGTTTTGTTGTTGTTCTTGTTGTTGTTTGTTTTTCTCTTTTTTTTTCTTTTTCCTTCTTTTGTTGATTTGGTTTTTCTTTCTCCTTGTTTGTTTTGGTTGGGGGTTTTTGGGGGTGGGGGTGAGAGTGGGTGTTTTTAGGGTTTTCTTTTTTGTGTGTTTTTTTTTTTTTGGGGGGGGGGGGTGTTTGGGTTGTTTTTGTTTTTGTTGGGGAGGGCTGTTTTGAAAAAAGGGTTATTTCCCTTTGTTTCTACTGTGAGAGTGTATAAGTGTTGGGTTATTATTAAGATGTATCCCTACGGGCGGGGACTGGATGTAAAAAAGCACATGAGTGCTTATTCATTATCCTCGAAATAAAAGAATTTGTCATTTGTCTATCTATCTATCTACCTATCTATCTATCTATCTATCTATCTATCTATCTATCTATCTATCTATCTATCTATCTATCTATCTATCTATCTATCTATCTATCTGTCGTCTGTCTGTCTGTGTTGTCCGTTTATCTGTCTCTTTGTCTGTCTGTCTGCCTTTGCATATGTATTTAGGTATGCATGTATGCATGCATGCATGTATG
>CM054143.1:63688014-63710514 GCA_028751875.1 Rapana venosa
ATTACGACGGCACTGGAACCATGTGTATCGGCGATTGCCTTTCCAATGGACCATTCCAGCAACGTGGAGAGGTGGGGGGTTCTGCTGCCATGGGTAAAAGCTCGCCCTCCATACTGACTTACCTACCCAGGCTTTGTGCTCTGGAGTATAGAAACACCTAGAGCGCAACTCTATAGTCTTACGAGACTGACGGATACCTGCTACTACTACTGTATTGTATTGTATGGTATTGTATTGTATGGCATTGTGTTTTATTGTATGGTATTGTATTGTATTGTATTGTGTTTCATTGTATGAGGTCCTACTTTGTCACGGCAGATTTCTCTGCGTCAAGTTCGAGCTGCTCTCTCCGGAAAGTTCGCGTCGCCACAAGCGCAATTCCACCCATATTTTTTTCTTGTTCCTGACTGCATGTACATTAATTTTTTTTTAAACAACTTTCTTCTACAGGGTTTTGCCAGGATCAACTCCTATGTTGTCGTGGGTTCTTTTACGTGCGCTAAAAGTGTTGCACACCAGACCTCGGTTCATTGTCTAATCCGAAAAACTTGATCTGTATGATCCGAATGATCTTTAATATGTAAGAATGGGGCTTTTAGTCCAAGCCTAGTGTGACCATCTGTCCCTGTAAACACACAGGCATAGACACAGTCGATGAAGCATAGAGCTCAAGAAAACATGGGGGCACCTGGCAGGGTAGGGTAGGAGGGGAGGGAGGGAGCTACACAATACTGAGAGAGAACACTGAACACTGAACAGTTTTCTAGTACTTCGGCCTTAGGCCACTATACAAAGCATGTTTGGGACAGGGGGTAGGTAGACAACATAGCAGAAAACGTGTCTTCCGATTGTTTGTTGTTATTGATAATGTTTCTTAAGCACAAAAAATATGGTTTTGTAACGGCAACGTGAATTTAAAGTAGCCGAGTGGTTCAGACCGTTCGACATCAACGCCATGGGTCCGTGAAGTCGTGGGTGGAAGTCTCGCTGGCGTGTGGTGAATTAAGGGTGGACGATCTTCCAGGTCAACTTCAAGTTCAGACCCGCCAGTGCCTTAATCCCCCACGCGTATACACATATGTAGAAGATCAAATATGCACGTTAAAGATCCCGTCATTCGTGTCGGGTTTCAGTGAGTTACGGAAACACGACTACACCCAGGATACATTCCCGAAGTCGGAATGCGGCTACCTTCATGGTGGAAAGGAACACGTTTGCACACGCAAAACTCTCACCCTCGATAAGCCTCGGAGCTCTGGCCGCGCTGAGGAACGAGAAATGTTAAGAAAAAGAAAAACCTACCCGAAGTCGGAATGCGGTTACCTATTCAGATTCAGATTCAGATTCAGAATATTGTATTGCCATTTAAGTCAAGTAGACTTATTTGACACAACAGCAAAACAAGCAAACGTCAGTTATAATCATCTCTTTGGCTCAAATTGATGTACACTAAAGCATGTTGCATTTTACTTCTCATTTTCTCTTTTCTTAAAACATTCATACACATATTTGATTATATCTGCTTGATAGATATCAACTGTGATTATGTCACTTAATTAAAAAAAAAAAAAAAAAAGGGTGAAAGGGTGGCGCAGCGCTAAGTGGCGACGCGTTCTCCCGCTCTCCCCGGGGAGAGCAGCCCGAATTTCACGGAGAGAAATCTGCCATGACTTAAAGTGGTATGAAATAAAATCTGAGCGCTTTGATTTGTTGCTTTACAAGATTCAGCGCTATATAAATTCCATACATTATTATTATTATTATTATTATTAATTTATCTAAACAAATGTTACGTTTTTGTCTTTGGTTGTAATTTTTAATAAAAATTGTTTCTGAGTTCATCATATGAGATACATTCATCGAGTAAATGAAATTCATCTTCTATCTTGTTACAGTATCTACATTTTCTGTCCTCTCTAGATATATTTTGGTGCCTCCCTTTCTCTATCATTAAATTGTGACAGCTTATGCGAAATTTACAATACGTCTTCTTATGAGTTTTGTTTTCATAATTTATTAAGTATGGTTCCAGTCTGTATTCTTTGGTAGCAAAATCGTAAAATTTTAGTTTTGCAAACTCTTTCTTCTGGTAGATCTGGTACCTTAATGGTATGTGTAGGGGGTGGGGGGAGACGATCACAGGCGAAAAAGTCTCACCATTGGTCAACTCAGAGTTCTAGCTGAGGAAGGGAATAAACATATAGACATCCGTCAGTCTCGGAAGACTATGGAGTTGCGCTCTAGATGTTTAATTCTGGCACAGCGTCGGTGGTGGAGGTGGAGGTGGAGGTGGAGAAAGAGGAGGGAGGGGAGGAGGAGTAAGATGGAGAGGAAGATGGGGAGGAGGTGGACAAGGAGGAAGAGGAAGATAAAGAGGAGGAGAAAAAAAAGGAGGAAGGAGAGGAAGAATGACGGTCCCTATGGCAGAGGGCACAGATGACAGTCTGACGCTGGTCTGTCTGCCTGGACACTAACATAATAATAATAATAATAATATAATAATAATAATAATGATGATAATAATAATAAGAGAATAAGAATAGAAGAAGAAGAAGAAGAAGAAGAAGAAGAAGAATAGTAATAATATAATAATAATAAATAATGATGAATGATGATAATAATAATAATAATAATAATAGTAATAATTAATAATAATGATAATTTAATAATGATAATAAAAAATAATAATTACTGATGATGATGATAATGATAATGATAGATAATGATAAATGGAATTTATACAGCGAAAACAAAAATACAAAAGAAAGAAATGATGATGATGATGAAATGGATGCATGATTGATGATGATGATGATGATGATGATGATGATGATGATGATGATGACGACGACGACGACGACGACGACGATGATGATAATGATAATGATGATGATAATAATAATGATGATGATAATAATAATAATAATGATGATGATGATCATGATGATAATGATAAATGGAATCTATACAGCAAAACAAAACAAAACCAAAAAACACAAAAAAAGGCAAACGTTCCCATCTGCTGTGTACACTGAATGTGCAGGCGCTGATCTCCGCAGCCCGAGGCAGGTACTTCGGCAGCCAGGAGGTGTGTGAGTTCAGCGCGGTGACCACCGTGTGGTACATCTACACCACCTTCGCCATGCTGGTGCTCATCAGCGCTGACCGCTGGCTGGCCATCACCAGACCCTTCACCTACAAACGCCTGATGGTCACCGGCTTCAAGATCAAGGTCATCATGGCCGCCCTGGGCTTCTTCTGCCTCATGCTGGCTTCTCTGCCCCTCTTGAGGTGAGGGTTGTCGTTCTTTAAAGGAGAGGAGGAGGAGGAGGATGAAGAGGGAGAGGGAGAGGAGGAGGTGGTGGAAGAGGAGGAAGAAGAGGGGAAGGAGGAGGTAGAAGAGGAGGGAGGGGAGGAGAAGTAAGATGGAGAGGAGGGAGGGGAGGAGGTGGACGAGGAGGAAGAGGAAGATAAGAGGAGGAAGAAGAGAGGAGGGAGAGGAAGAAGAGCAGCAAGCAGAGGAGGAGGAGAAGAAAAGAAAGCAGGAAGAGGAGGAGGAAGATGAAGGAGAAGAAGAGGAAGTGGATGAAGAAGAGCGCGTTTATGACATTCACGACATCAAGTGTGTTTGTGTTGGTGTGGTTGTCGTCGTTAGGATGATAAAGGTGGTAATGGTGGTGGTGATGGTGGAGGCGGGTTTGGTGATGATGATGGAGAAGGTGATAGGTGGTAGTAATGATCATATCGTCTTGTGTCGTCGTCGTTGTTGTTGTTGTTGCTGTTGTTGTCATTTTGTTTTGGCTGCTAATGTTATTGCTTCACACGATGTGTTCATGTTGACAGCAGTGAGTCATTCTCTCTCTCTCTCTCTCTCTCTCTCTCTCTCTCTCTCTCTCTCTCTCTCTCTCTCTCTCTCTCTCTCTCTCTCTCTCTCTCTCTCTCTCTCTCTCAAGGATAGTCCCTTCTCATGGCAAGGGCTGGATGAAAAAAAAAGTATGTCAATACGTGTTTGTAACCCTTAGGAATAATGATTGTCAATTCATCAATCAATCAATCAACTGATCGATCAACCAATCAATCAATCTTCACTCACAGGTATCCTGTCCTGCTTAAGGCTGGCTGGTACTGCGCACCAGTTCACATCACCACCCACCCCTTCACCCCTCCCCCTCCTCTCGACATCACGAGAATCAACAATACCACCAGCACCAACATCATCACCACCACTCACATCAACATCACCACCACCACCACCACAGCAACAACGGCTGCATGGACCGCGGCGCCCATGGTTGCTGTGTCCCTGAGTCCGGTGCGGGAGACGATGTACATCAAGCTGGTGTTGCTGCTGCTGGGCATCTCCATGCTGGTGGCCTGCAACGTCAGCGTGGCCTGCACGCTCCGGAGCAGACCCTTCGGCGGCGCCGCTTCCCGCGAAGGGGACCGGAAGTTCGCCAGGATTATGGGAGTGGTGGCGGCTCTCTTCCTGTTCACGTGGTTGCCAAATTTGGTGAGAGTGGGTTTGTGTGTGTGTGGGGGGGGGGGGGTGGGGGGGTGGGAGGGGGCGGGGGGTGTTTGTGGGGGGGGGGGGGGGTATGTTTTGTGTTCTCTTGGTGCAACGTGTTCAGTTCTGAAGTGGGGTGAGTTCTGATGTCCATGGTAATATCTAGTGAGCGCTTTGATTTGTTGCTTTACAAGATTCAGCGCTATATAAATTCCATACATTATTATTATTATTATTATTATTATTATGTTTTTCCTCCTCCTCCAGGATAGAAGTGGACCACTGTTCAGGTGAACGTGGAGATCTGGTGTATGTCAGCTGTAGGAGTGTGGAGGACATTGTAAACATGGCAATCTGGTGTATGGAAACCTTTAGGAGAAGAAAGAAAAATATCAACATGAAGATCTGGGTATGGAAACCTTTTGTGGGAAGAAAGAAAAATATCAACATGGAGGTATGGTTATGGAAACCTTTTTGAGGAGAAAGAAAAATGTAAACATGGAGATATGGTGTATGGAAACCTTTTTGAGAAGAAAGAAAAATATAAACATGGAGATCTGGGTATGGAAACCTTTTTGAGGAGAAAGAAAAATATAAACATGGCGATCTGGTTATGGAAACCTTTTTGAGGAGAAAGAAAAATATAAATATGGAGATCTGGTTATGGAAACCTTTTTGAGGAGAAAGAAAAATATAAACATGGCGATCTGGTTATGGAAACCTTTTTGAGGAGAAAGAAAAATATAAATATGGAGATATGGTGTATGGAAACCTTTTGGAGTAAAAAGAAAAACGTTAACCTAGAGATCTTGTGTATGGAAACCTTTTGGAGTAGAAAGGAAAAGTGTCTACATTTTTCTGGTTAATAAAAGATGTTACAAGTATGGGACAAAGTTAACATCAAGTGCATAATCGGCATAGCAACAACAAGCTAGCAGTTTATATTGTGCTCAAGTACGACATCAATATTCACAGACAGGGCGGCTAATGATCCCTTTAATGACCAGACATTAAGACAGGGGGAAAAAGGACTGAAAAGAATGATAGCAGCAGTAATATTCACAGATAATGAAATGTATGACAATTATTATTCTAAAAGAATTCCCATTGAATAGATAAGCAAAAGTTTGATAACAAATACTATTAACTTTGGCTGTTCTACCCTTCCAAAAAGCTAAGAACAGAAAAAGTAAAGGAGGAACAGATATAACTGTTTATTTTGATCGCTGGTTCTCATGTAGTATTCATCCTCTTTGCCTGGGGGCTGGATGTAAAAGAAACCATGGTGTGTGCTTATTCCTTTCTCTCCATAAAAGCATAAAAGCGGTTCATCTCTCTCTCTCTCTCTCTCTCTCTCTCTCTCTCTCTCTCTCTCTCTGTCTCTCCTGAGATATGCCAAGTGTGAGTGTGTATGTGTGCGTGGAGGGAGAGGGGATGGAAGGAGTGCCAGCACGAAGTCTTTCTTTAATTTAACGTTTGTTCACTCAAGATGATATTAGACCAGGCCAGCACAAATGTCTGCCATTGTATGCCCACTGTCAGTCGGTCAATCATGCATGCATGCATTCTGTGAGTCAGTTGGTCAGTCAGTCAGTCAGTCAGTCAGCGGACATCCATCCATCCAGCTATCCATCCATCTGTAGTATTTCTCTTTGCATCTAAAAGTTGTGCTCCATTTTGGAAAAAAGATAATCGGCACTTCTGGTTTAGGAACGCAAAATAGTGTCTGTGTTGTATGAAAACGTTCTTCGTTATATGTGTCTGTATTGATAACCCCTTAAGCCATCCAACACATTACACCATCCATCCGTCCATCCATCCCTTCAGTCAGTTATATCTTCATCTTTGTTTGTCTTTTTCTTTTTCTTTCTTCAGACAGCTCAAGCGGCCTGTCTGGCCAAGTCGCCAGTGTGTCCCAAGTTCGAATTCTGGGCCATGCGCATTGTCAACATGGGCGTGGCGGTCAACCCCTTTGTGTACGGGGTGATGAAGACCACCTACCGCAGGGGCTACCTCTACCTCCTGCGTGTGTGTCTGCATTATGCCACCTTCACTCTCCTCCCCCTCCCTACCGGTGAGAGCTTTGCGATTTTGACACATTTTAAACGATGGACGCTATAGCCACTGAGTGGTTAAACCCGTTTGACTTCAATCCCCGTGGGTTTATATATTCGTGGGTTCGAATCTCGGCGGCGTCTGGTGAATTCAGGGTGGGGATGTTTTTTTTAACGATCTCTCGGGTCAACTTCAAGTGCAGAAATGCCAGGGCCTTAATTCCTATCATGTATATACACATGCAGAAGATCAAATATGCACGTTAAAGATCCCGTCAGTCGTGTTAGCGTTCTGTGGGTAAACGGAAACACGAACATATCAGGCATATATTATCTACAGTCAGTCTGGTTCCGTGACTGGGCTTTTACTGTCGTCAGAAGGAGGTCTCAGTAGGTGTTGTCCTGCATGTGCTAGCTCGAACAGGCACCAAAGCGAGGCACCGTGAGATTGACATGAGCAACATGGTAACAGGACAGGAACGCTACAAAGATGATGCAGCACTAACAAAGATGATGCAGCAGCAACAAAGATGATGCAACAGCAACAAAGATGATGCGGCAGCAACAAAGATGATGCAGCAGCAACAACAAAAGTCCGAGCCGTGGAAAATGTACTGGTAAAAGTCAAGATGTTCCCATAACCCATAAGAACATTGGAGAGCGAGGCGTCAGAGACCTCAGCTTCTCTAGAGCCAGCATATTGAGGGCGGCGCCCATCTCCTCTCCCTTGCTGCTTTACCTTCCCTGACCCTAAAGAGGCAGGTACCCATTTATAGCTGGGTGAAATGGAAGACTGTACTGAAGCCAAGGTGAGCAAACGGTCACCCATCTGAGAGGCAACCATGTCCAGCGCGGCTTAACCATAGCTTGGGGAGAGCAGGTGTTCTGACCACTGAGCTACACCGAAATCCAGTGTTCTTGAAAGATAGACATCAGATACACCAAACATATCACCAATAAACAAAATAGCATGGCTATGAATCAGCACATGGTCCATACATAGATCTGCTGCCATCAGTTCAGAAAAGAAAACTGCGTTGGTATGGCCACAGAATAAAATCCCACGGCCTTATTTATTCTATTGTCCAGGGAAAGGGTGAGGTGGGGGGGGGGGGGGGGGGGGGGGGGGGATTCAGTGCACACCAGTGACTTTTCAGCAAGTTAAGTAATGACGTTTGGAAGACAATGATGATAATCATTATCATCATCATTATCATCATCATGCATGCATGGAATTTGTATAGCACTATATCTTATGACACCATGCGTAGTTGACACCATAAGAAGATGACACCATATGTAGATGACACCGTGTTAGATGACACCATAAGATGACACTATATATAGATGACACCATAAGATGACACTATAATTATGTAGATGACACCATAGGATGACACTATATGTAGATGACACTATATGTAGATGACACTATATGTAGATGACACCATATGTAGATGACACCATATGTAGATGACACCATAAGATGGCACTATATGTAGATGACACTATATGTAGATGACACCATATGTAGATGACACCATATGTAGATGACACCATATGTAGATGACACCATATGTAGATGACACCATATGTAGATGACACTATATGTAGATGACACCATATGTAGATGACACCATATGTAGATGACGCCATATGTACCAATTTAAGATTTCTGCCACCCACTGAAGAGTGACAGAAATCGTGTGCCTGTACATACTTGATTTTCTCCACACCAACGAAATTAAAGCACTGGCACCTCTGCTCACATGGTTGACCTGTAGTGGCGCTGTGCTGTGGCAACCCGTTCTTTGGGGGCATTGATTACATCATTTGTTTTGTACGTTTATTTAGTTGTTTCATTCCGTTCGTAGTAGTCGTAGTAGTCGTAGTCGTAGTCGTAGTAGTAGTCGTCGTCGTCGTCGTCGTCGTAGTAGTAGTAGTAGTAGTAGTAGTAGTAGTGCCTGGGGCTTTATCACAGTTCTTGATTAAACCATTGACTCTTGGGGCAACAACAGCAAAGTGAGAGGCTGTATGACCAGTGGCTTTCTTTCCCACTCATGGAATTCCACTTTACAGCTTAGTCTTTAGTGATTGACTATGACTCTCTGACTAGGAGGCTTGACTTGCACAGTCCTTATGTGCTGCAACCCTGGGGGCTAGTTGGCCTTTTGAGAACATCTCCAACGCTGACTGTCCTTATGCCCACTTGACCGAGAGAGTGGGGATGTACTGTGGGCAAGGCATCTCCACTATAATCAAGTTTCTGTCCAATTTCCGAAACAGCAGCTGCCTCCTCTGCTGTTTTGGAGGTCATCGTCGGACACGACGGACAAACATACATACAGTAGTAGTAGTAGTAGTAGTAGTAGTAGTAGTAGTAGTAGTAGTAGTAGTGGTAGTAGTAGTAGTAATAGTAGTAGTAGTAGTGGTAGTAGTAGTAGTAGTAGTAGTAATAGTAGTAGTAGTAGTAGTAGTAGTAGTAGTAGTAGTAGTAGTAGTAGTAGTAGTAGTAGTAGTAGTAGTAGTAGTAGTAGTAGTAGTAGTAGTAGTAGTTGCGTTCGTCTGTCGACAGCTGTGACATCAGACGACCATTCCTTGCTGGTTTTCAGATGGCCAAAAAATCTTCGACTTGAGGGAGAGATGCCCTCGACCAGCCAGCAGCAGCAGCAGCAGCCGCAGGGGTTCCTCCCATCCCCAGAACAGACTCCCACCCCGACCCTCCACCCACACACCGCTGACCAACAGCACACTGACGAACGCACTGACCTCACCAAACCCTGAGCAACCGAACCCCCAAACACCAGAAGAGGACGACATTCATGTTTCCACCCTCAACCAAAACCCGCCAACCCCGGAGCTGAATGGAAAGCTTTCTCCAGAGAAAGAGGACAGAGGTAACAACGATGAGGAGTGTCAGGAATTCAGTGAAGTGAGTGTGCATCTATAATAGTGATTATGGCCCCCACTTTCTCTGCATACATACACTGTGAACTGACAGTGTGTAGAGATAACAGTGATCTTGGCCACCCATTTCTGTGTAAGCAGACTGTTTGAACGGACAGTGTGTATCTGTAACAGTGATTATCATGTGATCTCCTTGGTATCTCAAACAGAGATCACATCACTAATGAGGAAGTGAAGGCCAAAATTAAAAACGCCATCGGACCATAATATGAAGAGCCCCTGACTTCAGTGAAAAGATGCAAACTAAAGTAGTTCGGGCACGTCACATGAACACCTGGACTGGCCAAGACTGTCCTACTACAGGGAACAGTACAAGGAGGGAGACGAAGAAGAGGCAGACAGAGAAAACGATGGAAGACAACATCAGAAAGTGGACTGGCCTTGAGTGGAACGATTTGCTACGGAAAGCAGAGGACCGCGAGGAATGGAGGAAGCTGGTTGCAAAATCTTCAATAGTGCCCCCGCGATCCAAGTGACTACGGGATAGGTGAGGTGAGGTGCGGTGCGGTGCGGTGAGGTGAGGTGCGGTGAGGTGAGGTGAGGTGAGGTGCGGTGAGGTGAGGTGAGGTGCGGTGAGGTGAGGTGAGGTGAGGTGAGGTGCGGTGCAGTGAGGTGAGGTGCGGTGCGGTGAGGTGAGGTGCGGTGAAGTGAGGTGAGGTACGGTGGGGTGAGGTGAGGTGAGGTGAGGTGCGGTGAGGTGAGGTGAGGTGCGGTGAGGATCATGCCCACCCATTCCTCTGCCTGCCCTGTGCACTGCCGGGGCTCCAGCCGAGTGAGGAGAGCGCTGGACTTCCAACACACCGCGTCCATCAAGTGGCTGCTTCCCCTGTGCTGTACTGGGCTGTACAATGATGTGCAATGATGTATAATGATGTACCTTGCTGATGTACTGTTTGAAGATGTACTGTGCTGTGCAATGATGTACAATGATGTACCCTACTGCTGCACTGTTCGAAGATGTACTGTACAATGAGGTACCCCACTGCTGTACTGGTCTAAGCTGTACTGTGCTGTACAATTACGTACCACACTGCTGTACTGTCATAAGCTGTACTGTGCTGTACAACGACGTACCCTACTGCTGTACTGTTCCAAGCTGTACTGTGCTGTACAATGATGTACCCTACTGCTGTACTGTTCTAAGGTGTACTGTGTTGTACAATGACGTACCACACTGCTGTACTGTCGTAAGCTGTACTGTGCTGTACAATGATGTACCCTACTGCTGTAATGTTCTAAGCTGTACTGTGCTGTACAACGATATACCCTACTGCTGTAATGTTCTAAGCTGTACTGTGCTGTGCAATGATGTACCCTACTACTGTACTGTTTCAAGATGTACTGTTCCGTACAGTGATATACAAAGATGTACCCTACTGCTGTACTGTTCTAAGCTGTATTGTGCTGTAAAATTGACGTACAATGATGTACCATACTGCTGTACTGTTCTAAGCTGTACAACGCTGTACAATGTTGTACCGTAATGCTGTACTGTTCTAAGCTGCACAGTGCTGTACAGCGATGGACAATGATGTACCCTAGTGCTGTACTGTTCGAAAATGTACAGTGCTTTGGAATGACGGACATTGATGTACCATACTGTTGTACTGTTGGAAGATGTACTGTGCTGTACAATAGTGTACAATGATGTATCCTGCTGCTGTACTGTTGAAAGCTGTAGTGTGTTGCACTGTACTATACTGTGCTGTAAAATGACCTACTGTGCTGTTGTACTTACTAAGCTGTACTGTGCTGTACTGCACTTTGTATACGGTACTTTACTAAGCTGTACTGTGTCGAACATTATCAGCATGTGTTGTTTACATACGTCTAGATGTGAGGGGCCCTTGTGAACGCATTTATTGGTATCATTTGTAGTTTTTTCAAAGTGATATGTGTAATATCTACAGATTGGGATCTTAGTTATGTGTGAGTTGATCCTTTTGTTTAAGTTTAGTAACTAATGTACAAGCTCAACTCAACTGTCTCTATTGCCTCAGTCGTCAGTATAAACTCCACGCAGTGCCACCAGGGTTCACCATCTTTCTCTGTCTCTGCTGAGTTCTACCATCTCCTGTAGCCCTCCTCCCAGACCACTGACCTCAGTGATGTTGGCAATGTAGGATGTTGGTGGTCTGCCTCTTTTTTCTTATGCCCTCAACCTTACCTTGGAGAACTGTCGTCATCAGATTTGTCTGCATGACCAACATTATATCAGTCTGCGCTGATCAGTTTAGGCCAATATTTGTCTTCGCACTGAGAGTTCATCAAGAATGCCTTCATTTGTTCTCCTGTCTGACCATTGGACTCTTCGAAGTTGCCTGAAGCGCTACATTTTGGCTGCGGGTTTTTTGTGGGTTTTTTCATGGGGGTGGGAAGGGGGGTTTGTTGTTGTTTTGTCGGGTTTTTTTGTGGTCTCTTTCCAATTGTCTTAGTGTCCAAGCTTCTGACCCATACAGCCATACAGGCCAGATTAGTGTTTTGACAAATCTAGTTACAGTTTTGCTGCAGTTCTTGCCATTAAAGTTCTTTTCTAAGGAGTCTCTACATGACTGTGTCTGACTGCCTCCCTCCTATACCTGTATCTACATGACTGTCTGACTGCCTCCCTCCTATACCTGTATCTACATCACTGTGTGACTGCCTCCCTCCTATACCTGTATCTACATCACTGTGTGACTGCCTCCCTCCTATACCTGTATCTACATCACTGTGTGACTGCCTCCCTCCTATACCTGTATCTACATCACTGTGGCTGACTGCCTCCCTCCTATACCTGTATCTACATCACTGTGTGACTGCCTCCCTCCTATACCTGTATCTACATCACTGTGGCTGACTGCCTCCCTCCTATACCTGTATCTACATCACTGTGGCTGACTGCCTCCCTCCTATACCTGTATCTACATCACTGTGTCTGACTGCCTCCCTCCTATACCTGTATCTACATCACTGTGGCTGACTGCCTCCCTCCTATACCTGTATCTACATCACTGTGTGACTGCCTCCCTCCTATACCTGTATCTACATCACTGTGTGACTGCCTCCCTCCTATACCTGTATCTACATCACTGTGTCTGACTGCCTCCCTCCTATACCTGTATCTACATCACTGTGTGACTGCCTCCCTCCTATACCTGTATCTACATCACTGTGTCTGACTGCCTCCCTCCTATACCTGTATCTACATCACTGTGTGACTGCCTCCCTCCTATACCTGTATCTACATCACTGTGTGACTGCCTCCCTCCTATACCTAGGTATTGTCATCATGGCTGTCTGTCTTCTCCAGTCAGGATCCTCCCCCCTCCTCCCAGTAGCACTGACGTCCTGTCTCATCCGGGGTTCTGTCTCAGTGGGAGCAGTCCTATGACTCTTTGCTTTTGTCCTTTGATCTGTGTAGAGGCTGTGGCAAAGAGATTCATACCAGTGGATTTTCCCCTCTGCCCTCTGATACTAGTCTCTCCTGTTCGCGTTACCCGGGTAGCACCACGTAGCCTGGTGGTTAGAGTGATGTTTTCGTGATCTGCTGACCCGGGTTCGATTCTCGTTTAAGATGACTTTTCCTCTGGAGTTAACATCAGTGCCGACTTCACTTTCCCCCAAAATCCTTTGGATGAGACTATAAACCGAGGCACCGTATGCGAACGCACGCAGAACATCTTGCGCACACGTTAAAACCCGTTCCGCTTTTCGGAAGAGTAGGCCATTGTGTGCCGGCGGGAACGGATGACAAAACTGCACATACACAGGGACTGGATGTATAAAAGCAAATGAGTGCATTTTCCAATATCCTCGTAATACAAGAATAAAATAAATAGATAATCTAGGAGTAAGACTTGAAGTCTTCAATGTCAAAACAGTGTCGGCCCACATTGACCAACCTTGCATGAAAAACGAAATAAATATTTGAAAGATTGATTTGGACTTTGCTTTGTGTTGCCCGAATCAGAATGTCAGAGGTGGGAAGGGGCGTTTTGTATAAGTATCATGCCGCCAGAGTGTGTGTGTGTGTGTGTATGTGTGTGTGTGTGTGTGTATGTGTGTGTGTGTGTGTGTGTGAGTGTGTGTGTGCGCGCGCGCGCGTGTGTGTGTGTGTGAGTGTGAGTGTGTGTGAGAGTGTGTGTGTGTGCGTGTGTGTGTGAATGTGTATGTGTATGTGTGTGTGTGTGCGTGTGTTGTGTGTGTGTGTGTGTGTTGGCTTGAACTGTGTTGTGACGCAGGTGTATCTAATGTCGGTGTGTTGTGTCATTAAACTGCCTTGTAATGCATTCCACATCATCCAGTTAATTTCAAATCCTCTGCGTGGATACCGGAGGCCTGTCGGCTCAACTAGCATCCCCACCTTCTGGAAATTCTGTGCTAGGAATTCCCTCTTTTCTATCCCTCTCTTTGGTTCTGCCTTGCTCTTTTTGTTCCTGTCACCCCCTTCTTGTCCATTACCCTGCCTTTTTCTAGAAACTCTTAAAAGATAACGCTTCTCTCCCACGCCGATGTCGGATGCGCTGGGCCTGACTTGTCAGGCGCTAAATGGCCACGTAACGCATTTTTGCTCATGTGACAGACAACACTAGCTGCTGTCTGAGCGTTGGACAACGGAGAAGAATTGACTTGAATTGCCTTCGGATGACACTATAAACCGAGGCCCCGTGTGCGAACGTATGCAGAACATCTTGCGCACACGTTAAATCCTGTTCCGCTTTTCGAAAGAGTAGGCCATTGTGTGCCGGTGGAAACAGATGACAAAATTTACAAAACCGCATACACACGAGGACTAGATGTAAAAAAGCACATGAGTGCTTATTCCATTATCCTCGATATAAAATAAAAAAAATAAATAAAACATAAAGGACTTCGTCTCCCTGCTATTCTGACACTGTGTAGTGAAGCATGTCAAAGCTCATACTGGCGTAGTGTTGAACAAGTGCTATTTTTCAGAAGAAAACAAATTAGAAATAAGAATGACCAACGTGTTACCTGTGACGTGTTGTATTTTACGTGAAAAATTAAATGTAGGCCCATGTTCATATTTACTTAGGCTCTTACCCCCCCCCTCCCCCACCCCCTTTTTCTTCAAACACGTATACGCACGTGCGCATGCACGCACGCACGCACGTACGCCTGTACGCGCGCACGCGCGCGCGCACACACACACACTTACACACATTACAGACTACCGACCCCCACCCCCCTCCCCCACCTCCGCGTCGTGGCAAAACAAAAGGAGATTGACAGTTTGGGGACTGATTATTTGGGGACTGATTATTCCAGAGGCTGCTTGTTTGAAGGACTGATTATTTGAGGCAGTGAATAGTCCGAGACTTGAAGCTAGCTGAAAGGTAGGTTATAAAAAAAAAAAAGGTGTCCCATAACCTATGTGGTCGTAGGGGAGTGAGGCGTCAGAGACCTCACCTTTTTCAGGAGGCCAGCATAGTGAGGGCGGCGTCCATCTCCTCTCCCTCGCTGCTTTTACCTTCCCTGACCCCATTTACAGCTAGGTAAACTAGGGGACTGTCCTGAAGCCAAGGTGCGCAAACGGTCACCCATCCAACAGGTAACCACGTTCCATTAACTGCGGGAAAGCGAGTGCTCTGACCACTGAGCTATCCCGCCCCCGAGATGAAAGAGATGTTTGTTTAAAGCTTCCGACCCAGTCGTAATCGCAGCGAGTGTGTTTTTAGTTCGGGAGAGCGTGTGTGTCCACGAAACAGGATTATCATGATAGGGTTGTCATCGTCATTGTTATATGTTTGCGCAGAAAAACGTGTGAGTGTGTGTGTGTGTGTTCTTGAGAGAGAGAGAGTGCGTGTGTGTCAAGTCAAGTCAAGTCAAGTCAAGTCAAAATTTTATTTCCAGATGGTACATTGAATAAGCAATGCATTTGCTTTTTTTCATCAAGCCATCTATCTAAGAACAAATTTCGTAATGATTATACTAAGACATTACATTATTGCATCATTTACCGTTAAATTAAACCAGTAAAAAAAAGAGGAAAAAATCGATAAGGAGATACATTGAAAATACAAATTACCACATATACATATACATGCACACACATACTCATGCACGCCTGAGCGCGTGCGCGCTCACGTCCACACACACATTTAAATAAAAATGTTTTAAGAATTAAAAAAAGAAAATCATAAAACGTCAGGACAAACAAATTACTTCACCTACTGTTACATTCATTCTTTCACGTTTATACTTTAGACAACAAAAAGGTACAAGAACAAAACGTTAGAAAATACTAGGCATTCGTCATTACTGACAATATTACCTTCAATGACCTCCCTCCTCTCCTCCTCCACCCAGCAAACGTGTGCTTTTTTTGCGTTCATACTTTTCAAATAGCGCTTTTAAAAAATGACATATTCACACAATAGCTATCAAAGCAAGATAAGGCAAGTAAGATTATGATAATGATTATCATAATAGAGATACAATTATAACAACAATCGCCCATCACCATGAGACAACAATATAACAAATGATCCCCATCACCATGAGACAACAACATAACCATGATAACAGAAAAGCATTGGAAAGGATGGGGGTGGGGGAGGAGTATCAAGGGGGAAGGGGAAATACACCTTCAATCAAATTAATAGTTTAAAAAAAAAAAAAGACAAATATTCAAACAAGTAGAACCCCTATACGATACATAATTCAAAAGCCCATAATCCACTGGACTATCAAACTAAAAACAATATCATACTAAAACAGTATCGCTTATAATAGTACTAATAATCTCATCTCTAACTGCAATAAAAACAACATCCATGATAAAATCTATTGAATTAGACAAGACAAAGGGCATGAGGAGTGGAGAGGAAAGGAAAGGAGAGGAGAGGAGAGAGAGAGAGAGAGGGAGGAGAGAGAGAGAAGAGAGAGAGAAGAGAGAGAGAGAGAGAGAAGAAGAGAGAGAGATGAGAGAGAGAGAGAGAGAGAGAGAGAGAGAGAGAGAGAGAGAGAGAGAGAGAGAGAGAGAGAGAAGGACACACTATCAAGCTATCAGGTCTACCATAAAAAGATTTTTAAAATTTCCTCCTTTCCACTTGTTTCAACATTGCAGATTATTTACTAGCTTGCATAGATTACTCTTACTTCTTTGCATAATTAGTGTGCCTCTTTCCTGCCTCCCCCTCCCTCCACACATATACAGTGTGTGACTGTAGAATTTCTAGTCTCAGTAAGACATACTTGAATTTTTGTTGTAAGGAATACCATTAGTGCTGGTAAATGTAAGTATGGTTGATTTTGCCGTATTAATCATGGTTGATTTGCCTTATTAGTCAATTCCTAGGCATTCATGCATTAGATGGCTTTTTAGCTGTGTCTTGAACTGATTTTTGTTTTTGATACATTTTAAGCGTTTTGGGAGCTTGTTCCATAAGTCACTACCTGAGTACAAGAAGCTTGTTTTGTAAAGATTATTTCTTGGTCTCGGAAATGTTAGTAGATGATTATGTCTGTGTTCATTGATTTTGAAGCTATTGGTGATCTTTGGAGGGGCATTTCCATTGACAACTTTCTGGACAAATAGAGCTTTATTTAGATAAAGTCTTTTTTTGAAGGTTAGGATATTTGTTTCCTTATAATCGTTGATGGTTAGGGAGCTTGATTTTAGTAGAAGAAGTTTCAGTGCTCTTTTATATAATCTATGAATCAATTTTAAATTTGTAGCACTGCAGCTGTCCCAAAGAGATGAAGCATAGTCAACTATAGGCAAAATATGGCCGCAAAAAAAGAGTTTGCGAGAGTGGTTATTCAGAAAATGTTTTATTTTTGATAACTGAAGTAGCTTGTAAGAAAGACGTTTTCCTAGCGCCATCACATGGTCAGTCCAAGTAAGATTTTTGTCAATAATTACACCCAGAATTCTGTGGGAGTCAACTTCTTCAATTACTCTTTTACCTATCAACAGAGGTTGGAATTTATCTTTCATTTTTTGTCTCTTTTGTCTTGCTAGTACATACATACACTTAGTTTTTCGCGTATTTAGGGACATATGGTTTAGCTGAGTCCAAGAAACCAATCTGTCAATATTGTGTTGAAGTTTGATTGTAAGTCTGTGGGGGTCAGAGTCACTACAATAGAGGGATGTGTCATCAGCAAACATTTCACATTTCGTATTTATCATCATCATCGTCGTTGTCGTCGTCGCCGTTATCATCTTCACCGCCATCATTATCATCATCGTTATCATCATCCTTATGTGTGTGTGTGTGTGTGTGTGCGTGCGTGCGTGTGTGTGATTGTGTGTGTGTGCTTAAGAGAGAGAGATTGAGTGTGTGTGTGTGTGCTTGAGAGTGTGTGTGTATGTGTGTGTGTGTGTTTGTGCGTGTGCGCGTGCGAGCATGCCCACGTTTTGTGTGCTTACTTATCTATCTCTATCGCTCTTCTAGCCACTTCTCATCCTACCACCTTTTCTCAGAGTTTTGTTGTTTGGGTTTTTTCTCTTTTTTTCTTCCCTAATACTTCCCTCAATCTGTGGGTTGGGTGTAGAGATGTGTATGTGTTCTATCACTCATACCTAGCTTCATTTATTGTATTTTTGTTATCAGCAAAATTGTTTCTGCTGCTGATATTCTTATTCATACTCGTTGTAGTAGTTATCATTCATATTTTTTACCATCGTCCTATTTTTTCTTCTTCTTCTCATCGTTGTTAGTTTACAGTGCCGCCTTCGTTGTCGCCGTCGTCATCAACATCATCATCACCACCATCATCATCATCAACATCATCATCATTATCATCATCATCATCATCAACGTCGTCGTTGCCTTTGTCGTCATCAGTACCATCATCATGAAGAACTTATATTGATGCCATTGTTGTCATCATTCAAATCATCGTCATCATCATTCCCGTATTTATCATCATCATCGTCGTTGTCGTCGTCGCCGTTATCATCTTCACCGCCATCATTATATCATCATCGTTATCATCATCCTTATGTTCGTCTTTGACGTCATGTTCAGCTTTTTCTTCCTCCTCCTCCTCCTCCTCCTCCTCCTCCTCCTCCTCCGCATCATCATCATCATCATCATCGTCATCGTCGTCATCATCATCATAATCATCATCATAGTCATTGTCATCTCTAACAGCACAGGAAAGGCCCGATCTCTATGGCCCATACACACAGCGTTACCACTATCACACCGCTGTTGATATGCTGTCAAGCCTTTGGGAAAGGCGGGGGCTCTGCAAATATGCCTGGCTGCCCCTCCTTGACAGAAGAGAGAGGGAGAGGGGGGGGGGGGGGGGGGGGGGGGGGGGAGAGGGGAGGGAGAAAATACATACATATATACTACACACACATATACATGCATACATACATACATACATACATACATACATACATATAATAACAATAATAATAATAATAATAATAATAATAATAATAATAATAATAATAATAATAATAATAATGATGATGATGATAATGATGATGATGTAATAATAATAATAATAATAATAATAATAATAATAATAATAATAATAATGTATGGAGTTTATATAGCGCTGAATCTTGTAAAGTAAACAAATCAAAGCGCTTGCATTCAAATCATTCACGCGCATGCAACCGTCCACAAATATCAAGACAAACAAATATCAAATTTATATGCACAACACACTTAGGTGGGGGTGGTGGAGGTGAAGGTAGCTATTGAAAAGTAGGAACAGATAACAGGAGAAGATCTCAAGTAGAGTATAAGTGCGTTTTGAGGCTAGATTTGAAAGAATCAAATGAAGGCTTTTGGCGAAGTGGAAGAGGGAGGTCGTTCCATGTGGAGGGACCGGAAACAGAGAGAGAGCGACGGCCAACAGCGGTTTGTTTAAATCTGGGTGTTCGAAAGCACAACGTATCTACAGCTGAACGAAGGGAACGGGACGGAGTATACAGGTGAAGACAGTTACAGAGATAAGAAGGTACAGATTTGTGGAGACATTTGAAACAAAGGGTATTGATCTTATACATACATGCACACACACATACACATACACACAGGCACACACACAAAACCACACAAACACACACGCACGCACGCACTCACACACGCACGTAGGTATGTACATACTGTCAGCATGCAGTGTCCCTCTGACTGCTTTGGAAGCTAAGGGAGAAGTTGGACAGTCTGTGACTTTGTATTGTCTGTGCTCCAAAGACTAGAGGTCTGTGACTTTGTATTGTCTGTGCTCCAAAGACAGTCTGTGACTTTGTATTGTCTGTGCTCCAAAGACAGTCTGTGACTTTGCATTGTCTGTGCTCCAAAGACAGTCTGTGACTTTGTATTGTATGTGCTCCAAAGACAGTCTGTGACTTTGTATTGTCTGCGCTCCAAAGACTAGAGGTCTGTGACTGCATTGTCTGTGCTCCAAAGGCAGTCTGTGACTTTGTATTGTCTGCGCTCCAAAGACTAGAGGTCTGTGACTGCATTGTCTGTGCTCCAAAGATAGTCTGTGACTTTGCATTGTCTGTGCTCAAAAGACAGTCTGTGACTTTGCATTGTCTGTGCTCCAAAGACATTCTGTGACTTTACAATGTCTGTGCTCCAAAGACAGTCTGTGACTTTACAATGTCTGTGCTCCAAAGACAGTCTGTGACTTTACAATGTCTGTGCTCCAAAGACAGTCTGTGACTTTACAATGTCTGTGCTCCAAAGACAGTCTGTGACTCTACAATGTCTGTGCTCCAAAGACAGTCTGTAACTTTACAATGTATGTGCTCCAAAGACAGTCTGTGACTTTACAATGTCTGTGCTCCAAAGACAGTCTGTAACTTTACAATGTATGTGCTCCAAAGACAGTCTGTGACTCTGTTGTTTTCTGCGCTCCAAAGACCGTCTGTGACTGCATTGTCTGTGCTCCAAAGACAGTCTGTGACTGCATTATCTGTGCTCCAAAGACAGTCTGTGACTGCATTGTCTGTGCTCCAAAGACAGTCTGTGACTCTGTTGTTTTCTGCGCTCCAAAGACCGTCTGTGACTGCATCGTCTGTGCTCCAAAGACAGTCTGTGACTTTACAATGTCTGTGCTCCAAAGACCGTCTGTGACTGCATTGTCTGTGCTCCAAAGACAGTCTGTGACTGCATTGTCTGTGCTCCAAAGACAGTCTGTGACTGCATTGTCTGTGCTCCAAAGACAGTCTGTGACTGCATTGTCTGTGCTCCAAAGACAGTCTGTGACTGCATTGTCTGTGCTCCAAAGACAGTCTGTGACTGCATTGTCTGTGCTCCAAAGACAGTCTGTGACTTTGCATTGTCTGTGCTCCAAAGACAGTCTGTGACTTTGCATTGTCTGTGCTCCAAAGACAGTCTGTGACTTTGCATTGTCTGTGCTCCAAAGACAGTCTGTGACTTTGCATTGTCTGTGCTCCAAAGACAGTCTGTGACTTTGCATTGTCTGTGCTCCAAAGACAGTCTGTGACTTTGCATTGTCTGTGCTCCAAAGACAGTCTGTGACTTTGTATTGTCTGTGCTCCAAAGACTAGAGGTCTGTGACTGCATTGTCTGTGCTCCAAAGACAGTTTGTGACTTTGTATTGTCTGTGCTCCAAAGACAGTCTTTGCATTGCCTGTGCTCCAAAGACAGTCTGTGACTTTACAATGTCTGTGCTCCAAAGACAGTCTGTGACTTTACAATGTCTGTGCTCCAAAGACAGTCTGTGACTTTACAATGTATGTGCTCCAATGACAGTCTGTGACTCTGTTGTTGTCTGTGCTCCAAAGACAGTCTGTGACTCTGTTGTTTTCTGCGCTCCAAAGACCGTCTGTGACTGCATTGTCTGTGCTCCAATGACAGTCTTTGACTGTTGTTTTCTGCGCTCCAAAGACCGTCTGTGGCTGCATTGTCTGTGCTCCAAAGACTAGAGGTCTGTGACTGCATTGTCTGTGCTCCAAAGACAGTCTGTGACTGCATTCTGTGCTCCAAAGTCTAGAGGTCTGTGACTGCATTGTCTGTGATCCAAAGACAGTCTGTGACTTTGTATTGTCTGTGCTCCAAAGACAGTCTGTGACTTTGTATTGTCTGTGCTCCAAAGACTAGAGGTCTGTGACTGTATTGTCTGTGCTCCAAAGACAGTCTGTGATTGCATTGTCTGTGCTCCAAAGACAGTCTGTGATTGCACTGTCTGTGATCCAAAGACAGTCTGTGACTCTAGTGTTTTCTGCGCTCCAAAGACAGTCTGTGACTGCATTGTCTGTGCTCCAAAGACAGTCTGTGACTGCATTGTCTGTGCTCCAAAGACTAAACAGCAGGGCCAAAGGGCAGGTAATTACTGAACTAGTGTTGTTAGTCATAACAGCTGGCAACCGATCGTTATCTCTCTTTGAAGAATGAAGTAGACAATTGATCTTTCGTGCGACCGACCGTTTGACAGCTGTTGTGGTCAGAGAGAGAGAGAAAAGAGAGAGAGAGAGAGAGAGAGATAGAGAGAGAGAGAGAGAGAGATAGAGAGAGAGAGAGAGAGAGAGAGAGAGAGAGAGAAGAGACAACAGACAGACAGACAGAGACAGAGATAGAGACAGACGGAATAGTTACAAAAGAAAGGAGTTCAAAAGGAAAAAGTCTGACAGAGAGCATCAATTATGTAGGCAGACAAAGAAGGGAGAGTAAAAAGTATAGTAAAGGGGTGAGGGGGGGGGGGTGCATAGAGAGAGAGAGAGAGAGTAGTCAGACAAAGAGAGAAACTGGATTCTATGCATTGCAAGAGAGAAGATGGCGGCGTAAATTAACGATCATGTTCTTTAAGATAATGAACAATAGGTGTCTTAGATATCTTTCTAACCTGCTGCCACCACTAGTATCAGCTGTTAATCCATACCATAGACGCAGACCCATAGAACGACTTGTTGCAGCCCTCCATACTGACATAATATACAGTAAGTCTTTCTTCCCCTCAACAACAACAACAACTATGTGGAACAGTCTCCCTCAGTGTGTTCAGCAGACCAAGTCTCTAGGTCAGCTAAAA
>CM054143.1:63723014-63730514 GCA_028751875.1 Rapana venosa
CCAAATTTTTTAAAATTTTTTTCAAAAAGAAAAGATGTGAAAATTTGTAATAAGGGCTCGGCCACTTTATATTATTTTGTTAAATTTTTTGTTGTTTTTTTTACTTTGTATGCCCCTTTCATACTAAAAAAATTCGTTTTCATTTTCCGGTTGGTACTGATGAGATCTAAAAATTAAATTTGGTGTTGGGTTTATTCTCCTGTTAGAAAGGCGTTTTATTACCGACTCAAAAATTGGGTGTGCATTGTGATGCGCATCCCTCTGTGTGTGCGTATGCCTCCCGAGCGTGCGTGCGTCCGTGCGTGGTGTGGGGGATGTGTGTGTGTGGGGGGTGCGTCGGGGGAAGGGGGGGCGCACCAGGTTTTGGTATTGTGTATGGGGTTTTTGGGTTTGGGTTTGTTGGGGGTTTTTTTTTTTGGGGGGGGGGGGGTTGTTTCGTTTTGTTTTGGTGGGGGGCCTGTAGCACAGTTAATGACTTTTAAAGAAAAGAACCCCCCCCCCCCTTTCCTACCCCTCCCCCACCCCCACCCACCCCCCCTTCCCCCCAAACACAACAAACACCAACACCCCCTAAAAACACACACCTCAATTGTAGACACAGACGGGCCCTAAATCCAGTATCAGAAACCGACAAGGCCCCCCGTGGTTTCATAGCTCCCTTTTTTTATTCACATTCAGTTTTCTTGTTAAACATCTTCATTTTTCACCGGGGTAGAGATAGCCCCCGTATTTAAGCTTCCCCTGCCCCCCCCAAAACCACCCCACCCCCTGTCTTCGTCCCCCCCCCCCTCCCCCCCTCCAACCTCCCCCTCCAGTCTCTGTCATATTCTTCATGTCTCTCTTTTTTCTGCCTTCTTTTTTGTATCTGTGTGTGGGTTTTGTGGGGTGTGTGTGGGCTTTTCTGTCTCTGTCTCTCTCCTTTCTCCCCCTGCCCTCTCTGGCGGGGGGTCCCCCCTCTCTCTCTGCCCCCCCCCTTCTCTCCCCCCCTCCCCCCCGGTTTTCCTGCCCTCCCCCTCTCTGGTTCTGTCTCTCTCTCTCTCTAAACTCTCACCTTTTTACGTTTTGTTTTAAAGGGATATTGCGGGGAAATCCTGATGAAGGTTTCAACTTTAAAAATTTTCAATTTTTCTTTTTAGATTGTCGGTTGAAACTGAAAGTTTTTAAAGAAGGGCCCTTTTTTAAATTTCTCTTTTTGGGTTACGTGTAAAAAAACTATGTGTCCTTTTTCCCCCAATGGGTAAGGTTTTTTTTAAAATGTCTTTCTAATTTTAAATTTGGGGTTGTTTTTCCCTTTGGGTTTTTGTTGTTTTTGTTTTTCTCTTTTATTCTTTCTTTTTTTTTTTTGTTGGTTTGTTTTTTTTTTTTTCTTTTCTTTGGGTTTTTTGGGGGGGGGGGGGTTTGGGGTTTGGGTTTTGTGTGTTTTTTTTTTAAAAAGAGTTTTTTTTAATTTTTTTGGGTTTTTTGTTTTTTGGGGTTTTTTTAAAGGGGTTATTTCCTTTGTTTTTTACGGGTGTGGGGGAAAAGAAAAGGGTTATTATTAAAAAATGTATCCCAAAGGGCGGGGACTGGATTAAAAAAGCACAGGGTTTTTGCTTTTCAAAATCCTCGAAAAAAAAAGAATTTTTTCATTGTCTTGGGTCTTTTGTCTTTCTCTCTCTCCCTCTCCCCCTCTCTCCCCTTTCTCTCTTCCCCTCCCCTCCCCCTCTCTCTCTCTCTCCCCTTTCCCCCTTTTCCCTCTCTCTTTCTTTTTTTTTTAAAAAAAAAGGTTTTGAATCCCAATTGACCGAAGACTTCTCTTTAAAAAAAAGCTAGACTTATAAAAATCTCTCTAAAACCCCCCTTTTGAACTTCTTGCTTCTTATCTTACAAACAAAAAAAATGGTTTTCAATAGAAACCCCCACATCCCACAAAACCCCATTCATTTGGAGTCCCCACAGGGATCCATTTTAAAGGACCAATTCTCTTTTAAATTATACAAAAAAGGGACCTTCCTCTCCATATCAAATCTAAACCGAATTTTTGCTGACAAAACAAAAACCATACTACAAGCCAAAATAAACATTAAATCTCTTGCAAAGACTTTGCAAAAATAGCACTGATGATTTTTGTAAAAATTGGAAGAACTAAAACATTCTATACCCCCCCAAAAAAAAAAATGAAATGCTTATCATTACCAAAACAAAGCGACAAAATCTACCTCATAAATTTTCTCCAATCCAAAAATTTTTGAAAAGGAAACAATAGAACAAAGCCTCTCCCCACAAAGTTCTAGGAGTAAAAAAATTGATAAAAATCTCATGGGTCCCAAATTTTCACATATCCCATCTGTGCAAATACATGCTCAAAAAAGTATCCCAACGGACTAAAATAAAAACATTTTTTGATTTTTATTCAAGAAAACTATTCTTCCCAAGCTTATATACAATCCTCAATAATTACCCTTAAACCCCGGGGGGATTCTGCAAAGTGAAAAACAAAATATGAAAAACCAAAAATTAAGTCTGTATAAACGTCTTTTAAAAACTGTTCTTCGGGAAGAAGATCCCTTACTAGAATGGTTTTATACCATTAAAATATTTTCCCCCCTACCCCCAAAGACTAAGATTTAAAAAAGGAACATGATTTTTAAAGATAATGACGGGAACTTTTCCCTCATCCTTAAAAAAACAATTTCCCCAAATGAATCATTCCAAAAAAATACTAAAAAGCCATGTGCCCCAATCCCAAGAATAGATTTTTTCAAACAACTTACTTTACTCAGGCCCGGGTGCTGTGGAACTCCCTTCCCTGACCATTTTAAAACCCCAACCATTAACAATCTTCAAAAGTCTTTTTTTTTCCATCCACTTTGAGCATCAAAAAAAAAAAATCCACAATTGATCTGTTGGAAACAAAGTAAAATATCCCCCTTTTGCTTTAAAACCAAATTATCCTCTCTCCCCCCCCCCCCCCCCCTTCTCTTCTTCCCCTCTTCTGTGTGTTTAAGTGTGAGTGTTTTTTTAAATTATGCTATTGTGTTATCAAAAAAATGACTTCAAAAAATGATTTTTCCAACCCATCCTTTTATAAGACTCAGGACGATCTTAACATTTCAATTTAAATCCCCATGATTTTAATGGTTGATAGTGTTGATGAAAATTTAAAAACTATTTCAATTTTCATATTTGGGTTTAAAATGGGACTGGGCCCCTCTCTCCCCTCTCTCTCTCCCCTCTCTCTCTCCCCCTCTCTCTCTTCTCCTCTCTCTCTCTCTCTTCTCTCTCTTCTCTCTCTCCCCCTCCCTTTTATTATTTTCTGATAGGAAATTTAAACGTCGTATTTTTCAATTATATCCCCCTTGAAAAGCTTTTTCAAAATTTTAAAAATTTTAGTTCTACTTCCCCAAATTGAAACCCGTACTTTGAGATTCATTTTTGTTTTAATTTTGATATCTTGTTTTGGGGGACCAATTATGTAAGCTTAAAACCAAAATTGGGAGAAAATTTCCCTTAAGCTATGCATGAAAATTTCATAAAAAATTTTTTTTTGGAAAATTTATCATGGTGTGATGCGCGGGGCCCCGCGCGCCTGTGTGGGGGAGTGTGTGTGTGTGTGTGGGGGTGTGGGGGGGTGGGGGTGGGGTGGTTTTGTGTGTGGGTGTGGGGTTTGTGTGTGTGGGAAAGTGTGCATTGGGGGGCAAATTTTTCTTCAAATTTGTTTCCCTGTAGGGTTTACATTGGGTGGGTTTCCTCCCCCCTAAAAACACAAAGGGAAATTTTTGACGTTTCTTTTCTGTTTTGCCCAAAAAGAAAACTTTTTTACGTGGTTTGTTTCTTTTTTAATTTTTTTTAAACGGGTTTTTCTTTGTTTTGGTTTCTGTTTTTTGGGTTTTGGGGTTTTGGGGGTTTTTTTTGGGTTTTTTTGAAAGGGGGGGTATTCGGTTGTTCCCCCCCCTTGTTGTTGCCGTTTTTTTTTTGCTCTTGGTTCCCCGGGAAATTTTTTTTTTCCCTTTTTTTCTGTGTTTTTTGTTCTGCTTTCCCTTTTTTACTTGTTTCTACTTTTTGTTTTTTTTTTTTTTTTTTTCTCTCCCCTTCCCGGGGTTTTTTGTAAGGGGGTTTTTATGTAGAAAAACTTTTTCCCGTAAGCGTGTATGTGTATTGCATTTTTTTATTTTATTTTTTTTATTTATATATATCCTTTAAAGGGGGGGGACCCGGATTTAAAAAAACACTTTGGGGGTTATTATTATCCTCGAATAAAAGAATTTTTTTAAATTTTCTCTCTCCTTTTCCCCTCCTCTCTCTCTCTCTCCCCTCCCTCTCCCCTCTTCTCTCTGTGCGTGCGGGGTGTCTGTCTGTCTGTCTGGGCTGTTTTGGGCTGGGGTTCTTCCTGTCTGTCTCCCCCTCTCTCTCCCCTCTCCTCTCTCTTCCCCCTTTTCAAACTCTCCCCCCCCTCCCCCCCCCCCCTTCCCCCCCTCTCCCCCCCTCCTCTTCCCCCCCCCCCCCCTTTTCCCCCATACCCCCCACCCTCCCCCCCTCCTCCCCCTCCCTCCCTCCCTTTCCCCCTCAACCCCCCCCCCCCCCTCCTCTCTCTCTCTCAGTCCCTCCCTCCCCCTTTCCCTCTGTGGGTGAACAAAATTTTTAAACGATTAAAAAAATTTTACCTTCCCCTAAGGGACGCATGCACGCACGGAAAGTTTTCAAAATCACGGGTTCGTTCCCAAAACCCCGAAGACCAAAAACCCCAAAGCTAGCCAAGGGCCCCGGCCCTTTTCCCCTTTTCCCCCAGTCAAACAACCCGGGGGGGGCCATCCCCCGCTGTTGGGCCCTTCCCTCGTTAATGAAATGGGCCTTTCTTCGCTAGGGCCCACCCAAGGTTTCCCTTTTTCGTTGGCAAACAAAGGGTTTTGGGGTTTTACGGGTTTAATGTTCAGGGGCCCTTTTTAGTCCTTTTGGGACGAAACCAAGCGAGGAGACAGGGGAGCGAGAGAGAGGGGGGGGGGAAGAGAGAGAGAGGGGGAAAAGGAAGACATAGAAGAGTGTTTCTTTTCTTTTTTTCAAGGAATTTTTAATGTTCTAGTTTGCTGCAGCCAAAGAGAGAAAGAGAGAAGAGAGGGGGGGGGGGGGGGGGGTTTTAGAGGGAGAAAAAAAGACAAACAGACAGAAAAATGAAAAGGAAAGGGCAGAGAGATAGAGGAAGAAGGGGAGAAAGAGAAAGACGAAAAGAGAGGGAAAGGGCAGAGAAAAGAAGATAAAGAAGATATAAGAGACAGACAAAAGGGCAGAAGGAAGAAAACAAAAGAGAAACATAGAGAGAGAGAGGGAGAAGAGAGAGGGAAAAGAGAAAAAGGAGGGGAGGAAAGAGAGAGGGAGAGAGAGAAGAGAGACAGAGACCGGGGCGGACAGACCCGACAAAACAAAAGAAAAGGGTTTTTAACAGGTAAAGTTTTAAAATTTTAACGTGGGGGCGGCCCGTTTTTAAACCCTTTGGGGGTGTTAAATGAAGGGGTGTTTGTTTTTCGTGTGTGTGTGGGGTGTGTGTTTTGGGGCGTGTGCGTGTGTGTGTGGGGTGTGTGTGGGTATAAAAATGGGTGGTTTTGTGTGTGTGGTGTTTAGTGTGGTGTGTGTTTGGTGTGTGTGTGGGGTGACTTTTGTGTGTGGTTATGGTGGCGCGGGGGGGCGTGGGGCATGTTTGGGTAGGTTGTGTTTTCCCGTTTTGGCCTGCACTGGCAACTCTCTCTCTCTCTCTCTTCTTCCCCCCGCTCTCTCTCTCTCTCTCTCCCCTTCCCCCTTCACACAAAAACACACCACCTCACACTCCAGGCAGGCACGCACCCAACGGTGCGCGCACCACACACACAACCCTGCGCGCGCGCACCTTTGTTCTTCAAATTTCCCCAAAAAATATGAAAAAAGACAGAAAGCCGAAAAAAGAAGCAGAGACAGAAAAGAGACAGAAGCAGAAGGAACCATATTAAAAACCCAGGACAAGCAAGACAGAAAAAAAAACAGAAAAAGGAACAGGGACAGACAGGGAAACCTACAGGGAAAAAGGGGGAAAGTGGGCAGAAAAAGAAACCCAAAAAAACAGAGACGGAGCCAACAGAATCCTACAGAACCAAAAAGGGGGGGGCAGAAAAAGAGTTATAAAAGAAAGAAAAAAACAAAAAAACAAAAAAACCAAAAAAATAAACAAAAAAAACAAACAGAGGGGAAAAGCTTGGGGGAAAGGGGGGGGGTTTGGGGGTTTTTGGGGTTTTTGGGTTTTCGTTTGTTTTTGTTGTTGTAAAAGGGGGGGGTTTTTGGTTTTGGTCTTTTTGGAAAAATTTTTTTTTTTTTTGCTTCTTTTTTTTTATTTTAGGGGGGAAATTGGGTGGTTCCCCAATTGGGGTTTTTTATTTTTTTGTCAATTTAATATTAAAAGTTAACTAAATTATTTAAAATTTCTATAAAAAAATATTTGATGGGGTTTTTGGTTTTTGAAATTTGGGGGTCAAAAGGGGTTGGGTTAGGTATTTTGAGGGCCTATTTATTTGTGTTAACCTTTAAAAAAATTTCTTTTTCTTTTTGATTGGGGGTTTTTCCCTTTCCCCCAAAAGTTGTAAATCATTTTTTTTAGGGAAGAATTTAACTGTTTTACAATTGTTTTCCCCACAATTTTCAAATTTTATATAATAAAAAAAATTTTTTTAAATATTTAAAATTAATATTAAAAAGGTGTGTGTGGTGTGTGATGTGGTGGGTGTGGTGAACGGTGTCAAAAGTGGAAAAAAATGTGTTGGTTTTTTGCGTGTGGTTTTTTTTTAAACCTTTTTTTTCTGGTTAAATTAATAACATTATTGGGGTTTTTCATTCCCCCATCACCCGTGGTTATATTTGGGAAAAAGGGTTTAAAAAGTTAAGGGAACCCAACCTAATTATTCCCAAAAGGAGAAGGTTTTAAGTAGTTGGAAGAAGGGGTTGGGGGGTTTGGGAAGGTAAGGGGATAATAGATGGAAAAGATTTTTTGGAAAAAGTGAAGTGGGATGGTGTTAAAAAGAAGGGAAAAATATAGGGAAGAGAATAATTTTTTAACAATTTTAAGGGAAAAGGGAAAAAAACCAAACCCGGGTTTTTTCCCCCCCCGGGGTTTTTATTTCAATTTGAAAGGAAAAAAGGGGACAAAGGAAAGGGGGAAAAGGAAAGAAGGGGGAAGAAGGGCGCGGGGGGGCAAAGGGGAACCCGGAGGAAAGGGAAGACTTTTTGGGAAAGGGGAGGCGGACGAGGAAAACCCCCAGGGAAAAAAGAACGAAAAAGGGGAAGAAGGGAAAAGACCAACGAAAAATTTAAAAACCAAACCGGAACCCCCCGGGAAAATTTCCGAGGAAAAGAAGAATAAAGGGAAAGGAAAGGTTTAGGGGGGGCCAGGAAAGAAAAAAAAAAAAAAAAAGAAAAAATGAAAGAAAAAAAAAAAAATGAAAGAAGAAAAAAAAAGAAGAAAAAACACCCCCCAAAAACCCCCCCAAATCAACCCCACCCCCA
>CM054143.1:63740514-63750514 GCA_028751875.1 Rapana venosa
TACATCAATCAGCCTTTGACCACAATTAAATTTCAATGAGTAAGAATGGAAAGATGAAGACAATGAAATAATTATACGTTCTCACAAGCTTTGGTAAGACTGTGGCATATACATTTTGACATACACCCGAGAGAAGAGAGAGAGAGATAGAGAGAGAGAGAGAGAGAGAGAGGAGGAGAGAGAGAGAGAGAGAGAGAGAGAAAGAGAGACAGACAGACAGACAGACAGATGGACAGACAGACAGACTGACAGACAGATAGAGACAGAGACAGAGGAGAGACACACAGAAACAGATATAGAACGAGAAATAGACAGAAACAGAGAGACATGGAAAGACAGATACAGAGAGACACACACAATTGACACAATTTTATTGCTATTTAGCGATCAAGCCATATAGCGCTGCGGCGCGGTAACGAGGATATCGAACGCGACGCGATTACAATGACATGGAAACCATGGCAGTAGTGGTATGTACATCAAGATTCGATACATTATTGTCTGTGTCTCAAGTGTCCCAATTTTCAAACCAGCCTTTCCTTTTCCAGTCTACAGCCAGCGAAGTCAGCCCATGTAAGACGAAGTCAGCCCATGTAAGACTGGATCAGGTCCCCAAGATGATGTAACTCCTGCTCAGCACTCGCCACCACTGTCGCTGTGTGTTGTGTGTTAGTACACTGTTTCCCTTTATGAAGTCTGGCAAGCCTGACACGTTCTTCTGGCAACATGTTTTTCTCTTCTTGCTTGATGTACCAGAACACACACTTAGATTCCTCGCCAGGATCTCCATTCCAAGAGTATTCCAGGGTGATGTCATCTGATTCACACATCACAATGTTTGGATCAACCGAACTATGTACCACCACCTTTCGAAACTGTGTGTTTCTCTTGCTGTCCCTTAATCTACGCTGCACACGTTTGTCAGTTAGAGTAGACACATATTGTTTCACAATACCAGTATGAGAGTCATCCACTGTGCAGCCAACTGTCAGCTCTTCCTGCACATCAGACGCCTCAGAAGACACACCGATCTTACTGTCTGTTGCTGGTTCACACGGCAAATCAAGAGAATCTAGTGTGGCTGGGACATTCACTGCACTGTCAACACACAGCTCTGTGTACACGCTGGCTTGTTTTGATTCGGCATCCACTCTCTCACGATGCAGGGAGTCACTGTCAGACAACACCGGCTCTTCCAAAACACTGTCCTTGTCACACTGACGACTTGCCTGTCTTTCTTGATGTTGTTTACTTCTTTGGACGTCACGACGGATTTGGGAAGGGCACTTCTTGCGAAAATACTGAACTCGCGAATTACGATTCAGCACTGGGTCCGCCATTTCTGTTGACACTGACTTGTCAGCTGGCTTCAGTCGCAAGAGGAAGACAACGCTGCCGCTCTCCCCCGCGACTTTCCAGCTCGACAGGACGTTGTCGATCAGCAGGGCATTTAAAGTTGTTACTACAGTTGCTGGAAGGCCAGTAACTGACATTTTGAAGCTTAAATGCAAAAATTTGCAGCAGCTTACTAACAGCACGCCCTTTTAGTTCTCGTCCCGTCACGCCCCGAGAGCCAGATACAGAGAGAGAGAGAGAGAGAGAGAGAGAGAGAGAGAGAGAGAGAGAGAGAGAGAGAGAGAGAGAGAGAGAGAGAGTCAGAGAGACAGAGACAAAGAGAGAAGGCAATTTTCGTTGATGTATACCACAAGTCTGGAGGGCAAACTGACGTTTTGCCCACGACATCGACGGCCTAGCTGGAGAAGAGCAAGAGCTGGTCAGCCTGGTCAATCACGCCTCTTGGGCATGTGGCATGCAGGTCAGTGCAGAGAAAACCCAGCTGATGACAAATAGTGCCAATGGCACTGACTTAATATTAGACGGCAGAAAAATGGAGAGGGTCCACAGCTCTGAATATCTGGGAGCTAGTGTTGGATGAAGGATAAAAACATGAAATTCTGTCCAGGATAGCCCAGACCACAGCTGCAATGACCAAACTGAAAGTCCTCTGGAACGATAAGAACATCGCCATCAGCTTCAAGATCAGACTGATGCGTTCGCTGGCCATGTCCATATTTTTGTATGCATGTAAAATATGGACCATAACAGGAGACATTGAAAGAAAGATACTGGCAATGGGGATGAGATGCTTCCGCAAACTCCTTGATATCTCACAGAGATCACATCACTAACGAGGAAGTAAAGGCCAGAATTGAAAACTCCATCAGACAGTATGAAGAGCTCTCTGACTTCAGTGAAAAGACGCAAACTGAAGTGGTACGGGCACGTCACACAAACATCTGGACTGGCCAAGACTGTCTTAAGGGGAACAGGACAAGGAGGGAGACGAAGAGGCAGACAGAGAAAACGATGGGAAGACAACATCAGAGAGTGGACTGGCCTTCAGTGGAACGAACTGCTACAGAAAGCTGAAAACCGCGAGGAGTGGAGGACGGTGGCTGCAAAATCTTCAGTGATGCCCCCCACGGTCTACAAGACTGCTGGATAGGTGAAGGTAAAGGTGATGCCATAATAAGATAATAAGTAATAGATTGGAAGAGAGGTATGCAAGAAAGAAGGAAAGAAAGCAAGAAAGAAAGAAGGAAAGAAAGAAAGAAGGAGGGAAGGAATGAAGAAAGGAAGACGGAAAGAAAGAGAGAAAGAAAGAAAGAAAGAAAGAAAAACAGACAGACAGACAGATAGATTAGACAGAAAGAAAGAAATTAAGGAAAAGAAACTAAGACCATTGTGAGCTAACACCATTGTGAGGTAACACGGTATCCAGCTAACACCATTGTCACACCTCTGTCAGCTTATTCCATCGTTAGTTAATGCCAGGGGCTGTAGCAGGGGGGCTGTGGGATGACAGGAGCCAAAGGTCAGCGCCACCGTCACTGAAACACCGCCGTTACCTGAGCATGAAGAAGTGAGCCCCTTGTGAACGAGGGAGCGGGACTGACGCCATTGGGGCAGAGCGACCACTGGAGAGAGGTGGGGTGAGGGGAGGTGGGGTGGGGAAGCGCGGAATTTATTTTATTTTATTTATTTATTTTGTTTTTATATATCGAGGATAATGGAATAAGCACTCATGTGCTTTTTTTTTTACATCCAGTCCCGGTGTGTATGCGGTTTTGTAAATTCTATCATCTGTTCCCACCGGCACACAATGGCCTACTCTTACGAAAAGCGGAACAGGATTTAACGTGTGCGTAAGATGTTCTGCGTGCGTTCGCACACGGGACCTCGGTTTATAGTCTCATCCTCGGAAGGGGAAGGAAGCGCATATTTTTCCTTTCTTCTTCTTCGTCCAAAACTCAGACAGCAATGATTGCTATCCGTCTTATGAGCGAAAATGCGTTACGCTGCCGTTGAACGACTGACAAGTCAGGCCCAGCGCATCCGACTTCGGCATAAACAAGAGAACAGTCATCTTTAAAGTCTTTCGGGAGGGAGGGGGGGGGGGGGGGTTGGGGAGGCAGGAGAATGGACCCAGAAGGCAGAAAATAGACAAGAAGGAGGTGACAGGATGAAGAGAAACAAGGCAGAAACAAAGAGAGTGCTAGAAAAGAGGGAATTTCTAGAAGAGAGAGGATTTAAAACAGAAGAGAGCAGATTTTTAAAAAACAGACAAGAGAGAGCGGATTATATACAGACAGAAGGGAGCGGATTTAAAACACACAGAAGAGAACTGATTTAAAACAGACAAAAGAGAGTGGGTTTAAAACAGAAGAGAACTGATTTAAAACACACAGAAGAGAACTGATTTAAAACAGACAAAAGAGAGTGGGTTTAAAACAGAAGAGAACTGATTTAAAACACACAGAAGAGAACTGATTTAAAACAGACAGAAGAGAGTGGGTTTAAAACAGAAGAGAACTGATTTAAAACACACAGAAGAGAACTGATTTAAAACAGACAGAAGAGAGTGGGTTTAAAACAGAAGAGAACTGATTTAAAACACACAGAAGAGAACTGATTTAAAACAGACAGAAGAGAGCGGATTTGAAACGGACAGACAGAAGAGAGCGGTTTTGAAACAGACAGAAGGGAGCGGATTTAGAACAGAAGAGAGCAGATTTGAAAGACAGACAGAAGGGAGCGGATTTGAAACAGACAGACAGAAGAGAGCGGATTTAGAACAGAAGAGAGCAGATTTGAAACAGACAGACAGAAGGGAGCGGATTTGAAACAGACAGACAGAAGAGAGCGGATTTGAAACAGGCAGACAGAAGAGAGCGGATTTGAAACAGGCAGACAGAAGAGAGTGGATTTGAAACAGACAGACAGATGAGAGCGGATTTGAAACAGACAGAAGAGAGCGGATTTGAAACAGACAGAAGGGAGCGGATTTAGAACAGACAAGTTGCTTTTCTTGTGTACGTCTCTGTCTCTTGTCGTCACCTTCTTTCCTTTCTGTCTTCAGTTCATGTTTCTTCTCGCATTGTTTCCCAATGTCATGTACAAAGGACATGGCCCAGGCCAAAAGCTGTGTCAGTTTTTGATGTCAGCTAATTGCCAAGGCCTGCACTTAAAATGCTGTTATGTTGTAAAATGTTGTGTTAAGATTGCCTTCAGCCATGACAAGATCTTAACATCATAATAATAATAATAATAATAATAATAATAAATGGAATTTATATAGCGCTGAATCTTGTAAATAAACAAACAAATCGAAGCGCTTGCACTCAATCATTTACAGGCATGCAACTCTCCTTAAACATAATGAACAACAGATTTCAAAACCATGCGCGCGCACGTATGCACGCATGCACACACACACACGCAACACACACACACTCACACACACACACACACACACACACACACACACACACACACACACACACACACACACACACAACACACACACACACACACACTCGGAACAACACTTAGAAGGTGAAAGATGCTGTTGAAAATTAGGGACAGATATTTGGTGGGAAAGTCTCAGGTAGGAAATAAGTGTGTTTTGAGGCTGGATTTGAAGGTATCAAGTGAAGGCTTTTGGCGAAGTGAAAGAGGGAGGTCATTCCAGGTGGATGGACCAGAAACAGAGAAGGAGCGACGGCCAACAGTGGTTTGTTTGAATCTGGGTGTTCGAAAGCACAAAGTATCTGCGGCTGAACGAAGGGAACGGGATGGAGTGTGCAGGTGAAGACAGTTACAGAGATAAGAGGGTGCAGATTTGTGGAGACATTTGAAACACAGGGTATTGATTTTATACTCCAGTCTTTGTGAGACAGGCAGCCAGTGAAGAGAGCGCAGAAGAGGAGTGATGTGTTCAGATTTTTTCTTTCTTAGGACCAGTCGAGCTGCAGAGTTTTGTATGCGTTGAAGAGAGTGGATAGATGATGCTGGTAGGCCAGCTAAAAGAGAATTACAGTAGTCTAAACGTGAAAGAATGAGATGTGACAAGCTTGGAAGTTGCATCAGTGGACAGATACTTGCGAATCGCTCTTATGCGCCGTAATTGATAGTAGCAAGACTGGCAGGTCTGGGTGATGAATTTTTTTCATAGAGTGTGTTGTCAAGAACTACTCCTAAATACTTCACAGAGTTGGACAAAGGAACTGACGTATTGCCGAATTCTATTGGAGATTTTGCGATAGAGGAAAGTTTATGTTAGGTCCCTATGAGCATGGCTTCGGTTTTATCGGCATTAAGTTGTAACTTGTTCTGAGTCATCCAGTTTTGAATGTCTTGAAGGCAGTAGGACATATTTGTCAGGAGGGAAGGCAAGTTTTCAACAGTATCACTGCACTGAAGCTGAGTATCATCGGCATAGAAATGATGATCAATATGGTGGTTGTTTATTATATGTGAGAGTGGAGAAGTGTAGAGAGTAAAGAGAACAGGGCCCAGGACTGATCCCTGCGGGACTCCAATTTCCATTTTGACTTGTTTTGATTGAATTTTTTTTACAATAACTTTCTGGAACCTGTCTGTGAGGTATGAAGTAAACCAGGTGAGGGCTGTGCCGTTAATACCAAACGTATTTTGGAGACGAGAAAGAAGAATTGAGTGATCTATGGTATCAAAGGCTGCAGATAAGTCAAGAAGAGTGGGGAGGGAGATTTTTCCTGCATCAGAAGCAAGTAGAAGTGTATCTAAAGTGTGGACTAGTGTGGTTTCGGTGCTGTGGTTGGGGCGATAGGCAGACTGAAAAGTGGGAAGGAGATCAATGGAATGAAGGTGACTGTTGAGCTGTTTGAGAACGACTTTTCTAGTACTTTAGAGACAAAGGGTAAGTTTGAGACAGGCCTATAATTCTTCAGAATGTTGGGATCGGGGTCGTGCTTTTTTAGTAGAGGTGTGACTATTGCTGTTTTAAGAGCTGATGGAAAATTTCCTGACACAAGAGATGAGTTTACTATTTTAGTGATAATAGGTACAAGTTGTGGAAGGCATTGTGAGAAAACAGGAGCAGATATGGGATCAAGGTCGCATGATTTTATAGTCATTTCCTTCAGAATTGTCATGATTTCTTTTTCACTTGTGGGATGGAAGGAAAAGAGAGGAGTGCCAGTGAACTGGGGATCAGGAGGCGCAACCTGCACTCTCCTTTAAAGGAGAAAAAATCCTCTGAAGTCGGAGTATGGCAGCCTGTTTGGCGAGGTACTTAAAAACAGTCATACACGCAAAAACTTCTCATTCAGTAGTGGGTAGTTTTAATCTTACAGTGATTCCCAGGTGGGATGATTGAATCAGCGTGCACATTCTGGATGACCCAAGTACAGACCTGCCATTGCCTTAATTCCTTTAGTATATATACATTCAAGATATCAAATAAGCACGTTAGAGATCACGTAATTCATATCAGCGTTCGTTGGGTTACAGAAACACAGCCATACCCAGCATGCATCCCTGAAGTCGGAATGCGGCTACCTTCGTGGTGGACAAAAACGGTCGCATACACTCTCTCACTGTTGGGGAGATATATCATTATAACTATAGTGACACAATACAGAGAAAAGGGAGAGTTATCACTATAATTATACTGACAGAATACGGAGGACGAAAAGGAGAGATATCACTATAACTATACTGACACAATACAGAGAGGACAGAGTGTGGAATCGACAACACTGAAAAATATCCATCATTGAACTGAAGATAACGTTTTACAACACCACACACACACACACACACACACACACACACACACACACACAACACACACACACACACACTCACACACACACACACACACACACACACACACACACAACACACACACACACACACACACACTCATGAACAGATCAAGAACAGAATTTTTTTTTAAATTGAAATTGAAAAATAACTACAAGAACTACACTAAATGCCCTATAGGACTCAACAATAAGCCCCTAGCATTGTCAATTGTTAACTTAACATTGTTCAAAATTTCTTCAATGAATTCTCAGAAAGGCAGGGAGATGAGGTTTTAACTTCTTACATTCAAGTATGATATGGGTATTTGAAATATATTCACCACATAAGCATTTAACATTCTTGCTGAATGTTTTCATGAATGCATTTCATCTTATCCCGAAAAATAATGCCTTGAGTTGTCTTTCTTTCACAGAGTTGAGTTGAGTTGTCTTTTTCTTTTCTTCATATTAAGAATACTATTTCCTTTGTTATTACTAGTTATTACACACACGAGCGCGCATGCATGCAGGGGCGCCCACACACACGCACATGCACACACACACAGAGTAGATCTCTCTCTCTCTCTCTCTCTCTCTCTCTCTCTCTCTCTCTCGCTCTCTCTCTCTCTGTCTCACACACACATATTCATCTCCTATTTTAGGGTCGTCTGGTATCACTTAAAGTGGAAAGACGTTAAAATTGAAGACTTACTTACACGCACTCATATTAGTCACCTGTGAAATCTTCATTATCTCTCTTATCTTCCACAATATAACTTTTGTCTGTCTGTTTTTCCGCCTGTCTCTTTGCCTACCTGTCTGTCTGTCTGTCTGTCGTCTGTCTGTTCTCTCTCTCTCTCTCTCTCTCTCCTCTCTCTCTCTCTCTCTCTCTCTCTCTCTCTCTCTCTCTCTCTCAGGGCTGGATGTAAAAAAGCTATTGTCATGCTTATTCTATAACCCCCTATAAATAAAATTTGTTCATTGTTTCTGTCTGTCTGTCTTTTTTCTACCTGTCTGCCCTGTCTGTGTGTCTGCATGTCTCTCTGTCTGTCTCTCTGCCTGTCTCCCTCTCTCTCTGTCTCCCTCTCTCTACCTCTCTCTCTTATCGTCTGTCTTATTTTTTTCTCTGTCTTTGCTTTTTTTTAATGTTGTTTATGTCCTCCTCATTCTCTTTTTCTCTCCCTGTCTCTGTCCCTCACTCCGCCCCCCCCCCCTTTCTTCTTCTCTCTGTCTCTATCTGTCTGTCTGTATGTATGCTTGTATCACAGACACACACACACACACACACACATACACACACAAAGCATGCAAGGGACACTTTTAAAAGAAAATCAAGACGCCGACGGAGACAAATCCTGTGCCAAAATTAATCCGGCGGGCAAAGTTCACAGGAGGGGCGCTAACAATCGCTGACACGGCATGGGAGGGCATGATGTAACGTGGAACCCCTGACATCCACACTAGGGACTTGAACTGCTGCTCCGTCCGTGTCACTCACTTTTGATGGATGGTGCGAAAAGATCCTACAGTCAAAAATAGTTTGTTCTGTTCTTTTCTTTTTGAGACTGAAAGATTGGGAGCTGAAAGAGAGAGAGAGAGAGAAGAGAGAGAGAGAGAGAGAGAGAGAGAGAGAGAGAGAGAGAGAGAGAGAGGGAGGGAGGAAGGGAGAGACAGAGAGAGAGAGACAGACAGAGACAGAGAAAGTCGAGAACTCGAACTCGAACTCGAAAGGTTTATTCACAAAAAGGCCATTGGCCCATACATGAAGGGGGGTTGCCGAACTGCTTAGCACTTTAGCAAAAAAAACAAAATGTTATTATATAACCACAACCATCACAACAAAAATCAGTTATAAAAAATATGACTTAAGAAACTAATATATCTCATTCTAAAGGCTTTACACAAATATAAAGCGAGGCTGCGCACAAGAGAGAGAGAGAGAGACAGACGCAGAGAGAGAGAAAGAGAGAGAGAATGAATGAATGAATGAATGAATGAATGATCTTTATTTTCCAAGGACTACAGAGAAAGTATTCATATACTTTTTTTCATTCGGCCCTTGCCCTGATTAGAGACAGACAGACAGACAGACAGACAGACAGACAGAGAGGGAGTCGTGTAACTGCAGAGAGAACAAAGATTAAAAAAAGAACAAAATGGAGGGGGAAAAGAAAAGAAACGAAAAAAAAGGCAGAAATTCCGGACTTGTCATTTGCAGACACTCCCCAAAGTCTTTTTTGTGTAAAGTGAACACAGGCACTTAGCACTTTGGAGAAGTGTTGAAATCTAACACACACTCCAGCACAAGCTTTGACATGAGCAGTGAGACAGTTATGTCAAAAACAGGAAAAAAGAAAATGTGCACATGGAAAAAAAGACGATAGAGAGTAGAGAAGAAGAAGGATTGCCAAGAAGAATTGCGAAAAAGAATTGCGAAAAAGAATTGCCAAGAAGAAGAAAAATTGCGAAGAAGTATGAAGAAAAAGAGAAAAGAAGAGTCAAGTCAAGTCAAGTCAAGCCAAATTTTTATTTCCATATGGTACACTGAATAAGCGATGCATTCGTCTTTTTTTTTACATCAAGCCATTTATCTAGGTAAAGGAGTCCCATAACCTATAAGGTCGTAGGGGAGCGAGGCGTCAGAGACCTCACTTCTCTAGGGCCAGCATATTGAGGGCGGCGCCCATCTCCTCTCCCTCGCTGCTTTACCTTCCCTGACCCTAAAGAGGGCAGGTACCCATTTACAGCTGGGTGAACTGGGGGAACTGTACTGAAGCCAAGGCGCGCAAACGGTCACCCATCCAACTGGTAACCACGCTCGACGCTGCTTAACTTGGCTGGGGGAAAGCGAGTGCTCCGACCACTGAGCT
>CM054143.1:63755514-63770514 GCA_028751875.1 Rapana venosa
ACTTGCCACTAGGGCCACAGACCCAGGGTGGATTCTCCGCTGGGTGTGACATTTTAAGCCTCCCTAGGTAGCCAGCTTCAAGACAGCATCCCACGGGGAAGAACTCTGAAGAATGCCTCTGACATATTCCCTGCAGAGTTGTCTACACATGGAAAGCATCACCAGTTCCACCTGCACCCCCACACTAGCCTCGCGTAATGATTGGCGCACGTCACGTGGCGTCATGGCGGGGACTGTGGGTGTCCCATTTTTCCTTCCGTGGTGAGGGTTATGAAATCCAGGGGGATTGAAGGTTGGGATGTGGGTTTGTATGTGGGAATGTCTGCGTCTGTTGGTATGCCGCGTGATTGAAACGCCATCACGTGGTGAATGAGGTGATTGTCCTTTTATACTCTTTCCCGGTGGTGTCATGATTATGCGTGGTTAAAAGTGTGGTTCGTTTGCCATTTGTGGTATGGTCTTGTCGGATGTGAATGATAACCCACCATGAAGGGGAAGGTATTCTTTTTTATCATCCTGATTCCCAGCTTGTCTCATTTCGTACATGCCCTGTCCATTCAGCTTTCCCCCATTTGGGATGTCTTCCTAATTTTTACCCCCAACATCTTAAATGTGGCAGAATTCCTTTCCACTCTGATGTTTCTGCCTGTCTTTCGTAGCCTTAACTCAATTCTGCTATTTTCTCATTAGGGGACAGTACAACAATACCTTGTATCCCCCAAGAGTCTAAGAGAAAGAAAAAATTCTTTGCCACAGTGATATGCCTGAGCTATTATGGATATCATTATCGATCTTAAGAATTTTGTCTGCGACAAAGGTTGCTTTGTTGGTTTATGGTAAAAAAAAAAAAAGTTTTCTTATTCTGATATATTATGATTCATTATGGATCTTAGAGACATTATCTGTCTGCGGAATAGGTTTTCTCTTGTTGGTTTATGGTTACAAAAGTACTTTTCTTATTCAGTATTTTAGATGCTATTAGCAATTAGGATTTTTACCATTCAGTACTTCAGAATTACTTCACATTGACATTTTCCAATTTGCTCATAGATGTCATTAAAGTAACCCCCTACCCCACTCCCAGAACATACTTCTACCCCGTCTCTTTTTGTGTCTAGTATCACCTTTTGTAAACAGACATAAAATAATATCAAAAACACTCACCCCCACCCCCTCCACCACACCACCACAGCACCACATCACACTACACCACACACATACACAATCACGCGCGCACGTGCACACACCTCACTTGAAAACCCGCAAACACAAGTGTTCATTCTCTCATAAAAAATGCAACATAGGAAAAAGAGAGTTCATTCAACGAGGCAAAGCACACAATACTGGTTACATACATAATAAAGCAGCAGCATTGTTCTCTTACGAAGGGGGGGGGAGGGGGGGTGTGAAAAAGGAGAAAAGAGCTTTAATCAATGGGTCCATGTGTGAAAGGGAAGAGCTTTAATAAGGGTGCATCTCTGTGTGTGTGTGTGCGTGCGGTGTGTGGTGTGAGTGTGTGAGCGTGCGTGCATGTGTGCGTGCCTGTGTGTTAGTGTGTGTATGTGTGTGTGAGAGAGAGAGAGAGTCAAAGTCAAGTTTATTTTTATTTCCACATGGTACATTGAATAAGCAATGCGTTTGCTATTTTCAGCAGTGTGTGTGTGTGTCGCGCGTGCTTGGTATGTGTGTGTGCGCGCATTGCGTGGTGCGTGCGTGTTGGTGTGTGTGTGTGCGTGCGTGTGTGTGTGTGATGAGTCAAAGTCATTTTTTTTTAAATTTTCAGATGGTACATTAGATAAGCAATGCGTTTACTTTTTTCAGCGCGCGCACGCGCGTGTGTGTGTGGGTGTGTGTGCGTGTCTGTGTGTGTGTGTGTTGTTGTGTGTGTTTCTGTCTGTGTTGTGTATCTCTGTGTGTGTGAGTGAGTCAAAGTCATTTAAAATTTTTTCCAGAAGGTACATTGAATAAGCAATGCGTTTGCTTTTTTCAGTGTGTGTGTGTTTGTGTGCGCGCGCACGTACGTTTGTGTATATGTGCAATCCAAGGCCTCCCCTCATTAATTGTAACTTTATTCCACTTTCCATATCACACCTCTAATAAACACATTACAAATCAATACCTAGATCAATCAAGAAACAACAACAACAAAATAAAACCACCAAAATACCCAACACACCACCACAAACAAATCACAAATCCACACAACAACAACAACAACACCCACCAATAACCATATTCCTCCCTTTTTTTTTTTTTAACCCTCCCACACTGATCTTACCTCTCTCAACCGGAACCTGTTCAAAGGGACACAACTGTCACGCTCACAAAAAGCGGAACTGCGGGAGCTGAGCGAAGTGAAGAGTGTAGGGTTCCGCCATCTGTCAGCGAACCTCATCACCGCTAATCCAGGCCAGATTATCCTCAACACGGCCCAAAGCTGTGGACCCCAGAAGCTACAAAGAGACAGAGAGGCCACTGGGCCCCCTGGACACGAAACCTGAGCCCCTCTAGCAGGGAGACACTGCCTTTCCACTTGAAGGCAGGGAAAAAGCGTGACAAATTTGCTGTGAAATTCATAATCCGCGGGTGTAGTGCGATTATTGTCGGGTAGGGTGAAGGGGGTAGGGGTGGGGGGTGGGGGGTAAAGTCACCCGTAATGGAGAAGTGTTGTGAGGTGACACTTCAAAGGAATGTGTGGTTCTTTTTTCTTTTTTTTTTGGTTGGGTGGAGGGTGTGGTGGGGGGTGGGAGGTGGGAGGGGTTAGTTTGTGTGTGTGTGGGGGGGGGTGGGTTTGGTGTGTGTTTTGTGTGTGTGTGTAATAGTAATAGTATCTTCAGTTTAACATCTATGATTATCTATTTATTTTAGACAAAAGGTCTCTAAGCAATGGAGTGTTACTTCTGTTGGAATGAAAGTTTGTTTTTGCTTAATGTCCATTCACTACTTGGTGATAAGGACACACCCGCATTCAAACCAACATCTCTCTCTCTCTCTCTCTCTCTCTCTCTCTCTCTCTCTCTCTCTCTCTCTCTCTCTCTCTCTCTCTTCTCTCTCTGTGCGTGTGTGTGCGCGTGCGTGTGGGAGTGTTTGTGTGAAGTCAAGTCTCTGTGTGTCTGTTTGTGTGAAGTCAAGTCAAAACGATCTTTATTGAGGGTAAAATAATGATGTTTGAATGCTATTTTATTCATCAGATTCTTACCAAAAAAAGGGGGGGAAATTTTACTTCTCAAAGCAAACAAGCAAAAAAACCCAAACAATGTTAATCTAGGTTTAAAAGAACTAAAAATTTTTTAAAATCCAGACCTCACAATAATATTATAAGAATAGAAAAAAAGACAGTAGAACATACGCTCAATTCAGGCAAACAGGATAACAAGGATAAGAACAACCTCTGCGTGCGTGTGTGTGTGTATGTGTGCGTGCGTGCGTGCGTGCGTGCATGTGTGGATGTGTGTGAGAGAGAGAAAGAGAGGGAGAGATGGGGGGGGATGCAAAATACGAAATAAAAAATTTTATTTACTGAGAGCAGTACATTAAGTACAATGACTCCAGCCTTCAAAAGGACAGTCAGACAGACAGAGTGGGGAGAGAGCGAGCAAGAGACAGACAGAGAGAGAGAGAAAAAGACACAGAGAGAGAGAGACAACGAGAGAGAGAGAGACAGAGAGAGAGAGAGAGAGAGAGAAGAGAGAGAGAGAGAGAGAGAGAGAGAGAGGAGAAGAGAGAGAGAGAGAGAGGAGAGGGGAGAGAGAGAGAGAGAGAGGAGAGACGTGCTGAAGAAGGGGGAAAAAAAAGAGAGAGAAAAAAGGTGGAATAGTTTGTGGAGGGAAATTCAAAAAATTCTGCAGACTGTTTTGCAAATGTTGGGCTTGCCTGGCAGGGCGGTCTGGAATGAGGCACCTGCAGTCGACAGCTGTCCTGTGCCCCTGGAGAGCTGCTCGGGTTGTCTGTCAGCTTCTGTTTCCAGCACACAGGCCAGGGCGCCACAGCCGAGTGGTTAGCGCCTGCAAAACGTGGCTTGACGGCTGGCCGGGGTTCGTGTCGCTGTTGAGAATGTGTGCCGTTTTGAGAGGATTTTTTGTGTGTGTTTGTTTTTCCTGGGGTGAACTCTTGGTTCAAACCCATTGCCCCATCGGGTGAGATTAAACCACAGACTTCAGTGCATAGTATCTGGACACAGCGTGAGATTAAACCACAATCTCCAGTGCATAGTCTCAGAACACAGCGTGAGATTAAACTACAATCTCCAGTGCATAGTCTCAGAACACAGCGTGAGATTAAACCACAATCTCCAGTGCATAGTCTTAGAACACAGCGTGAGATTAAACCACAATCTCCAGTGCATAGTCTGTAAAAGTAACTTTTTCGTTCCTCGGCTAGAGTTCCGAGGTTCACCATTAGTGAGGTCTGGCGTATGCCACCCTTTTTGCCCATCATGAAAGTAGCTGCATTCCGACTTCGGGGATGTATGCTGGGTACGTTCGGGTTTCCGTCACCTACAGCACGCTGACATGAATTGGGGAATGTTTAACGTGCATATTTGATCTTCTGCATGCGTATATACGAAGGAAATTAAGGCAATGGCAGGTCAACACTTGAAGTTGACTGGTGGAATCGTAAAATTCTTGACCACAAGCCACTGAGATTCGATACCACGACCTTATGGACCAACGGGGTTGAAGTCGAACAGTCTTAACCACTCGGCTATAGCGTCCGTCTATACGCAACATGAAATACAGTTCTTCAGGTGGGATGAACCACAGTCTGCAGTTCATAGTCTCCAGACATAAAGAGTGACAAAAATCCGGTAGAAAATGTCAAAGACTTTGACAAATCTCTTGGCTCAATCAAAACATTTATCTTTTTTTTAATCATTTTGTTATCGAGGATAATGGAATAGACACTCGTGTGCTTTTTTACATCCAGTCCCCGTGTGTATGCGGTTTTGCAAATTCTGACATCTGCTCCCACCGGCACACAATGGCCTACTCTTACTAAAAACGGAACAGGATTTAACGTGTGCGCAAGACATTTTGCGTGCGTTTGCACACGGGACCTCGGTTTATAGTCTCATCCGAAGGACTTTTGGGGATAGTGGAGTCGCCACTGATGTGAACTCCAGGGGAAAATATCCCCTTGAACGGGAATCGAACCCAAGTCGTCATATTGCGAGCGCAATGTTCTGACCACTAGGCTATCCCGTCCCCCCATTGACGACGGATCATGTACCAAAGACACAAGAACAGGCATGGCTAAAAAGTAGAATGATTCAACTAAACAGCATCTGGAAAGATAGCAGCATTCCTTAAATGCTGAGCATGAAAATAATGAAAAATGTAATGCTTAGTATGTCCCGTCATGCTATATGGCTGTAAATCCTGGACACAAAAAAGGATGATGAAAAAAACCCTGATGCAGCTGAGATGTGCTGCTCGAGGTCAGTCGGACAGACAGAGGAACAAAATAAATCATGTTACAAGACATGACAACAAGAAAACTTCTTCCAATAATAAAGAAATGAAAGGAAATTATAAATGCAAGCCATGCGCTACTAAACCAAGATACGGACTTAATGATAACTTCTTTTCAAGGCAAGACTGAGGGAAAAAGATAAAAGGCAGAAGACCCCCAGCTTCTCTCACCGGCAACATCACCGAATCCTGTGGCAGCCTGAGAATCCCTGAAGTCAGCAGCAGGGCAGTACAGCCAAGACCGGAGGAGCACATGGAGAAGGAAGAAGGAGCATGTCGGTGTCCTTGGGTGCAGCGCTAACACCGTACCCGGTGACGCTGACAGGTGAGACAGGTAAAGACTGCAGTGCTCATTAGTGAACCAGGGGTCTAGAGGTAAGGCACCCCTTCACAAAGTGAGAAGTGTGGGTTCGCTCCCCGTTATGACCCGAACATTTTCCCCATCCGCTAGCCTTTGGGTGGTGGAGGTCTGGGAGCTAGTCTTATGCAAGGACGCCTTCTCTATCAGGTAAAACCACTCTTGTGAATAACACTAAACTTGCCCTGGGTGTTTTCTTAACTCTTTATTCGTTTTCTTTGTTGTTTTATTGCGATGATAATGAATATGAACTCGTGTGCTGTTTTAATTCCAGTTCCCGTGTGTATGCAGTTATGTCAATCTTGTCTACGAGGACTTGTGGAGCATATCTCTGAGCTTTGTGGGGCATATCTCTGAACTTTGTGGGTCATAGCACTGAACTTTGTGGGATATAGCACTGAATTTTGTGGGGCATAACACTGAATTTTATGGGGTATAGCACTGAATTTTGTGGGGCATAACACTGAATTTTATGGGGTATAGCACTGAATTTTGTGGGGCATAACACTGAATTTTATGGGGTATAGCACTGGATTTTGTGGGGCATAACACTGAATTTTATGGGGTATAGCACTGGATTTTGTGGGGCATAGCACTGACTTTGTCAGGCAGTGTGTTCCGGACACACTGAACCTAACGGAGCCCATCTCTATCTAGCTCACACAATGCACTGACCATAGCTGGCCTAACTTTTCTATGAAATGGAGACATGTTCTTCAGGCTGTAGACAACATGGTTTGGTGTTCAGGGTGTAGGGTGTGTTGTTCAGGGTATGGACAACATGATCTGTTGTTCAGGTTGTGTTGCTCAGGGTGTGTTGCTCAGGGTGTGTTGTTCACGTTGTAGACAACATGGTCTGTTGTTCAGGGTGTGTTGTTCATGTTGTAAACACCATGGTGTGTTGTTCAGGGTGTGTTGTTCATGTTGTGTTGTTCAGGGTGTGTTGTTCAGGGTGTGTTGTTCAGGGTGTGTTGTTCACGTTGTAAACACCACGTTCTGTTGTTCAGGGTGTGTTGTTCATGGTGTGTTGTTCAGGGTGTGTTGTTCAGGGTGTGTTGTTCAGGGTGTGTTGTTCAGGGTGTGTTGTTCAGGGTGTGTTGTTCAGGGTGTGTTGTTCAGGTGTTGTTGTTGTTTCATGTTCTAGACAACATGGTGTGTTGTTCAGGGTGTGTTGTTCAGGGTGTGTTGTTCAGGGTGTGTTGTTCAGGGTGTGTTGTTCAGGGTGTGTTGTTCAGGGTGTGTTGTTCACGTTGTAAACACCACGTTCTGTTGTTCAGGTGGTGTTCATGTTTGTTCAGGGTGTGTTGTTCAGGGTGTTTTTGTTCAGGGTGTGTTGTTCAGGGTGTGTTGTTCAGGGTGTGTTGTTCAGGGTGTGTTGTTCATGTTCTAGACAACATGGTGTGTTGTTCAGGGTGTGTTGTTCAGGGTGTGTTGTTCAGGGTGTGTTGTTCAGGGTGTGTTGATCAGGGTGTGTTGTTCAGGGTGTGTTGTTTAGGATGTGTTGTTCATGTTCTAGACAAACATGGTGTGTTGTTCAGGGTGTGTTGATCAGGGTGTGTTGTTCAGGGTGTGTTGTTCAGGGTGTGTTGTTCAGGGTGTGTTGTTCAGGGGTGTTTGTTCATGTTCTAGATAACATGGTGTGTTGTTCAGGTGTGTTGTTCAGGGTGTGTTGCTCAGGGTGTGTTGTTCAGGGTGTGTTGATCAGGGTGTGTGTTGTTCATGTTCTAGACAACATGGTGTGTTGTTCAGGGTGTGGGTTGTTCAGGGTGTGTTGTTCATGGTGTGTTGTTCATGTTCTAGACAACATGGTGTGTTGTTCAGGGTGTGTTGTTCAGGGTTTGTGTGTTGCTCAGGGTGTATTGTTCAGGGTGTGTTGTTCAGGGTGTGTTGTTCAGGGTGTGTTGTTCAGGGTGTGTTGTTCAGGGTGTGTTGTTCAGGGTGTGTTGCTCAGGGTGTGTTGTTCAGGGTGTGTTGTTCAGGGTGTGTTGTTCAGGGTGTGTTGTTCAGGGTGTGTTGTTCAGGGTGTGTTGTTCAGGGTGTGGACAGCACGGTCTGCATGTGTTGGCACACAGGACCAGGTGTGTTGGTCCTGGTTGTATGAACTGCAAAGTTAGTGTTTCAGCTGGGTTTTTTTTCAGAATTCTTCTTAACGCTTCATTGTATCTCATTTAAAATACTATGTATCTTTGTTTATTGCAGATGATTGGCTGTGTGCACCCCACCACCCCCCCCCCCTCCACACACACACACACACGCACACACACACACACACACACACACACACACATACATTCCCACATTCCCACCTGGTATCATTATTTAGTGGAAGGACGTTAAACTGAAGAACTACTACTACTACACTGGACCTGGGTTTGTTGTCACTCTCAAAAGACGTGCACAGATAGACAGCACCATAGCAGCTCTGAGGAGAGCGGGAAACACTGTCCTGAGACAGACAGACAGACAGACACATCTCAGCAGATGATGACAAAGAAATAGTAACTACAAATTCATGATATGAGTGTTGATATAGTAGAAATCGGCAGCAATACTCTGTATGAAAAAAACAAAGACAAAAAACTATAACAGACTACAGCAACTCAAAACATGCATGCAAGCACGTTTCAAAAACAACACAAGAAAAAAAACCAAAACAGCAACCCCTCTCCCCGCTCCCTTTGCAAACACACACACACACACACGCGCGCGCGCGCACCACACCAAAACAATCCAAAACAACAACAAAAAACCTAAATAAAGAAATTAATAAACAACACACACACACACACACACTCACACACACGCACACACACACACGCTCGCAAGCAAGCCAGCGCGCATGCACACCACACACACGCACACACACACCACACCACACCACACCATACCACACCACACCACACACCCCAACCCCCCCCCAAAAAACAAAAAAAAAAAAAAAAAACCCAACCGCAACCAACAAACAAAACAAAAACAAATTTTAAAAATCCTCATTGATGGCCTTAAAAATCTTCATAAAATTCCCAATGACTGACTTAAGTAAGTTAGCTACATAACACACTGTATGTAGAGTGCAAACTTTCTCTCTCTCTCTGTCTCTCTCTCCTCTCTGTCTCTCTCTCCCTCTCTCTCTCTCTCTCTCTCTCTCTGTCTCTTTCTCTTTCTCTGTCTCTCTCTCTCTCTCTCCCTCTCTCTCTGTCTCTGTCTGTCTCTTTCTCTCTCTCTCTGTGTCTCTCTGTCTCTGTCTGTTTTCTTCTCTCTCTTCTCTCTCTCTCTCTCTCTCTCTCTCTCTCTCTCTCTCTCTCTCTCTCTCTCCTCTCTCTCTCTCCCTCTCTCTGTGTCGCTATTCTAGACTAGGCAGCGCCTACAGTGTGGGGTGTTTTCACTAGAACCACACCCACGTTCAAAGGCAAACAGCCCAGCCAGAAAAAGCAGTTGGCCTAGACTAGGCCTAAAAGCCTGCTGGCCTGTTCCAGTTCTCCTACAGCTAGGCCTAGTAGGCCTATCTATACCCCCATACTGATGCCCTCCCTCCCTGGCCACGCTAGGCCTATAGGCCTGCTACCTTCCGCCCTAACTGCCTCCCTCCCTCCCTCCCTCCCTCCTTCCCTCAATCCACACATGTTCCCTATGAACTCCCCCCACCTCCCCACCCCCCCAAAAAAAAACTTGAGAAGAGCAAGAGAAAGAGAGAGAGAGAGAGAGAGAGAGAGAGAGAGAGAGAGAGAGAGAGGGGGGGGGGAGAGGGAGAGGGAGGGTGAGAGAAAGACAGAGACAGACAGACAGAGACAGAGACACAGAGACAGAGAGAGATGATGGAAGGGAGAGGAGAAAAGTGAAGAGGAGAGACAGAGACAGACACAGACAGAGAAAAGAGGAGAGAGAGGGAGAGGGGGGGGTGGGCAGGGGGTGTGAAAATTGAGAAATGTTGGAATGGATGGAGGGAGGAAGGAGGAATGTGATGGTGGAGAGTAGAAATGGGAACACCTGTCATAAAATCTTTGCTAACTAGGGAGAGAGAGAGAGAGAGAGAGAGAGAGAGAGAGAGAGAAGAGAGAGGAGGGAGAGAGGAGAGAGAGAGAGAGAGAGAGAGAGAGAGAGAGAGAGAGAGAGAGAGAGAGAGAGATGAAGATGACGACAATGATGATGCTATGGAAGTGCATGTGCTTTGAGACTACTTGACAGGGGCTGTACTCTACACTTCCTATCATGACAATTATATCCCAGGTCAACTGGAACGGAGATGCAGACATTAGTATCCAAAGAATCCGTCAACACTCTCCAAATCGCATCCATAAAATGGATGAAATTCGATTGTGTGGTTCCAGTCTTCCCAATGAGCCCACAACAAACTCAATCTGAGTAGGAACCTGCCGGACTCTGAAAAAAACAACCAAACTTTCTATGACTATGGGACTGGAACCTAGGACCTTTCAGCCCATAGCCCAAGACGCGTGTTAAAGATCCCGGCATGACCACAGCTTTGTGTGGGAGGCATGAAGAAGACAGGACACAGCATGTGCCCCACAGACAGACCCCAGCAGCACCGTGACTCGTTCAGCTGCTGAAGCATCATCCACTACTGCTCTTGCTACTGCTACTACTACTATAGCTAACTACTACTACTACTACTACTAACTACTACTACTACTACTACTACTACTACTATTGCTGCTATTGCTACTACTACTGCTACTACTACCTATGCTACTACTACTACTTACTCTACTACTACTACTCTACTCTACTACTACTACTACTACTCTACTCTACTACTACTACTACTACTACTACTATACTACTACTACTACCATACTACTACTACTACACTACTACTACTACTACTCTACTACTACTACTACTGCTACTATACTACTACTACTACTACTATTACTACTACTACTACTACTACCATTAGTACTACTACTAATACTACCACTACTACTACTACTACTACTACCATTAGTACTACTACTACTACCACTACTACTACTACTACTACTCCTACTCCTACTCCTACTACTACTACTACTACTCCTACTCCTACTCCTACTACTCTACTACTACTACTACTACCTAATATATACTACTACTACTACTCCTACTACTACTACTACTACTACTACTACTACTACTACTACTACTACTACTACTACTACTACTCCTACTACTCCTACAACTACAGCTGCTGCTACTACTACTACTATTCCTCTTCCTCCTCCTCCTTCTCCTCCTCCTCCTCCTCTTACTACTACTACTACTACTACTACTACTACTACTGCTGCTGCTACTACTACTACTGCTACTACTACTTCTATTACTACTACTACTACTACTACTACTACTACTACTACTACTACTACTGCTACTACTACTACTACTTCTAGTACTATTACTTCCACTACTACTATTTCTTCTTCTTTATCGTCGTCGTAGTCGAACGCTCAGATAGCAACTAGTGTTGTCTGTCACATGAGCTAAACTGCCTTGCGCTGCCGTTAAGCGCCTGACAAGTCAGACCCAGCCCATCCGACTTCGGCGTGGGAGATAACTGTTTTCGTCATTCTGAAAGAAAAAAAAAGCTGAAGAATGGACCAATAAGGCAGAAATATAGCCAAGAAAGGTGATGAAGGAAAAAAGGGACCAAGACAGGAAAAGAGAGGGATAGAAAAGAGGGAATTCCTAGCAAGGCATTTCCAGAAGGTGAGGGTGCTGTTTATACTGTCAGGTCCCGGGCAAGCCCACGGGGAAGGTGAAGCATGTGAGGACTGCATTGAGTTCTTGGCTGCTGTTTGACTTCTCCCTCCACTTCTTGAGGAGTCTTGGGGGCACTGCACTGGATTGTCAGACTGTGTGTTTGGACACAGCGAACCTGGTGCAGCTCATTTCTCTAAAATGCATGCTGGGCAGGCTTGTGTCATTCATACCACTGGCCTTAGCTCGGCCATTCTCCTACAAAAGGCAGATGAGGTATGAGCGTTGCGTAAGATGCCCTGCATGTGTTCGCACACAGAACATCGGTTTGTTAGTCTCATCCAAAGCATTTTCAAAGGAATGGAGTCAGTAGTCAGAATGGAGTCTTCGCCAAAGGCCTTCTTGTGACTCTTTTAAATCTGGCCTCAAGACATATTTGTTTCAAACCTAAGAATTTCCTCTCCTGTTTCATATCATTGCTATCCCTGCTTTTCAACAGCCAAAAATTCCATCACCCTGCCAAAGTGTATAACGTGTGTGTGTGTGTGTGTGTGTGTGTGTGTGTGTGTGTGTGTGTGTGTGTGTGTGTGTGTGTGTGTGTGTGTGTGTGTGTGTGGTGTGTGTGGTGTGTGTGTGTGGCATTTGGACTTGTTAGAACTATTACTTGCTATTGGTTGCATGACTGTGTAAGAATGAGTTGAGTGCAAGCGCTTTGATTTGTCTGTGCAAGATACAGCGCTATATAAATTCCATTTATTATTATTAATAGTAGTAGTAGTACCAACGTTAACTTCAGAAGAAAATTCTTTTGGAACAGATATCCCAGCAAAGATTGGAACCATCGCCTTCACTTGTTGTCTGAACAAGGGATCAACAGTCGAACCACTAGCTCATTCCCTAAAACAACACTATTAGCTAAAACAACACTCTAACCATTAGCTAAAACAACACTCTATTAGCTAAAACAACACTCCATTAGCTAAAACAACACTCTATTATCGAAAACAACACTCTATTAGCTAAAACAACACTCTATTAGCTAAAACAACCCTCTATTAGCTAAAACAACATTATCAGCTAAAACAACACTCTATTAGCTAAACAAAACTCTATTAGCTAAAACAACACTCTAACCCTTAGCTAAAACAACACTCTATTAGCTAAAACAACACTCTGTTAGCTAAAACAACACTTTATAAGCTAAAACAACACTATCAGCTAAAACAAAACTCTATTAGCTAAAACAACACTCTTTTAGCTAAAACAACACTCTATTAGCTAAAACAACACTCTAACGCTTAGCTAAAACAACACTTTATTAGCGAAAACAACATTCTATTAGCTAAAACAACACTCTAACCCTTAGCTAAAACAAAGCTCTATTAGCTAAAACACCATTCTATTAGCTAAAACAACACTCTAACCCTTAGCTAAAAAAACACTCTGTTAGCTAAAACAACACTCTATTAGCTAAAACAACACTCTATCAGCTAAAACAACACCTTGTTAGCTAAAACAACACTTTTTTAAAGCTAAAACAACACTCTATTACCTAAAACAACACTCTAACCCTTAGCTAAAACAACACTCTATTAGCTAAAACAACATTCTATTAGCTAAAACAACACTCTATTAGCTAAAACAACACTCTAACCATTAGCTAAAACAACACTCTATTAGCTAAAACAACACTCTAACCATTAGCTAAAACAACACTCTATTAGCTAAAACAACACTCTAACCATTAGCTAAAACAACACTGTAACCATTAGCTAAAACAACATCTCTATTAGGTAAAACAACACTCTATTAGCTAAAACAACACTCTAACCATTAGCTAAAACAACACTCTATTAGCTAAAACAACACTCTAACCATTAGCTAAAACAACACTCTATTAGCTAAAACAACACTCTAACCATTAGCTAAAACAACACTCTATTAGCTAAAACAACACTCTATTAGCTAAAACAACACTCTATTAGCTAAAACAACACTCTAACCATTAGCTAAAACAACACTGTAACCATTAGCTAAAACAACACTCTATTAGGTAAAACAACACTCTCTTAGCTAAAACAACACTCTCTTAGCTAAAACAACACTCTAACCATTAGCTAAAACAACACTCTATTAGCTAAAACAACACTCTAACCATTAGCTAAAACAACACTCTATTAGCTCAAACAACACTCTATAAGCTAAAACAACACTCTATTAGCTAAAACAACACTCTAACCATTAGCTAAAACAACACTCTATTAGCTAAACAACACTCTAATTAGCTAAACACACTACACTAAACCATTATAGCTAAAACAAACTCTATTAGCTAAAACAACACTCTAACCATTAGCTAAAACAACACTCTATTAGCTAAAACAACACTCTATTAGCTAAAACAACACTCTATTAGCTAAAACAACACTCTATTAGCTAAAACAACACTCTATTAGCTAAAACAACACTCTATTAGCTAAAACAACACTCTATTAGCTAAAACAACACTCTAACAATTAGCTAAAACAACACTCTAACCAGTAGCTAAAATAATACTCTAATCATTAGCTAAAACAACACTCTAACAATTAGCTAAAACAACACTCTAACCAGTAGCTAAAATAATACTCTAATCATTAGCTAAAACAACACTCTAACAATTAGCTAAAACAACACTCTAACCAGTAGCTAAAATAATACTCTAATCATTACCTCAGACAACGGAAACCATTAGCTAAAACAAGGCCATAACCACACACTTATTCCCCAAGTCAACACTCTGACCACACACTTATTCCCCAAGTCAACATAACCACAAACTTATTCCCCAAGTCAACGCTCTGACCACAAACTTATTCCCCAAGTCAACACTCTAACAACTACCTTATTCCCCAAGTCAACACTCTAACAACTACCTTATTCCCTAAGCCACAACCCTTAACTGAAGTCAAAATTGATATGTGGCCAAGTAAGACGTTTCATTGTGGAATTTTGAGGAATGTATTTTGTGTGGTTTAATTTTTTTAATAGATCTCTCTCTTCCTCTCTCTCTCTGTCTGTCTGTCTGTCTGTCTGTCCTCTCTCTCTCTCTCCTCTCTCTCTCTCCTCTCTCTCTGTCGCTCTCTCTGTCTCTGTTTCTCCCCCCCCCCCCCCCCTCTCTCTTGTGTATTTTTTAAAGTTTTATTTAAATTGTATGTGCTTATGTGTTTTTGTATTTACTTCTTTTTTTTTTGGGGGGTAGGGGGGGAGGGGGGGGTTATGAGAGAGAGAAAGAGACAGATAGACAGACAGACAGATAGAGTCAGACAGACACTAACACAGACAGAGAAACAGAGAGAGAGAGAGAGACAGGCAGACAGACAGACAGACAAACAGGGAAAGATAGAAAGACAGAGAGGGGGGTGGGGGCTAGAGAGCGAGAGAGACAGACAGAGAGAGACAGAGAGACACAGATAGAGCTCTAAAGAGAGAGAGACA
>CM054143.1:63775514-63778014 GCA_028751875.1 Rapana venosa
TGTAAATTCTGTCATCTGTTCCCACCGGCACACAATGGCCTACTCTTACGAAAAGCGGAACAGGATTTTAACGCGTGCGTTCACACAAGAGAGAGAGAGAGGAGGAGAGGGGAGAGAGTGAGAAAAGAGAGAGAGAGAGGAGAGATGGGGAGAGAGAGAGAGAGAGAGAGAGAGAGGAGCATACAGACTGACAGGCAGAGGCAGGAGACAGACACAGACAGAGAGGGGGGGTGGGAGAGGAGAGGGGCGAGCGAGATGGGGGGAATGGGGAGAGAAGGGGGATGGGGGTGGGAGTGGGGTGGATGTTTTTTATGGAGGGGGGAAAATTCTCAGACCTTGTTGACAGCTTCCTTCCCTCCTTCTCCTCTCAAAGACTTGTCTGTGAACGTTGTGAGGGCTGGACACACCTGCCTCAGTAGGCATCACGGGGTAACTGTGGGGGGGGGGGGGGGGGGGGGGGAGGAGCTGGAGAGGGGGGAGGGGATTGAGGGGGGCAGAAGAGCCGAGGAGTGGAGGGGAAGTAGTGTGGGAGGGGAGAGAGAGAGAGAGAGAGCGAGGAATGAGGGAGGAGTGAGAGAGAGGGAATGGAGAGAGATTTTGTTTATTCATTTTGTATTTAGTGTGTGTGTGTGTGTGTGTGCGCGCGTGTGTGGGAAAGTGTGGAATGTGTGTGTGTGTGTGTGCGTGTGCGCGCGCTGGGTGTGCTACTTCTTGTAATTAACGTTTATTCACTATTATTCATTTTAGACGTAATTAAAAAGACTGATACCAGAAATAAAAAAAGAAAGCAATAAGAAAGAGGTCGGCTATGAGTTACGCTTTGAACCGCGAATATAAATATTTCAAATAATAATAATAATAATAATAATAATTAATAACAACAAAAACAACAAACAACAACAATAATAATATAATAATGATAAATGGAATTTATAGAACGCTATATCTTGCAAACTATAGAAAAAATCAGCCTCATCAGCCACGCCAGCAAGATCATGCTCAAAGTTATTTTGAAAACGACTCAAGAAGGAGGCAGAAGACACCTTGCAGAGGAACAAGTGGGTTCAGGGAGGCAGGAGCACAATCGAACAGATTTTTAACTGCCACATCCTGATGGAAAAACATCTTCAACATCAGAGAGACTGTTCCACAACTTATCGACTTCAAGAAGGCTTTCGACAGAGTATGGCCGAAGGCCTGTGGCAGGTCCTCAGAATGTTTGGCATTGAAGAAGGGGCTAGTGCAAACCATTCAAGCACTATACAACACCGCAAGCAGTGCAGTCCTTCTGAACAATCAGGTCGGAGACTACTTCAAAACCACAGTCGGGGTCCGACAATGATGCCTGTTATCTCCAGTCCTGTTTAATCTGTTCTTGGAAAACATTATGAGAGAGACCCTCCATGACTTCCACTCTACCATCTCCATTGGCGGCAGACCCCTCAACTTGCGGTTTGCCGATGACATTGACCTCATGGGCGGAAGTAACTCAGAGTTGCAAGATCTTACGACCAGACTTGAGAACAGAGCTGGAGCATATGGGATGGAGGTGAGCTCGGAGAAAAGTAAAGTACTTATGAACAGCACGAGCAACGCCACTGCTAAAATTTACATGAACGGCCAGCAACTGGAGGAGGTAGACGCTTTTAAATACCTTGGCGCTACACTCACAAAGGACGGGCGATCGACGACAGAAATCAAAGTCAGACTAGCCATAGCAACATCTTCCATGAAAAAAACTCACCACCATATGGAAAAGTAAAGAGATCAGTTTCCCAATCAAACTAAAGCTCTACAAAGCCCTAATTCAGACTATCCTGCTGTGCGGAAGTGAAACCTGGACATTGACTGCTGAAACAGCAAAGCGAATCCAGTCATTTGAAACAAAATGCCATAGAAACTGCTGGGCATATCCTGGAGAGAACGAAAGACCAATGAATTTATCAAGAGCCAAATAACACGGCTGGCAGGTCCACAGGAACCCCTTCTCACCATCGTCAAGAAGAAAAAGCTGACATGGTTTGGCCACGTCAACCGCCACAACACTCTGCCAAAAACAGTACTGCAGAGAACACGCGAAGGTGGCAGAAAGAGGGGAAGACAGAACAAGTCATGGATGGACAACATTAGAGAATGGACCAGGATGAATGACTCGGCACTACTGCGCAGAGCCGAGGACCGAGATGGATGGAGGAGGCTTACCACGCATCGTCTCTCGTGTCTCCCCCACGACCGCCAAGGTCACGGGATTGATGATGATGATGATATCTTGCAATTACAAATCAGCGTAAGTAAACAGTGAAAACAATGTAACAGAACAGTAGAGGAATGCAAAAACCGGGCTATGCATGCATAATGAATTTCGAGATATTGAAACGAATACTTTCATGTAACAGAATCGCGTCTAAATTTTCTTCAGAAGCTTTTTTGACTGAAAAGATTTGTGGTAAGAAAATATGGAGGTTCTGACAATGCAGCAAACCATGCAGCAGAGAAAACG
>CM054143.1:63783014-63788014 GCA_028751875.1 Rapana venosa
GACCTGCCAGCCGTGTTATTTGACTCCTGACAAATTCATTGGTCTTTTGTTCTCTCCAGGATATGCCCAGCAGTTTCTATGGCATTTTGTTTCAAATGACTGGATTTGCTTTGCTGTTTCAGCAGTCAATGTCCAGGTTTCACTTCCGTACAGCAGGATAGTCTGAATTAGGGCTTTGTAGAGCTTTAGTTTGATTGGGAAACTGATCTCTTTACTTTTCCATATGGTGGTGAGTTTTGTCATGGAAGATGTTGCCATGGCTATTCTGACTTTGATTTCTGTCGTCGATCGCCCGTAAATAGATAGATAAATCAATCAATCAATATATGAATAGAAAAAATAAATGAACGAATGAATGAATGAATAAATAAATAGATTAATAAATGAATTGATAAACAAACGAATGAATTAATATATAGATAAAACTAAACAAACGAACAAGTAGATAAATAAGTACATGAATAAGTACACAATTAACTATAGAACTAACTGACGAGCTAACTCATTAAATAACTTATCAATAAATAAATAAAAACATAAATAAAGGAGAGAGCACTGCACATGGCAATAGAAACACAGAACAACTGCAAAAGGGAGAGAATCATATATATTTAATATATATATATATACATATATATCGAGAGAGAGATGTAGATATAGATATAGATATAGATACACACACAAAGATTAATGACATCCTACAATGAATAAAATTATTACGAACTAATTCTGGTCTGTGATCACTCCAAAACACACATGGTATAATTATTACCACCTCTGCTGATGACCCTTTCCATCACAGCTTTATAGTGTTAAAACCCGCTGTTTTTTCCTTTTTTCTTTTATTCTTTTTTTTTTCTTTCTATTTTTTCCCTGGCAGAGTTCCCAGGTTTACTAATTATGAGATGTTGCCTATGCCATCGTTTTCGCCCACTGTGAAGGTAGCCGCATTTCGACTTATTTATTTATTTATTATTTTATTTTATTTTTTATTCTTTTATTTCAAGGATAATGGAATAAACACTCATGTGCTTTTTTTCATCCAGTCCTCGTGTGTATGCAGTTTTGTAAATGTTGTCATCCGTTCCCACCGGCACTTAATGGCTTTCTCCCGAAAAGCGGAACGGGTCTTAACGTGTGCGCAAGATGTTCTGCGTGCGTTCGCACACGGGACCTCGGTTTATAGTCTCATCCGAAGGAGTTTAGGGGAGAGTGGAGTCTGTACTGGTGTTAACTCCAGAGGAAAAATCCGCGGGGATGCATGCTGGCTATGTTCGTGTTTCGTAACCCACTGAACGCTGATATGAATTACATTATTTTTAACGTGCATCTTTCATATTCTGCAAATGTACATATCCACGAGGAAAATTAAGGCACTGGCAGATCTGCACTTGAAGCTAACCTAGGAGATGGTTAAAAGCAACAACACACCCTTAATTCACTAGAAGCTGCCGGGATTGGAAATGCGGACTTCCTAGACCCAGGTTATTGAAGTCGAACGGTCTTACCCACTTGGCTAAAGCGTCCGTCAGTTTGATCTGAATTGGTCCCTCAATCAGGCCATCAATCAATCAATCAATCAATCAATCAATAAACAATCAATAAAGCAGTCTATCAATCAGTTAATCAATCAGTCGATCAGTCCGTAAATCAACCAAACAGTCAGTCAATCAATCAACCGATCAAGCAACCAATAAATCAACCAATAAAGCAGTCTATCAATCAGTTAATCAATCAGTCGATCAGTCCGTAAATCAACCAAACAGTCAGTCAATCAATCAACCGATCAAGCAACCAATAAATCAACCAATAAAGCAGTCAATCAATCAGTTAATCAATCAGTTGATCAAGCAATCAGTCATTCAATCAGTCGATCAATTAGTCAATCACTTAGTCTAAATACCCTCTTGACCCTGTGAATCAATCAATCAATCAATCAGTCAGTCAATCAGTGAATCAATCAGCAATCAGTCAATCAATCAGTCTAAACACCCTTAACTTTTTGTCCCTGAAGACTGACCAATGCCAGGAGGGTCAGCAGCCTAATGAACAAGGGGTGACACTGACCACACCCCCACCACCCCCAGCCAAGGTCTGCCCCCCCCCCCCCCTCACACCACTTCATCACCGTCACCATTACCATCATCATGGACTCAGTCTCTGAAGAGAATCACAGACACACACACAGACACACACACACACACACACACAGGCACACACGCGCACACACACACACACACACACACACACACACACACAACTTTCCATCGTCATTTACAGACACACACACACACTAAGGCAGGAACACACACACACACACACACACACACACACACACACACACACACACACATCAACATCCTCCTAACCTCCTTTTGCAAAACTCATTACCACAACCCATCCCTCCTCTCTCGGCTCTTAATATTACCTGCTCCTTGCTCGTGATTGTCTCCCTTGTCTTGCCCAACTCCCACTTCTCTCCCCTCTCGGACCCGCCATCATTGACAAGCGCCCCCTATCGTCTCCGTCAGCGTCCTCTCTAATCAATGAGAAGACAACTCAGGGGAAGACAACTCCCGGTGATTCTTGGTGGAGGCTTTCTTTCCCCCCTGTCGTCTCCCTCCCCTCCCTTGACGCCTTTTGCGGTGGTCTCTTGTGGGCGTGTGGCGCAAGACAGCGGCGATCTGAGGCCTGCCTGACTGACTGCCTGACTGACAAGTGACCCTTCCTTTACAAGAAACTAATTGCCTGGTGTAAGGCAGTTTTATGTAGCCTAGCCTAGTGTGTGGGCGTGTGGAGATTTCAACTGGGAGCAGGAGAGTGAGAGAGAGAGAGAGAATCTGGTTGCGAGTTGTCCTGGATGGGCCATTTGTCAGGTTGTGAATAAAGGAGGAGGTAGAGGAGGAGGAGGAGGAGGAGAGGAGAGAGAGAGGGGGGGGGGGGGTTGAGGAAGACAGACAAACAGACAGACAGAGATATAGATCAGACAGACAGTAACAGAAATAAAAAGACCAAAAAACCGAAAAACATTACACACAAAAAGTCAACCCCCCCCCCCCCCCCTCCCGAACATCCAAAACAGCCAAAAGCACCCACAAGAAACAGACAGACAGACACACACACATTCATACATACATACATACACACATACATACATACATACACACACACCCATATACATACATACACACACATACAGTTAGACATACATACATACATACATACACACATACACACACATACATACATACACATATACATACATACATACATACATACATACATACACACACAACACACACACACACACATACACACACACACACACCACACACACACACACACACAACACACACACACACGAGAATCACACACACACACACACACACACACACACACGAGAATCACACACACACGCACGCACGCACGCACACACGCAACACACACACACACACACACACACACACACGAGAATCACTTCTCTCTCTCTCTCTCACACACACACACACACACACACACACACACACACACACACACACACACACACACACACACACACCACACACACACACACACACGAGAATCACTCTCTCACACACACACACACACACACACACACACACACACACAACACACACACACACACACACGAGAATCACACACACACACACACACACACACACACACACACCCACACCGGGCACCCAAAAAGGGCCCGTCTTTTAGCTTGCCCCCCTGATGAGGTCTAAATCTGAGGTTTTTTTGTGTCCCCTTGTCGGGAAAAAGACATTCCACTGGGAGCTCTTTTTGACCAGCCTCCCCAAAACCTCACTGAACCCAAATATCTCCCCCCACCCCCCTCCCCCCCACCCCCCCCCTATCCCCACCCCGACCCCGCCCATTGCGTCTGTTGTCTGTTGCCTTTTGCTGTCTGTTTGCCAGTGTCGTGATTGGAGATTGTTAGTAAAATGTCACTGAACGGTTAAATGAATTGGGTTTGTTTGAGGGGGGTGGTGGGGTGGTAGGTGGTGGTGGTGGGGGGGGTGGTGGTGGTGGTGGTGGGGGTGGTGGGGTGGTGGGGGAGGTGATAAAGATGGTGGAACTGATTTGTTGATTGGGGGGGGTGGGGTGAGCCGTTTTTTTTGACAAGTTTATTAAAAAAGGAACGCACGCAGAAAATCTTGCGCACACTTTAAAAACCCTGTCCTGCTTTTGGAAAGTGGGCCTTGTGTCCCGGGGGGAATGGATGACAAACCCAAAAAGATACACCGGGGACTGGATTAAAAAAAAATAGCGCATTAGTGCACATTCCTTTACCCTCGAAATAAAAAACAAAATAGATAAATAGAATAGAAAAAAACTTGTAATTATTATTATAAAACACGATTTTAACATTAATATTTATTATGATAGCATTAACTAAAAAATACTATTGTTCAAGGGTAACAAAAACAAATGGTTTAAAAAATTGGTTAACACGGAACTTTAAAATAGACACATTTTTCGACTAGAATTCTTTTTACGTAAAAACAAGTATCATTTTTTAAATGAAATTTCAACATGACAAACCCTGAATATGCCCCAAACACACTTCGAAGAAATTTAAAATTTATTTTTAAATAGAAAAACAAACACCGTAAAAAAAACCCCACGAAAAAGCGAAGCATAGTCAATTGCAAGAACACAACCAAACGAATATTAAAAAACAGAAAAACATTTTTTTAAAAAAAGATAAAAGAAATAAAAAAAACAACCGTTTCTGTGCTTTTTTGTTGGTTCTTCTGGTATACTGCTACTTCTGCTTTTTTTAGAAAAAAGTATATTATGTTGTCATGCTTGTTGTGCTTTTTTTTATTGTTGGTTTGTTTGTCTTTATGTACACATTTTTACTTTAAAAACCTCATTAACACTGTATGAATTTTTTATTTCTATTCAAATTTTTTTTAAAACTAGTCGCAAAGATTGTTAAATTTAACAAAAACATTCAAGCACAAATACAA
>CM054143.1:63789675-63809675 GCA_028751875.1 Rapana venosa
ATTGGGTATGTTTTTTGGGGTTTTCCGCAACCCCCCAAACCCCGGGATATAATTACATTTTTTTTAACGTAATTCTTTTCTTTCTTCTGCAAAATGTACATACCACGAAAGAAATTAAAGCACTGGCAGGTTTTGCAATTGAAGCTAACCTAGGAGATGGTTAAAAACAACAACACACCCTTAATTCACTAGAAGCTGCCGGGATTGGAAATGCGGACTTCCTAGACCCAGGTTATTGAAGTCGAACGGTCTTACCCACTTGGCTAAAGCGTCCGTCAGTTTGATCTGAATTGGCCCCTCAATCAGGCCATGAATCAATATATCAATAAACAATCAATCAATCAATCAGTCGGGCAATTAGTCCGTATATCAACCAATCAGTCAGTCAACCAATTCAATCAATCAACCAAACAGTCAGTCAATCAATCAACCAACCGATCAACCAACTAATCGATCAATCAATAAAGCAGTCAATCAAGCAGTTACTCAATCAGTCGTTCAATCAATCAGTCATTCAATCAGTCAATCAATCAGTCAATCACTTAGTCTAAATACCCTCTTGTCCCTGTGAATCAATCAGTCAGTTAGTCAGTCAATCAATCAGGGAATCAATCAGCAATCAGTCAATCAATCAGTCTAAACACCCTTAACTTTTTGTCCCTGAAGACTGACCAATGCCAGGTTGGTCAGCAGCCTAATGAACAAGAATGACACTGACCACACCCCCACCCCCCCCCAGCCAAAATCTTGCCCCCCCTCCCCCCTCCCCCCACACCCACTTAAATCACCGTCACCATCACCATCACCATGGAATCAGTATCTGAAGAGAATCACACACACACACACACATACACAACAACTTTCCATCCTCATTTACAGACAGACGCAGACACACACACAACCCCACACACACACACACACACACACACACACACACACACTCACACATCAACACATCCCCTAACCCCTTTTGCAAAACTCATTAAAACCACAACCCATCCCCCCCTCTCTCGGCTCTTAATATTACCTGCCCCCCTTGCTCGTGATTGTCTCCCTTGTCTTGCCCAACTCCCACTTCTCTCCCTCTCGGACCCGCCATCTTGACAAGCCCCCCTATCGTTCCCCCGTCAGCGTCCTCTAATTCATGAGAAGACAACTCAGGGAAGACAACTCCGGTGATCTTGGTGGAAGGTTTTTTCTTTCCCCCCTGTCGTCTCCCTCCCCCTCCCTTGAAAGCCTTTTGGGTGTCTCTTTGTGGGCGTGTGGCAACAGCGGCGACTGGCCTTCCTGACTGACTTTCCTGACTACAGTGACCTTCCTTTTACAAGAAACAATTTCCTGGTGTAAGCATTTTATGTCCTAGCCTAGTGTTTTGGGCGTTGTGGGATTCACTGGGAGCAGGAAGAGATAGAGAGAGAGGAGAGAGAGAAGAGAGGAGAGAAGAGAAAAGAGAAGAGAGGGGGAGGGAAGTGGGGAGGGAGAGAGGACAGAGACAGATAGAGGAGAGAGAGAGAGAGAGAGAGTGAGAGAGATCTGGTTGTGAGTTGTCCTGGAGGGCCTTTTTGTCAAGTTGTGAAAAAAGGAGGGGGGAAAGGAGGAGGGGGGGAGTAGGAGGAGAGAAAGAGGAGAAGAAAGAGAGAAGAGAGGGGATAGAGAGAGAGAGGGGAGAGAGAGGAGAGAGAGAGAAAAAAAAAGAAAAGAGGGTGGGGAAAACAGCCCAAAAAGACAGACAGACAGAGATAAGACCCAGACAGCCCTTGCCCAAAATAAAAAGCCCAAAAAAACTAAAAACCAACACACACACACCCCAAAGGGAAACCCCCTCCCCCCCCCCCCAACCCCCAAAACTTTCCAAAACCCCCAAAAAGCACCCACAAAAACAACAGACGGGACAAAACAGTTTTATACATATATACATACTTTACACACATACATATATATATACACACATATACAGGGATACATACACACTACATACATACAAACATACAAAAATACACCATACATACACATAATAAAACACACAAAAACACTCGGGGAATCACACACAACACACAACCACGGGGGAATCACACAAAGCAAAACAGGGGAATTTACACACCACACCAAAACACCGAGAATCACTCACACACACGAGAGAATCCACAAAAACAACCCCACAACCCCAAACCCCAAAAAACCACACACAAAAACCCCACACACAAAACACACACACACACACAAACACACACACACAACACACACCCCAAAAAAAAACCCCACCACCACACACACACACACAAAAGAGGCAGCCCCAAAATAGCGTCCCTTTATTAAACTTGTCCCACTGATGAGGTCTTTTCCCCGGGAGGTTTTCCCTTTTTGTGTCCCCCCGTCTGGAAAAAGACCCGCCCACTCTGACCACTATTGACCCAGCCTCCCCAACAACCCCACTGACATTCCCCAAAAGATCCCACCCCCCCCCCTGCCCCCCCCCCCCCCCCCCTCCCTGATCCCCGACCTCCGACCCCCCGAAAACCCTTGACGTCCCGTCCCCGTCTGTCTGCCTGCTGTCCCGTCTGTTTCTGCCAGTGGGCAGTGATTGGCAGATTGTTAGTCCCAAAGCCCCTGAGACAGGTTTAAAGAATTGGTTTTTGTTTGAAGTTTCTGATGGTGGTGGTGGTGGTTTGGGGGTGGTTGGGGGTGGTGGTGGGGGTGGTGGGGGTGGGGGTGAGGGGGGTGATGAAGATGGTGGAACTGAGTTGTTGAGTTGTGGTGGGTGCTGGTGTGAGCCGTTTTGGTTTAGACAATGTTTATTCAGAAAGGAACACACGCAAAACATCTTGCGATTACGTTAAACCCGTTCCGCTTTTCGGAAGAGTAGGCCATTGTGTGCCGGTGGGAATGGATGACAAACTCTACAAAAATGCATACACACGGGGACTGGATGTAAATAAAATAGCGCATGAGTGCACATTCCATTATCCTCGAAATAAAAGAACAGAACAGATAGAATAGAATAGAAAGAAACATGTAATTATTACATATAAAACACTAATATTAACATTAATATTTATTATTGATAGCATTAACTATAACATACTATTGTATCAAGGGTAACAACAAGCAAATGGCTTATAACATGGTCTAATGCAGGAAACATTAAACTAGATAGCACTTTCGCAGCTTGTAGGTTCGTTTTCGTATGAAACAAGATATCTATTTTTCAATACAATTTCAAACCTGATCAATCCTGAATATGCTCCAAACACACTTCGCAAGGAAACTTATGAAGGATATTTTTGATTTAGCAAACAAACACTGCAAAAACCAAAAACAAAAAACCGAACAATCAAAGCAATAGTACAACTGCAAGAAGACTAGACCTAGTTCTTGTGAAATAAGCGTTGCCTTATCTCTGCATGAGGGATACAGCTTGCTACAAAACGCTTGCTGGAAGCACTTCAGAAAGAAAATATATGATTCTGGCTATTGTCTTTATAATGGCTGTACAAGCAATATTGTAGATTTTCGGAATGCTTTCATTTCTAACAAAGTTTGTGGTTGGTATAATCGTAGAAATATGTTATCCCTTATGTACAGATTTAAACTATTAATGCTTTCAGGACAAAATACGTGAAAGATGTAAACTGTATTTGTGGGGAGAAGATTACCAATAGTCATGTTATTTTTGATTGTGGACATTTAAAAGCATTTTTACCCGCTGTACCAAGTTTGTCACTGGATCAGATTTTGTCTGAACCATCGTTATTGTTGGACATTGTGTTAGGATTGATAAGAAGTCCGATAATTTCAGTTTTTGTAGTATGTTAAAGTTAGTTTTTAAGTACTGTTATTTGACACTTTTATGTTATTGTTTGCATTCTCTTGTTTATATTACTTTTCCCCGTCTAAAATCACTAAATGTGAATAGACGTTAAACTGAAGATCACACACTAGACCTAAAGAAATACTTAAACACAAGAATAACAGTTTTAAAAAGAAGATAAACAGAAATAAAGAAACGGTTTCTGCTGCTCTTGTTGCTTCTTCTGGTACTACTGCTACTTCTGCTTTATATAGAAAAAAGTATATTACTGTTGTCATGCTTGTTTGTGCTTGTTTTTATTGTTGGTTTGTTTGTCTTTACTGTACAACATATTTACTTTATATCACCTCATTAACACTGTATGAAATTTGTATTTCATATTCAATATTTTTTTTAAATTCTAGTCTGCAATGATTGTTATCATCAACACAAATTACATTCAAGCACAAATACAAAGAAAGTGAAATGTAACATGTCCTCCCTCATCAATATGAAATTAAGATGAAAGACAGAAAGAAAAGGAAAGAAAGGGAAAAAAGACAGACAGACAGAAAGAAAGAAAGAAAGAAAAAAAAGGGGGGGGGGGGGGTGTTGAAGAACGACAAAGGAAGAGGAGAGAGGAGGAAGAGATGTGCACAACAAGAAAAGAGTAGAAGGAAAACAACACGATACAACACAACACACACACACACACACACACACACAACACCACACACACACACACACACACACACACACACACACACACACACACAACACACACCCCACACACAACACACACACACATCACACACACACACACACACACACACACACACACACACACACACACACACGCGCGCGCGCACGCACACACACACACACACACACACACACACACACACACACACACACACACACACACAACATACAACACAACACAACACACACACACTCACTCACACACACACATACAAACACACACACACACACACACACACACACACACACACAACACACACACACACACACACACACACACACACACACACACACACACACACACACACACACCTTACCTACGCTACTTTGACACGTGTCCAATTTCAGTACATTAAGACCCGTAAAATTGCAATTAATTTCTGCCCGCCCCTTGCTGCCGCCCCCCCCCCCCCCCCCCCCCCCCCTCCCCATCCTCCCCTCCTTCCCCAACTGATTCTCTCCCCTTCTCTTCCCTTCCCCTTCCCTTTCTCAGTTTCTGTGGCTCCTCCCCCTCTCTATGCCCCCTCTCTCTGTCTGTCTCTCTGTCTCTGTCTGTCTGTCTGTCTGTCCGTCTCTCTATGTCTCTCTGTCTCTGCCTGTCTGTCTGTCTGTCTGTCTGTCTGTCTGTCTGTCTGTCTGTCTGTCTGTCTGTCTCTCTCTCTCTCTCTCTCTCTCTCTCTCTCTCTCTCTCTCTCTCTCTCTCTCTCTCTCTCTCTCTCTCTCTCTCTCTCTCTCTTCTCTCTTGTTACCATCTTCATCTCTGTCGTTTTTATTATCACTATCATCATCGTCAGCACTGCCACTACTACTACTACTACTACTGCTACTGCTACTACTACTACTACTACTACTACTGCTACTACTATTACTACTCTACTACTACTACTACTACTACTGCTGCTGCTACTTCTACTACTACTACTACTACTACTACTACTACTACTACTACTACTACTACTACTACTACTGCTGCTACTACTACTACTACTACTACTACTACTACTACTTCTACTACTACTACTACTACTACTACTACTACTACTACTACTACTGCATTGGCGTCGATGATAGCGACGATATTACTACCTTCTTGTTCTTGATGTATTAAATTTTGTTTAATTTTGGTGTGTTTTCTCTTTTATCGTTTCCTTTACTCTTTTCCTTTCCATATTGTTTTTTCTTTCAAACAAATTGCTTTGCTTTGGTGTTTATAATTTTTTTTCCCCTTTTTGAGGGCTGGATGAAAAAAAAAGTCATTGCACTTAATCTATTACCCTCTTTAAATACAATTTCGTATTCGTATTCCCTCTCTCTCACTCTCTTTCTCTCTGTTGCTCTGGTCGTATGCTTTTCTCATAAGGACACCTGACATCATGGCTCCTCTGAGGAGAATGACAATGTGCCTCTGTCTTTGATATGAGTGCGCGAGCCTGTGTGCGTGCGTGCGCGTGCGCACGCGTGAGTGAGTGTGTGTGTTCCAGTGAGTGTGTGTGTGTTCTGTCTGTCTCTGTCTCCGTCTCTCTTTCTCTCTGTGTCTTTCTGTCCCTCTGTACCTGTCTTCCTCTTTCTATCTTTCTGTCTTTCTCTTTGTCTCCGGTTTGTTTGCTTCGTTTGTTGTTGATGTTTTATTCGCTTGTCTCTCTCTCTCTTCTCTCTCTCTCTCTTCTCTCTCTCTCTTCTCTCTCTCTCTCTCTCTCTCTCTCTCTCTCTCTCTGTATATACCTGTCTGCATTTTTGTCTGTCTATCTGTCTGTCTGACTGTCTCTCTGTCTGTCTCTCTGTCTCTGCCTCTCTCTGTCTCTGTCTGTCTGTCTGTCTGTCTGTCTGTCTGTCTGTCTCTCTCTCTTCTTCTCTCTTCCTCTCCTCTCTCTCTCTCTCTCTCTCTCTCTCTCTCTCTCTCCTCCTTCCCTCCTTCTCCTCTTCCTCCCCTCTTCCTCCTCCTCCTCCTCTCCTCAGCTCACGTTTGACACTTTTAGTAAATGGCTTACACAAGGGAGGCCACTCATGCAGTGGTAGCTGCTGACAGAATGCCTCCACTGGAATGGGCACTTAATGTTTATCCCAGCACCGGACAGTCAGCCCCCCCCCCCCCCCCCCCCACCACCCATCCCCCTCCATCCCTCCCCCCCCCCCCCCCTCTCTCCCTCACCCACTTTCTTAGCATCCCCCCCCTCCTTGTTCCTCCGATACCTCCCACACCAGGGTACCGGCCTGCTGGGAGACTGGGCTTGTACTGGGGCTCCCTGGAGAAGGGGCTTGCTTGTGGTGTGACCTGTGCATTACTCCTGTCACAGTCAAGCACGTGCGCCACTTCGCTCCTCAGATTCTCAACAGAGAGGAGCGTGGTATGGGTAGAGAAAGGAAACGGGGTCGGGGTGAGGGGCTGGGGTTGGGGTTGGGGTTGGGGGAGGGGGTGGTGAGGGATGAGACTCTCAGTGTCCTGTGTGCTATCAGCCCCCTTCACTCACCCACCCCATCCCACCCCCCACCCACCCCACCCCCCACATGGGAGAGGTGTTCAGTCCTTGTTTCTTCTCTTACCTGCCACGCGACTCTTGACACCTCCAGAAGTAAACATGTCCTGGAGAGAGAGAGAGAGCAGAGAGAGAGAGAGACAGAGAGAGAGAGTGAGAGAGAGAGAGAGAGAGAGTGAAGACAGAGAGAGGAGAGAGAGAAGAGAGAGAGGGGGAGGGGGGAGCAATTAACAATTAACAATGAATATTGTTCATTGAGAGTGGCAAAGCAGACAGACAGAGAGACAAACAGATAGACAAACAGACAGGCCGGCAAGCATACATACATACATCCATACAGACAGACAGACTGACAGACAGACAGACAGACAGAGAGAATAGATAGGTGAAGGAACGAAAAATCGAACGATCGAATTTGATTTCATTTATCGTATCTATGCTTTTAGCTCAAGAATAATGGAACATGCACTAATTTTTTTTTACATCCAATCACCGTATGCAGGCAATTTGTACATTTGTCAATCCCTTCCACCCGGTATACAATTGCCTACTCTTCCAAAAGTTGGTAAATGGGTATGGGTACAAGCATGATTTAAATGATGGCTTCAACCCACGCTGCAATGAATGAATACAAGGACATTTTTATAGAGTTCACCAGGATAAAAAGGCAGCTACCAAAGAACTGTTTTTTACAAACTAAATAAAATCTCTTTTTGGAAACGTATAGCACTGCCTTTATCCATAACTATTCAGAATCTTACAGCTCTAACTGAAATGTAGCCTTACAAATACTGTTGAAATGTGTCCGCACACCAACAATAATACAATTATAAACAATTCTAAAATCACCAGCAAAACAAAGAAAAGAGCTCATCAAGTAAGTGTTTCGATATAGCACCAACTGGAAAATGTGAATTTCAAGAGCAAGTTTATTTGTCAACAGAAAAGAGAGCTACTCCATACGTCACTTTGTTTAACACCATATGACTGTTCATCCAATAGAACTGCTATAAAGGATAATTACTGTGATTAAAACTTGACAGTTCCACAATTGTCCTTAATACATCTCCACCTATTTTTCTTTAACAGTATTTTCAAAGAAATTGATCACAGTTATGTTTTACAGCGTTGTCAAAAGCCTTTTCAACATCAATAACGCTGCATTATTTTCTCTCACTACTGCTACTACTACTATTACTACTGCCATACTGCTACTACTACTACTACTACTACTACTACTACTACTACTACTACTACTATTTCTGCCATACTGCTACTATTGCTGCAGATGTTTCTTTTACTACTGCTTCTAATGCTGCTGCAGCTGTAACAGCTTCTGCTACTACTACGCTTCTACTACATCTACTTCTACTACTGCTTCTGTTTGCCATTTTACCAAATTATGTGTAGGTACTTGAACAAACGTTGGTTTTGTGGGTGCTTGTTTTGGGTTTTGTTTTTGTTTTGCAAAGACGACTGATTAAACAGTAATAAAACTAACAAAGCAATAGCAACTTCTTTGTCTTGGCAGTTTAAGACAACTCATAGAAAAATAAATACATAAACTCCAAAACAGAGAGAGAAAGAGAGAGAGAGAGAGAGAGAGAGAGGGGAGAGAGAGAGAGAGAGAGAGGAGAGAGAGAGAGAGAGAGAGAGAGAGAGAGAGAGAGAGAGAGAGCATTGCACTGACTATACTAGGCCTACTGTAGTCCAGCCTCAGAAACCACGTCCGTTGGTCCATCCGTCCATCAATCAATCACTCCCCTCTCTCCCCCTCCCTTACCCCCCCCCCCCCCCCCCCCCCCCCCCCCATTCTTCCCCGATGACGGCCCTTGGCCCTCACCCTGCTAATTAAGTCATTACACGATCTAATGCAGATAGCATGTTGCCACTGCCTCCGAGAAGGTGAGGGGGGGGGGGGGGGGGGGAAGGAGGGGGGATCAGGGGGAGGGGGAAAGGGGAGGAGAGGAAAAGGGAGAGAAAGGGGAGATAACCTGACCACTACTAGTAGCCGGAGGGGCGATTTACCGGTACTGATTTTGAGGGGTCTACACAGAAGTCAACTCCTATAGCCTGCTACTCTAGGCTACATCTATCTACTCACAGAAGCGAAAGGGTTAGTCCTAGCCTAGCCTGGCTATCTGATTTGTGCACAGGAGGGGCAGGCAGGGCTGGAGGTTTGTCAGTCAGTGGTGATTTACCATCGCAGAAGCCGCACAAGTCTGTGTGGTTATCGTGACTTAAGAATGTTAAAAGCTAGGGGAGGGAGAGAGAGAGAGGTGGAGGGGGGGGGGGGGGGAGAAACTTGAGTACTTAGCACAGAGTACATCCCCAGATAAAGAACATGACCCTGGAATGTCCACACAGCCAGAAGGCGAAAGGTCAGACAGACAGACAGACAGACAGAGAGAGCCTGATCAAATTGATCTTCTCTTCATTCCCAGTCTTGACCTCTGCAATGGGGATCAAGTGGGGGTGATGGATGGTATCGGAGTGAATTCTTCTTGTTGCCTTGATGGTGCTGAGTTGTCTTTCTTTGTTGGGGATGTTTGGTGGTAGGAAGAAGACAGGACTTGAAAAGGATGCCGCCACAGTTTGTGGAACATTGTTGTCTGATTGCGCTGTGATGACTCGGGGAAGCAGAGGACTGGATCAGGGATGGAGAAATGTCAACAGAAATGATGATGTCGGACAACGCTGCTTGCAGTGTAATCTCAACAACAAGGATAGACCGACATGGTCATCAGTGCATGCGTGTAATCAGCAGCGACCACTATACAATCCACTCATCTCATCTCATCTCATCTGCTCCCATAACCCCCTCCAGGGTCGTAGGGACACTGCAATGACGATCGTTGCACCATTTGGCTCCATTTGTGGTGGTTGTGGGCAAGTGCATGGGTTGTGGAGAAGCTCTTCCCGGTTCATTCAGTGATGTTGTCTACTGCCCATTTCTTCTTCGGCCTGCCTCGCCTTCTCTTCCCCTGCACTATTCCTTGCAGTATGATCTTGGAGAGTCCATTTGATCTTGTCACATGTCCATACCATCTGAGCTTCCTTTTCTTGACTATGGTCAGCAGGTCTTCCTACTGTTTTACATGTTGGGTGATGGTTTGATTCAATCCACTACAATCGGGGTTTTTTCTCCATTTCAACTGACTTTATGTATTCTCTCTTCTATTTCTTGGTTTGTGTTAGGCCTAGTTTTTATTTTTAGTATACAAAACCTGTGCTCTAGATTGAGTTCATTCAACAGAGCAAACTACTTTTTGTGAGAATAAAACATCAGCTCCACAGAAACAAGCTTAAAGTTTAAATTGTGCTAGTTGAATTACAAAAGACATCACGTTAACATGACGACTGGCGAACATCACTGTTGTCTTCATATTGATGTTCAGTACCATGACCTGAGACGTCCCTCTAGGAAAACCGATTTTTGATTTGAATTTGCTTCAAGAATGTTTTGGTAGATTATGGTATTGCCTGCGGATTTCAATATTTTTGTTCTCTCTCTTTCTCTCTTTCTTTTTTTTTTTTTTTTTGGCTTGGTTTTGTTTTGGGGTTGTTTTGGTGGGTTGTTTTTGTTGGGATTTTGGGGGAGGGGGGAATCCTCGGCTAGAGCTCCGAAATTTACACCAAAGGTGAGGTTTGGGGTATGCGACCATTCTCACCCACCATTAAGGTAGCCACATCCCCGACTTCGGAATGGTGTCTCACCACGACACCTGTGAGTATGCTTTTTTTAATTTATTTTAGATGTCATCTGTTCCTACCAGCACAAAATGGCCTGCTCGCTAGGTTTTTAAGTGAACACAAGATGTTTTGCGCGCGTTCACACACGAGGCTTCGGTCTATAGTTTCATCCAAAGGACTTTGGGGAGTGGAGTCAGTACTGATGTTAACTCCAGGGGGAAATCCCTAAAACTGACGCCTCCGTGGTGGCTCGATCCCGGGCCGTCGGATCACGAGCTCTTAGCACTAGGCTATCCCCCATGCATGGAATACAAACACTGGAACCCACATAGAAAATCCCATCAGATGCAGAAGGTTCCCTCCCCTCCCCTCCCTCCCCTTCTTTGTTTGTGTCTTTTCGCAAGCTGCAAAATCAGAAAACCAATGAGATATATCACTGTCCTGTTTTGTCGTATTTTTCTTCTGGTATCATTTTTCTCCTTCTGCGGAAGGTTGATGCGATCTTGTGAGCAATGTGGATTACATACACACAAACACACTCACTCTCTCTTCTCTCTCTCTCTCTCTCTCTCTCTCTCTCTCTCTCCTCTCTCTCTCTCTCTCTCTCTCACACACACACACACACACACACACACCACACACACACACATTCACACCACACACACATTCACACACACTTTTTTTTCAATTGATAAGGGGGAAAAACCCGTGCAGGGCAGAGCTAAATCAAGCCCCACTCTACTTGGCTACACTCCACTCCACTCCACAACACTACGCTAACCATCACTGCTAGGCCTACCTACCTACGCTACACTACTTTTCAATCCCAGCCCTTGCTTACCTACATTCAACGGAGGCGGGCGGACGTGAAGACAAACGTGTCTGCCAATTACCTCCCCTCCGGAGAGCTCTTCAGCAAAAAATGTACACTCTTGATTCCCAGCCAACCGGAACTGCCGGGAAGATGGCGGCTGGCGGGAGAGAAGGAGCAGGGAGTCAGAATTCAATGCCTCACTTTTTGCAAATGGCACCCAAGCGTCTCTGATGGGCTGGGCAGATTAATTTATTTTGCAGATCTATCAACGCTTCTTCTGGGGAGAACACACCAAGCTTAGGCGGGAAGATGGATGGATGGATAGATAGATAGCCTACATATAGATCGTGGGTTTGTTGCAAGCTCTTTGGGCGGCAGCAGCTTTCCCTCTTGTTGCTTGTGGAAATGTGTCCCTTGTGGCGATTTAAAACAAGAGAGGGTGAGGGTAGGGGGGGGGGGGGGGGGGGGGGAGGAGGGGGGGATGAGAGGGTTGGGTTGTTGATGTGATGATTTGATAGATTATAGCCTAGGTGGTGATGGTTAAATGTGTAACAGTGTGTTGAAGGGTGGCGTGAGAGAGAGAGAGAGGAAGAGAGAGAGAGAGAGAGAGAGAGAGAGAGAGAGAGAGAGAGAGAGAGAGAGAGAGAGAGAGAGAGAGAGAGAGAGAGAGAGAGAGAGCAAAAATGCTGAAAATACTTTTCATGTACAGGATGAGAGAGAGAGAGAGCAAAAATGCTGAAAATACTTTTCATGTACAGGAATGATTTTTTTCCCCAAATGGAAGTCTAAAAACCTGTTCCATGAGAAAACTTGGAAGTGGTGAAATACCTTAGGTTCTTAAGCTGCTTTATTGGCACCAAATTAACAAGGTTTTAGTTGTTTTCTTATCTATATATCTAGTTATTAATTTTACTGCATTATTAAGAACTCAGAAAGAGGAACACAGTGGTAGTGTGTATTGTGCTGTCACAGTACATATCTCTGTATGACATTTCACTTGTTCCTATCAAGGATAGCTAGTCCCCTTGTCACAAAACCTGCTGTCCAGCCTCTTTCTCCATCCCATGCTCGTCATTCTATCAGCGAGCTCGCCAAAGAAACAAGGAAACAAACACAGCATAGTTATATATAATGAATAAAGCAACGAAGAAGAAAAACTACTGAACCATGCACATTGTACACTTCATTCCACAAATTTGATTTGTAGTTGGAAAAAGTAAGTGTGTGTGTGTGTGTGTGTGTGTGGTGTGTGTGTGTGTGTGTGTGTGTGTGTGTGTGTGTGTGTGTGTAGTTTTGTAAGTTTTTTGTGTTTGGGTTTAGCTTTAGTGGGTTTATTTGGTTTTTTTGTGTTTTCTGTTTTGTTTTGGGGATGGAGTCTGTGGGTTTGTATTTTTTGGAGTGGTTTTTTAAAATATATTTGTTTATTGTTTGCCTTGTTTGATGTTTTTGGTCTTTTTTAGAATGTTTACTTCTTTGTGCATTAAGAAAATGGTTTCTTTATTTTCCTTTGATTTGTTTTTTCTCTGATGACAGGTCCTTGTTTTGTGTGTATGAGTGTGAGCTGGTGCTAGTTTGTTTTTCTCCTGTTCTGCTTTGCTTTGTTTTGTTGTGATTCTGTGTTGTTTGTGTTTGGTCCCATTGGTTGGCTGGCTGGTTGGTCGATTGGTTGGCTGGCTGGTTGGCTGGTTGGTTGGATGGTTGGTTGGTTGGTTAACAACTACTGTTGCTGTCATACGCGCGTGCTGCGCGTGTATGTGCGTGTGCGTGTGTGTGTATGTATATTTGAATTTGCTAACACTGTAAATTGTTATTGGTTGTATGTGTAGGGGTGTGTTGAATGCAAGCGCCTTGATTTCTTATTGCAAGATATAGCGCTATATAAAATCCTCTTTAGTAGTAGTAGTAGTAGCAGCAGCAGTAGCAGCAGCAGCAGTAGCAGTAGTAGTAGTAGTAGTAGTAGTAGTAGTATAGTAGTAGTAGTAGTAGTAGTAGATAGAAGAAGAAGTAGTAGTAGTAGTAGTAGTAGTAGTAGTAGTAGTAGTAGTAGTAGTAGTAGTAGTAGTAGTAGTAGTAGTAGTAGTAGTATAATAGCAGCAGCCAAGCAGCAGCAGCAGCAAGCAGCAGCAGCAGCGAGCAGCAGCAAGCAGCAGTAGTAGTAGTAGTAGTAGTCAGTAGTAGTAGAGTAGAGAGCTAGCAGCAGCAGCAGCAGCAGCAGTAGTAGTAGTGTAGTCAGCAGCAGAGCAGCAGCAGCAGTAGTAAGCAGCAGTAGACAGCAGCACATAGAGCAGTGTAGCAGTAGTAGTAGTAGCAGTAGCTAGTAGTCAGTAGTAGTGAGTAGCAGCAGCACAGCAGCAGCAGCAGCAGTAGCAGTAGAAGTAGAGTAGTAGTAGTAGTAGATAGTAGTTAGTAGTAAGTAGTAAGTAGTAGTAAGTAGTAGTAGTAGTAGTAGTAGTAGCAGCAGCAGCAGCAGCAACAGCAGCAGCAGCAGAGCAGTAGTAGTAGTAGTAGCAGAGTAGTAGTAGTATAGCAGTAGTAGATAGTAGTAGTAGTAGTAGTAGTAGTAGTAGTAGTAGTAGCAGTAAGCAGTAGTAGTAGTAGTAGTAGTAGCAGCAGCAGCAGCAAGCAGCAAGTAGCAGTAGTAGTAGTAGCAGAAGTAGTAGTAGAAGCAGAGTCAAGTCAGTCAGTAGCAGTCAGTAGCTAGTAGTAGTAGTAGTAGTAGTAGTAGTAGCAGTAGCAGTTAGTAGTAGTAGAGAGGCAGCAGAGCAGCAGCAGCAACAGCAGCAGTAGTAGATAGTAGTAGAGCAGATCTAGCTGCTGTAGAAGTAGAGTCAGTAGCAGCAGCAGCAGCAGAGCAGCAGTCAGCTGAGCAGCAGTAGCAGACAGCAAGCAGCACACAGCAGCAACAGCAGCAGCAGCAGAGCAGCAAGCAGCAGCAGCAGCAGCAGTAGTAGTAGTCAGCAGCAGCAGCAGCAGCGAGCAGCAGTCAGCAGCAGCATCAGCTAGCAGTAGCTGAGCGAGCTGCAGCTGTAGCTTAGAGTAGCAGTCAGCTCAGCACGCAGCTTTCGCACAGCGAGCTTGCTATCGCAGTCATTTGCAGAACAGCAGAGTACAAGAATGCAGACTAACACAAGCGCACGCAGCAAGCAAATAGTAGTAGTAGTAGTAGCAGCGAAAATTGCCCTGCCCTGGCGTTGAAAGGCCTGACAAGTCAGGCTCACGACATCTGACTTTGGCACAGGGGAGACTTGCTATCGTTCAAGTCTTTTGGGGAGAAAAGGCAGGAGAATGAACAAAGAATGCAGACAATAAACAACAAAGAGGCGACCAGATCAAAAGAAACAAGGCAAAAACAAACACAAGGATAGAAAAGAGGGAATTCTTAGCACAGAATTTCCAGAAGGTGGGGGTATGATTTAAATTGACAGGTCCCCGGCATCCTCACCGGGTAAGGTGGGTAGGTTTGGTTTTGTTGTCCTTTTTGTGTATGCTTTTTAATGTTGATAACCTCATGTATTCTTTCGTGTGTCTATGTTCTCTACATTGTTTATTTCGCTATGTTTCACAATACATGTTAAAAATCTGTATATCTTCATCACATGCTGCCCTGTCAGTCTGTCTGACTGTCTGTCTGTCGGTGTGTCTGTCTATCTCTCTGTCTATTTATCTGACTGTCTGTCTGTTTGTTTGATTGTATGCCTGTCTGTCTTTCTGTGAAGGAAGGTGGCAGGAGGGTTAAGACGTTTGCCTGCCAACAAGTAAACCGTGAGGTTCTGTGTTCGATTCCCAGCCTCGCCCTTTCTTCCCAGTTTGACAAAAAAACTCGAACTGAATGTCAAAGTCCTTCGAATGAGACTATAAACCGAGGCCCCGTGTGCGAACGCAAGCAGAGCATCTTGCGCACACGTTAAATCCTGTTCCACTGTTCGAAAAAGTAGGCCATTGTGTGCCGGTGGGAACAGATGACACAATTTTTTTAAAAACCGCATACACACTCCTCCCCCCCCCCCCTTCCCCCCCCCCCCCCTCCCCCCCAAAAAAAAGTAATCTGAGCGCTTTGATTTGTTGCTTTACAAGATTCAGCGCTATATAAATTCCATACATTCTTCTTCTTCTTCTCTCTTCTTCTTCTTCTTCTTCTTCTTCTTCTTCTTACTATTATTGTCTATTTGTCTGTCTGTGTGTTTGTCTGTCCGTCTGTCCGTTTGTCTTTCTTTCTGTCTGTCTGTCTGTCTGTCACATGGGGACTAGTTGTAAAAAAACAACAACCAACAACCAAAAACAAACACCCGAGTACTTATTCCGATATCTTCGAAATAAAAGAATAAATAGAAAAGAATAATTGAATAAACTGTTAGTCTGTCTCTCTGACTGTCTGTCTGTCTGTCTGACCGACCGTTTATCTGACTGATTGTCAGTCTGTCTGTTTGTCTGTCTGTCTGTCTGTCTGAGCTCTTCTTCTTCTTCTTCTTCTTCTTCTCTCTCTCTCTCTCTAACTCTCTCCCTCTATCTCTCTCTCTCTCCTTCCTCCTCTCTCTCTCTCTCTCTCTTCTCTCTCTCCCCTCTCTTTCTCTCTCTCCCTCTCTCTCTCTTTCTCTCTCTCTCTCTCTCTCTCTCTCTCTCTCTCTCCTCTCTCTCTTTCTCTCTCTCCTCTCACTCACTCTCTCTCTCTCTCTCTCTCTCTCTCTCTCTCTCTCTCTCTCTCTCTCTCTCTCTCTCTCTCTCTCTCTCTCTCTCTTTCTTTCTCAAGGCTACCGAAGGATTAGATTGGGAGCATTCATGTATGCAGCTGGAACATCAAGTGTGCCCAACATTTTAGAGCCATTAATGATGGAAAACATCGGTCCATAAACACCGGAGAAACAGGTCAGCAGTTTGGAGAGGAAACATGTTCAGATGGACAGCATGGTCACCCTCGGGTCAGATAAACACTCTCACTTTCTTCGCTTCCCAGTTCAAGCTACTGGAATGATCAACACAATATCAATGATTGTATGCATTCCTCCTGTCTTTCTTCGGTACACACAACAAAGAGAGAGAGAGAGAGGGGGGGGAGAGAGAGAGAGAGAGAGAGAGAGAGAGAAGAGAGAGAAGAAGAGAGAGAGAGAGAGAGAGAGAGAAGAGAGAGAGAGAGAGAGAGAGAGAAATGACAAGAAGAAAAGAAAGGAAAAGAATTTTTAAAATACAAGAGAGAGAGGAGGGGGGGGGGGGGGGGGGGGGGGCAGGAAGAAAGAAAAGAAAAGAGAGGAACAACAATAAAAAAGAAGAAAAGAAAGGAAAAGAAAAGAAGATACAAGAGAGAGAGAGAGAGGGGGAGGGGGGGGGGGGAGGGGAGGAGATGTCAAAAGGTACACTTTCAGAAGAAATAAAAACAATCAATCAAACAAAAAACCACAGACTTTGAAACAAACGGACTTCTTCTTCGTCAAACACTCAAACAGCAGCTATTGTTGTCCGTCATATGATCCCAAATACGTTGCGCTGCCGTGATTAAACACCTGACACATCAGGCCCAGCCCATCCCACTTCCCTGTGGGAAAGAAGGGTTATCTTGTAAATCTTTCTGGGAAAATATAGACAGGAGAATGAACGAACAAGGCAGAAAATAGACAAAAAGGAGGTGGCTGGAAGAAACTGAACAAGACAGAAAAAAAGAGAGGGATAGAAAAGAGGGAATTCCTAGCATAGAATAACAGAAGGTGGGGTCGCTATTTATACTGACAGGCGCCTGGCATCTCTACATGGAAACAAAGAAGGACAAAACAAAGAAACATTGGGAATACCCCCCCCCCCCCCCCCCCTCCACAAAGGATGATTGTTTGAACAGGCCAGGGTGGGAGAATATATATATATATATATATATATATATATATATATATATATATATATATATATATATATATATAAACCAAAGAAGCAAACAAAACAACAAACAAACAAAACCAAGGGAAGAAAAACTTCACCACCCTCCAACTAAATCCATTAATTTAAGGACGCCTTACACAGGGCATTAAATAGCTATTGACACACATCTGTGTCCACAACATTTCACGTATTGGTGCTACCTTGTTTCTGAACTAATAACAGTTTGTTTTTAGAAACCATCTGTGACCACAACCTGGAGGCTTTGGCAAAGCAATAACAAGCAGACAGGCAGATAGGCAGACAGGCAGGCAGATAGGCAGACAGGCAGGCAGATAGGCAGACAGGCAGGCAGACAGACAGGCAGGCAGGCAGGGAGTTTCCTAATGCCCGGCAAGTTGTTATCTTAGGCAGGCTGGAAATCCATGAAAGGTCCACTAGTGACCACTGACAACAAGGTTCTTAAAAGGCTGTTGCCTGAACACACACACACACACACACGCACGCACGAACTCACGCATGCACCCCTGCGCATGCACGCACACACACACCACACACTGACACACAGACACGCACGCGCGCGCACACACACACACACACCACCACCACCACCACCACCACCACCACTTGTAAAAAAAGAAAGCAGAAAACATTCAACCCAGAAGAAGACAAACCAACGGGGGGAAAAAATGGCCACCCTCCTTGGGCAAGACGATTTCTGTTTCCATACTGACCACCTTCCACACAGCAATATTAATCAAGATATTGGCTGTGGCTATGGAGGAAGGACCACAGTCATTAAACAGTGTGTCCACAGCCTGAAGGCCTTGGCAAAGCAACACCAACAAACAGGCAGACAGGCAGGGAGACAGGCAGGCAGGGAGGTTGCTAATGCCCGGCAAGTTGTTGTTTCAGCCAGGCTGCAAATCCATGAATGGTCCACTAGCTATAGTGACCACTGACAGCCTGGTCCTTGGCTGGACACACATACACACACACACACACACCACACACACACACACCACCTTGACCAACACCACCACCAGACAATAATTGCTTCATTCCTCTTTCTTCTTGGGAGTTCTTTCTTTCTTTCTGGTCCTGCTTTCCTCCTCCCCCTCCTCTCTCCTGTCCCTCTTTACTTTCCTTCCTTCTGCCCTCTCCATCCTCCCTCCCTCCTTTTCTTTTCCCCAGCCCTCTACTGTGTTTGCAGGTGTGCAGATTTGGTAAGCCTATTGGTCAGGCAAATAGGCAGGGAGGCAGGCAGACAGGCAGGCAGGGACGGGACGGGATAGCTCAGTGGTCGGAGCACTCGCTTTCCCCCAGTCAAGTTAAGCAGCGTCGAACGTGGTTACCAGTTGGATGGGTGACCGTTTGCGCGCCTTGGCTTCAGTACAGTTCCCCCAGTTCACCCAGCTGTAAATGGGTACCTGCTTCTTTAGGGTCAGGGAAGGTGAAGTAGCGAGGGAGAGATGGGCGCCGCCCTCAATATGCTGGCCCTAGAGAAGTGAGGTCTCTGATGCCTCGCTCCCCTACGACCTTATAGGTTATGGGACTCCTTTACCTTGTTGGTCGGTTGGCTTGTAAGGCGTGTGGCTAGTCCAGACCAGATGACACGGATGGTTGTCTTTTCTTTTCTTTTCTTTTCTTTTTCTTCGGCTACAACTTCGAGGTTCACCAGCAGTGAGATTTTTCAAATTGCAACAGTTTTGCCCGCCATGAAGGTAGCCGTATTCGTCTTCGGGAATGTATGCTGAGTATGTTGGTGTTTCCGTAATCCAGGGAATGCTGACCAACTAAACAACCAATCAGCCAGCCAGCCAACCAACCAGCCAGCCAGCCAGTCAGCCAACCAGCCAGCCAGCCAACCATCCAACCAATTAAAAATAACCAACTTAATAATAATAATAATATAATAATAATAATAATAATAATAATAACCAATACTTTCACGACATGTGCGCGACACACTTATTAATTTTCATGTTTAAAATTCCTCTATTCTTTGCTCAGTTTGACCATAAACCCTACTGCACACAACTATGGCCAGATTCATTATAAGTATAACTGCTTAAGGTAATTTTTTTTCAGAGTTGCTGTCGATTTATATGTTGTTTATTTTGTGTTGTTTTTTGTGATTGCTATCCCTTTGCTGATCTGACTTGTCAATGGCTTTCATAGAGTTGTGGATTGCCTTGATGTTTTCTTTCTTACTTGCTTCTCTCCCCCCTGTTCTTGTTTTGATTTGGTTTTGTTTGGTTTTGCTTGGTTTTGTTGAAACAAAATAAATTTTTACAGAATGTTATCAGTACAGAACAATGCATCTTCAACGAGTACAACAAGCAATGTTTATATGATTTGAGTACTCCAGCATTTATATACACACAAAGGCTGCAGCTGAACAAAATTGCATCATAGTGACGACAAATATAATAAAGAACTGTAACTGTTTACAGATTGTAAAATTGTTTTGTTTTTGACTTGTTCTGTTGTTCGTGTTTTGTTTTTGTTTGTTTTTTCAGAGAAAAATCATTTTTTATTATTTGCTTTGAGTATACTGGATTTAGCCCTCGTGTGAATTTTTTTTTACATCCAGCCCCCGTGTCCATAC